>VMKM01000521.1:0-313277 GCA_008360985.2 Macquaria ambigua
AGCAGAAAATGGATTTAGCAGGGGATAATAGAAAATGTTGTATATCCTCAGTATTAAGTACACAGGCCAGTCAGGACAGATCCAACGTATTAAAGCAAAGATGAATATGGATTGACCGCTCACAACTTGTCGTGAATCGCATTTCATGAACATCGTTGCAAGACGTGTTTTTTCATTCAGTGTCATCTGTTTAGAATGTGGATGCAGGACTATTGTAGATGTGTGGCAACGTTAATAAACTGTAACCGCCGACCGATTTATAGGTGAGGCTTCAGAAAATAATCAATTGTGAGTGAAAACACTGTTCAAATGAGCAATTCAAATATTTACACAGAGTTTGTATTTTTGGTAGTCTGATTATCCCTGAAATTAACAGCTTGTATGCTGCAAAAGATATTGTCATGGAAATGGATAACAAACAGTATTTTGCGTTACCAAAAAAATGTTTCCAAATTGAGAAGTGCAACATCTGTATTGTGTATTAAGGTTATTAACATATAACATTGCCGGAATTAGAAATTGGAAAAAAGTTTTTTTATAGCTTTTAATTCCATGTTGGTGAGGCAGGAAAAGAATCAGCTCCACAGAGACACAAATATGTCAGTTCTTGATGGTGTCATTGGGTCACTTTTGCTGTTTTCTTTCATATTGATTAAGTCATTTACATTCTGTATGTTTCTAATTGGTCCAGGCATTTATAATAAGTTGGACGTCACTTCAGAGATCCAGTTCTTCTGACTTCTGGCACCTAATAAGATTTTTGCTTTTGTTGTAATTTAACTTGACAACATAGCAAGAAGACCTGCAAGCAGTATCTCTACATGAAAAGTAGAACTTGCAATTATTTAATGAAATCCAGACACTGCACTTCACTGAAATCATCAGTCAGACGAACTTTGTTTACCCCACTAGACAAAGTTAACACTCAATTTTAATAACCTTGTTTTTTCTGTTAGCTGCTAAGTAGGTCTCTGGTCATCTAACGTTGCAGTTATTGTTCCATGGCTGTGACAAACCCCACTTGAAACACTTAATCTCAGGACCAACATGGTGCTGCTGACACTGTTCCACCACTAAACTAGTGATCATCATTTTATTTTCACTCTCAACAGACATCACCTTGATTTGAGCAGCAAACCAAACAAAACAGAGACAGTCCAAAATTTAAAAAACAATATCAACCATGGGCATAAATTATTGATAAATGAAGAGACGGTTATTGTGTCTGAAATGTAAATGTTCAGATTCAGACTTTAAATTCGCTTCAGACAATCCTGAATTTGCCCAGATCTCTTCCTCCAGCTGCCCCCTTTCAGGTATACACCATTCCAGTGACACTAATACATGTGTTATCTGTCACATTACTGAACACCTAGAGTCCATCAACTTGTTCTGAACCTTGAGTGACTGAGTGTTATGCCAAGTGTGCTAGTGGCCCAGGCTTTATCATGGCTTAACCTGTACATAGTGTGAGGAGATGTGTTATATGTCTGTTTGCTGTATGGACAAGTGGGCTTTCTGTATAAACGCTGTACTCACACATTCAATTCTGTAAATGTCAACAATAAAACAGAAGCTCTGGCATGACAAATGTCTTTCATTTGCAATACAATGCTGTGTTAGGTTTGATCAAATGTGTAAGAACCACAGGCAGAATTGAATTGAAGTGTCTCTTTTTCTGTAATAACATGATAACATCATCATGAGGCAGGACCTTCCATGCTGGAATGAATTTGGGATTTACTGAGAAGGGCTGTAACTTCAGAGAATTTGAGCTATGAACATGTAGAAACTGGTGTATCATATCATTTTTAATTATAATAAGCAAAGGCTTTGTTTTTGTAAATGTACATTTATGAATTTGATATCTGAAAAGTAAAAAGGTTTATTTAATAAGGTTTATTATTTAAAAATATCTCCAATCATTCCTAAAATTTGATCATTTTTAAAAGTAAAGAAGTCTGACAGCCTGTTTGAAAAAGATGAGTTATTTTTTAACCAATAGGATATGAGTTGATGTGACATTCGACCAATCGGATTCAGCAGGTCTTTTCCCCGCCTAAGCAAGTACAACGCCTCAGAAAAGTTACAGAGACATAGCTACTAGCGGAGAGATAACTAATCTAATAACTTCTAACGTTAATCTTCATACCTCAAAACCTCGAGAAACATGGTGAGTATGGAATAATGTGAGTTTTCTTATTTATTTAACTGGGTTGAAAACTATCGTTTCACAGTATGTGGTAGCTCACATTAGTGTTAGCTATCAATGTAAGTTTGTGAATCGCCATTAGCTAACGTTAATGCTAACGTTATCTGTCGTTAGCTTAAATCTTAACACTAAGCTAGGTATCTTAACGGAAAGTCTAAGGTGGAGGAGGGCAGGAACAGTTAGCTAAGTTTAATGTTTTATGGGATGTCTTAATTGTACGTTTGTAAATTAAGTGTACCTGAATTGGATTATTGGTGTTTTCCGATTAATGAAAAGACAGTTTAAATTCAGTTTTAGTTTTGCCTTCTTGTTCCAGAGGCTGGCTGTAACGTTAACCGTTAGACAACATGGCGGACTTGAACCAGAATTCCAAACCGTCAGCGGTTCTCAGTGGTAGACTGTTGAATAATCTGTCCTATGGCCTCCGCTCTTCTGTTTAACAGTATAATTAGGCAAATCAATTAACGTTATACTTGGTTTTAAGGAGTCATTGGTTTTGACATTCATCACTTATCAGTCATTGCCTCGAGCTGAACTTAACTTTAGTGCCCTGTCCATCTCAATTACTACTTGGATGAAAGGAGGGAAGGATTGTAATATAGCGTAACTTTCGTTGGTGAAACGGCTCAAATTAACCTTACAAAAAGCAACGTTAGCCCAAATTACCACAACCCGCCCATTTAACTTTACATAAAAAAATAATGCTGGTGGAAGAACAATTTCTTTATTTAGCCTTAACTGTATGATGAGGTATCCAAATAATTCCCAAAGAAAAACGTTTTAAAATCTGAATTTTGGGTTTGTACTCAGTTGTTAAGTTAATTGTACCAGTTAGTGATAAGGTTATGTTAAGTGGACAGTTTTTGTAAACTGTGCAGAAAAAATTAGCATTATTGCTAACTAGCTTTAATTAATGTGTAGTTAACACATCAGTTGTTTCCACTATTTGTAATGATTTATTGACCATACAAGTTCATATAGTCCATTCATATAGTTTGTAAATTTAAGTATTTTTAAAATGTCCAAAAATGTTTTAGGTTAATTTAAAAGACTTGAGATCAACAATGTTACTATTGTACTGTATATGTTAATATACAATAGTAACATACAATAGTAGTTGTTGTACACTTTTACAACCACTCCTACTGACCCTGCAAGTCTGTTGGATAAAATACTGTATATGATGAGGTCAAATGACTTCCACTATCCCACTGAGGTTCTGGATTGAGGTCCTTCTGTTGTCTACAGCCAGGTCTGTCTTGCTTTATTTAGAGGGTAAATTAATAAATTAACGTGCAGCATGTATCAAGTGACTTGTGTTTTTTTTCCTTGTCATTTAATCTAGTCATAGCTTTTTAGCTGTCTTCAACATGGGATGAGTAATCTGAAGCATCTGATTACTATTAGCAAGCTAAATGTTACAAATTGCCTTTGTTTTCCTCCAGCGTGAGTGTATCTCAGTGCACGTGGGTCAGGCTGGTGTCCAGATTGGCAATGCCTGCTGGGAGCTTTACTGCCTGGAGCACGGGATCCAGCCTGATGGACAGATGCCCAGTGACAAGACCATTGGAGGCGGAGATGATTCCTTCAGCACCTTCTTCAGTGAGACTGGAGCTGGAAAGCATGTCCCCAGAGCTGTTTTTGTGGACCTGGAGCCCACCGTCATCGGTAAACTCTTTATTAGATATAGACCATAGTTGCTGCTTGATTTTGGTTAATCAAACCTTTGAGTCATTTTGATTTAACCTGTCTCTTCAGATGAGGTGCGAACTGGGACCTACCGGCAGCTGTTCCACCCTGAGCAGCTGATCACCGGCAAGGAGGATGCTGCCAACAACTACGCCCGTGGACACTACACCATCGGCAAAGAGATCATTGACCTGGTGCTGGACCGGATCCGCAAACTGGTGAGTCAGTTCAGAGCAGGAGGAGTTCCTTCCTGATAAGACTGGTAGCCTATGATGAAATATAATTATATAATTTTAAATAATTGATGTATTAGAACAGCACATGTATGAACTCACATTATGCAGTTTACCTTTACACCACAAGAGGGCACCAAATCATTATCCATGACGACTAATACCCATGCCCATTTTAAGTGATATTCTAGTTATGCAGATAGTTTTGCTTTAATTTTTTCAGGTTTTGAGATATATCTCTCTGTGTATGTCTGAGTATGTCTCTGAGGTTTCTGCCTCCAGTTCAGTGCAGTGGAGGTGAATGCCCTAATTTCCACAGGTTTCAATTATCTAAACTATATTATCTCATGTCTTATATTTGGTCAATGTCTGTCCCTCTGTCCTCAGGCTGACCAGTGCACTGGTCTTCAGGGCTTCCTGGTTTTCCACAGCTTCGGAGGTGGTACCGGCTCTGGTTTTACCTCCTTGTTATTGGAGCGTCTGTCTGTAGACTATGGCAAGAAGTCCAAGCTGGAGTTCTCCATCTACCCAGCTCCCCAGGTGTCCACTGCTGTGGTGGAGCCCTACAACTCCATCCTGACCACCCATACCACCCTAGAGCACTCTGACTGTGCCTTCATGGTGGATAACGAAGCCATCTATGATATCTGTCGCAGAAATCTGGATATTGAGCGTCCTACCTACACCAATCTGAACAGGCTGATGAGTCAGATTGTGTCCTCCATCACTGCCTCCCTTCGTTTTGATGGTGCCCTTAACGTTGATCTTACAGAGTTCCAGACCAACTTAGTGCCATATCCCCGTATCCACTTCCCTCTGGCCACCTATGCTCCTGTCATCTCCGCTGAGAAGGCTTACCATGAGCAATTAACAGTGGCAGAAATTACCAACGCCTGCTTTGAGCCATCCAATCAGATGGTAAAATGTGACCCTCGCCACGGCAAATACATGGCTTGCTGCCTTTTGTACCGCGGTGATGTGGTGCCCAAAGATGTCAATTCTGCCATTGCCACCATTAAGACCAAGCGCACCATCCAGTTTGTGGACTGGTGCCCCACTGGTTTCAAGGTTGGCATCAACTACCAGCCGCCCACTGTAGTTCCTGGTGGAGACCTGGCCAAGGTCCAGAGGGCTGTCTGCATGCTGAGCAACACCACTGCTATTGCAGAGGCCTGGGCTCGGCTTGACCACAAGTTTGATCTGATGTACGCTAAGCGTGCCTTTGTTCACTGGTATGTAGGTGAGGGTATGGAGGAGGGAGAGTTTTCTGAGGCTAGAGAGGACATGGCAGCTCTGGAGAAGGATTATGAGGAGGTTGGAGTTGATTCAGTTGAGGGTGAGGGAGAGGAAGAGGGTGAGGAGTATTAGAAAGGAATAAAGGCACTACTTAAATGAGAAACTGTTGGTTTCAGTGTGTCCTTAAATATAATACAAGTTTTTCTACTAAAATACCAGTTTGGTAATGTTCTGAATAAAGTTCCTGAAAATGTAAGTTTGGATGTTTCAAAGATGAAATTTTTTATTGAATGCATTCCGAAAGCTAATGTTTGTCTATAAAACTTGTGTACAGAATAAAAATCTGAAAATTCTCTATTTGAGTATGTTCTCAATAAAGTTCATGTGACGTGGAGTTGGGTCTGTTCTTTATGGAATATGTTTTTTATTTTCTTTTTAGTGAGGAATGAAAATCCAGAAAATTTGAGAAACACCTGTACAACGATAAACCATGCATGTTTTGCAGAATATATACATTACAGTGTTTACATTTCATTATATTGAAAATTGTATTTGAAATAAGTTATGGTTTGTAGTTTAACAACACCAGTTAGTATATTTTAGCTATGACTTAGCTCATAAGATTCCCAGTGTTTTTGTTTGTACAATCTTTTTACAGAAAACTAAGCTCTGTGGTAAATAGCCTATTAATCATACCACAATGCATCATCTCATAACTACCTGTTTAGTCACTAGATGGAGACTAGGGCTGCAACTAATTTTCATTACTGATATATCCGTTGTTTATTTTCTTGATTAATTGATTGATTGGTCAATTATATGTCAGAAAAAATGCCCATTATAATTTCCCAAAGCAAAGTTGACATGTTTTGTCCTACCAACGGTTCTAAAGCCAAACATATCTAGTTTACTATCATATAACACAAACAAAAGCAGAAAATCTACATTAGAGAGGTTGGAACAAGCTTAATTTTTGTCTTTATTTCTTGAAAATTTACTTAAATGGTTTATCACTTGTCAGAATACTTACCCTTAAATATTCTTTAAATATACTTTCGATGGACTAATCAATTAATCTTATGTGGACTCTTAAGCTGCAGCTGAAGACATAAAGTCTCCACTTCAGGTGATTAGAACAACAAAGCATTTTGGGAATACTACAACAAAAGAATTAGACAAAGATAAACCATGCCCACTCAGATTTACAGCTGGAAATCCTGTAAAGTCAGCTTTGCACGACACTAATATTTCTAGGGTGTCTGTGAAGAGCATTGATTACAACCTATACTACTACAACATCCATGAAGCACTGGACTAATAAAGGATGGCGCATGCGCATTAACTGCCCGAGTAAACCGATGACATCACGAGCAGCCCGGACCAACCAGTCTGTTGAATCATCTCCGTGCCGTTTGGACTGTGTGTTTTTGCCGTTGCTTTACTTTTCTGCTTACCTGATGAACTTGTGGACACAGTAAACAAGAGAAATGTTCAACGTGGCGAGGTAAGAACACTGTCGTTAGAGCAGAACTCTTACCGCAACGGCTGAAACAATACCCGCATGAATAGCCACACCGGGCCGTTTGGTTGCGTTGGTGGTGGTGACCTCCGTACCGGTGTGGCCAGTCAACACAACAGCCATCATTAACGTTAGCTGGGGCGAGTTTATTGCAGCAGTCGTGCGTGTTTTGTTGAATTTCCCGAGCTTCCTCATAGAGCTTCAGCTTCAGTGATCTAAACCTGGTTTAGACTGGAGTCAACAGACAGGAGCCAGGTGACATTTGCATCTCTTTTGCAAATTGTTTTTGTTTTGTCAGCTCCGTCTGTCCGTGGGGGACGCTGACCTGTCCACACAGAGAACCGCACTTCCAACGGCTTTCCACTCTAGCTGTCCATACTGGGGTCTGGGGGCCTCCAGGGTCCCTGTGAGGATCCTTGGGGTCTCCCTACAATGTCATAATATTCACTAGCCAAGATGTGAGAGTCATGTCATGTCTAATTTTTTTTGTATCTTTTTAGGGTTGTTAGTCCTTTACACTGAGATATCACACAATGCTTGTGGTCATATCAGTGTTGTTGAATGGATATGGGGTTAATGTTGGGATGGTAGGCAAAGAATAAAGCTCATAAGTGTCTGAACGGTAACTTTGGCTGATAATTAAATTATATATGTATTTTACATATATACATTTTTGATAATTTGGTTATTGAAGAACTGTGGCCAAGATGCGAGACATTTTACAGTTGGAAAATAAACTTGGTCTCGAGTTGATAAACTATGTAATGGAGACAATTACATATTTACTTAAAGTATCTTTGGCATTTCTGTTCTGCAATTGCTTCTTACTTAAAGTCAATGCTGATATAACTAAAACAAGCTGATATTGTCCAGTATATCAGTTTATCAGTGAGGCCGTAATCTGTACGCACATAGGTCCACAAATGCTTGATAACTTTGCAGATTTTTGTGTGTATTACGTTTTGATTTGAGCTGTAAAACATGCTAAGGTAACAACAAATTTGCACTTAACCTACAGCAAAATGTTTTAACTGTGTTTATATTGATATTCAGGGTTGATCATCTGTTCCCATGTCCCAGTACCATACCATATCATCTTTGATTGGTTAATTGAGGTCACATAAAGTTGCTTGGCCCTCGTAAAGGGCCCTAACTGCCACATAATCCTTGATAAAAGGACCGGCCTCTGGAGCTTTCAGACATATGATACTTCACCTGTTCTGAGTTAATATTCACTTGTGTTGCTTTGCTGGGAAGTGAAATGTCTCATTTGTGAAAGCCATCAAGTTACAGGTCAGTCAGAGAGCACAACACAGAGATTATCATCCTAGTGGTAGGCTTTTACCCAGTTAGGCGCTTATCAGAAAAGGCTTGCATTCCCGAGAATTAAAATGCCCTAAATCATTGAGGGGCCTGTACGTGCTTGTAATGGGCCGCTGCCTTGTGAGAGGGCTTACTGCTGTGGTGTGATCTGCAGAGATGTTTTCACTGTAAACATGGGAGAAGCCTTACATGATGTACCATGCTGTTATTTTGTTCACAGTGTTAATGCTCAGACAGGGAGTTGGCTGATTACAGATCAGCGTTGACAGGCCCTGACATTTGAGTTACGTGTCTTGTTTTTCTGAATAGGTGGCCATTGCAGATGATTGGTCTTTGTTGTAACTGCATGATTTCCCAAGTGGTCTGTGCTTTAATCCTATAGGCCGATTATATTGGCTGATAATATTGACTTATCACAGATATATCGGTATTGGCATGAATATTGGCAGATTAAACTATAACCTCTTTTGATGCTATTCATAATAACAAAGGCTGTGTTTTCCTGTTCAGACAGGCTCTCCCATGCACATGCATGTAAATTTATTTTATAGCCCAATATCACAAATTTGCCTCAAGGGCCTTTACACTTGCATTACTTGTTTGTGCATTCGGTTTTTAATGGTGAACCCTCACACCAGCCCACCTTTAGGTTTTGAATCAGTGTGTTTATCTGACTGTTAGCCAACAGTCCTTATTATGTCTCCTTGCCTGACAGATCAGCAAACACAATAGACAGTGCATGGACCTTGACAAGCTTGTTGCTCTGTGTTAGTTCAGCATATTAGTTGCTGTTAGCAGCTATGCCTGTCGCCTTTATGGCACTGCTTCCTCTACGCAAACACAGCCCTCGGCTACAGCAACCACTGTGTTGTTTTGTTGGCACTGGTTGTTTGTGGGTGTTTCTCGCCATCCTCCTGTCGTAACAGACACGAACACTCCCTGTGCTGCTGTCGGAAACAGAATTTGACAAAAACCTGTCCTCGGTAAAACTGACTGCAGCGTTGTGACTCAGTTTCAGTTGGCACTGGTGGAGAAGCGGAGCACACATGGGTCAGTTGTATCTGTTGGGATATAAGCTGCTCTCAGTGGTGACCATTCTAAACTCTGACAGCAGGCTGAGCTTCAGTGATGCTCAAGAAAGTGAATGAAATCAGACTTATCTTAGCCCAATTCATATAATACATCCACCATCCACTGACATCAGAATATGTCGGCGAATTGCAATAAGAAAACTGCTACAGCTGGCATTGAGAGCATTGGCTTATCTATTGGGTAAGGTGATAGATTAGTCATCCCTATGAACAGGTGAAAACTGGCAAAGTCGCCTGTTTAGCTCTTGCTCCACAGAGTAAAGCAATCACATCAGAGTTGACAGTCCATAAACAGTGGCAGTGTATTGTACCTGGTGCTCTTCTGTCCGTCAGCACACACAAACGCTTCTGAAGCTCTCTTAGGGAAGTGGGCTAATGAACTGAGTGTTACGTTTCACAGGCCTGGCAATGCAGCAAGGGGGGGGGGGGCAGCCTCCCTGGTTGCCTCACATTAAGCACTGTGGAGTGAAAGAGTAAACGACAGCACCAACAACAACAGGGGGGAGGTATAGACTAATTATTTTTTCAATGGTGGATGTCATTTAGGAGTGGCTGTAACACAGCTGAGCTCCTAAAAGACTGCCATATGTCAGCATCATGGTTTCTGGGTGTTGTGGTGGCATTAATGTAGAGAGGCAGGTGTTGAACCACAGCCCTGTGATGACTGTTTTCCTAGTGAGAATAATTAAAATGTACATCCTTATTTAAGATGATTGTTATATCAGCTTTCCTCCCATAATAGGGATAGAAATGATGTCGTTACTGGAAGTCATGCACTGTGGAAACCTATTTAACTATTGCACAAGCGTTAGATATGTGATAATGGCTATAATTACTTTAGTTAAACATTTAGTGGATGTATGCTTACTCAAATATGTATGCATGATTTGGCACTGTCAGCTAAAGAATGGTTATAGTAAGAGAAGGTAGCAAATCCAGTTAGTATACATACCATAGTTACTTGGCTCTGTTTAAATATTGACTCATGCTACATGTGTCACGTCTTCATTCCCTTTCTGTACTGCTTCCTCACAAGGGGCTGGACGATATGACAACAAACTGTGTAATGTCTCAGAGTGTATTAGGCCATTGCAGGTGTGCAGAAGTGCTTTATAGAATTTTGTATGATTTTTCAATAAATTTGATGATGTACCTTATTTGTTAGGTATTTAACTGGATTAGCCAAACACATTCCTGTCTGGTTATTTTATCAACAGTTTCTCGATAGATCTTCCAGAAATGTTACTATATCTCCATTAATATATTGGTATTGCAATATAATTACATACTGCATACTAAGAGGATTTTATCACCACGCCTACTCCACATTTTTAATTTCAATTAATCTGCTGATTATTCTCTTGATTAATGGAATCTCAGAAAATAATCAAAAGTTCCAAATCCTTACAGTTGAGAAGCTGAAACCAGAGCACGTTCAGCGTTGTTGCTTGAAAAATGACTTAAATGATTAATTGACCATCAAAGTAGTTGTTGATTATTTTTCTGTTCCCTGACTAATTGTTTCACCTCTACTCGATACACAGCAATGAAGGAGAGAGATCTGTTGAAAAATGCTTATAGATTGTGTTTCCGTTCTTTGCTTTAGACCCATATCAGCATGTGCAGCAAATGTATCCGAGCTAGAGCGACTATTTTTAAACTAGTCCAGTGATGTTTACATCGATGAAGTGACCTAAAAAGTCTTTGAATTGTTTGGGGGAAAGGTTTCTCCAGGTCAGTATTGTTTCCTGCTGGTGTCAGAGCTTCATGTTCTCAGATCAGGCTCTCTCTGTATGATGTGTAGTGGATCCTGTGGGATAAACTGTGGACCTGCAGCACTCTGCTGGCCCGCCACAACAATAGGCCTGTATGACTGTTTGAATGTGCCATTCTTTGTGCGGTGTGCTTCACTTGGGCCAGACAATGGCTTCATTTAGCATCCCTTCTCTATCGAGGCCTGCTCCGTCACCATGGCACCCCTGCCGTGCCACACCCTGCCCCCAGTCTGGCCTGGCTTTGCACTTGTTCTCGCTGTTGGGACAGCTGGGCTTAGACAGCCATTGTTGGCCACACCCAAGACCCAACCTCACATTTTGAGGATTGTTGCTTTGTGGCCCAGCTGGAAAACCTCTCAGCTCGATACAATTCTCATTTGTAAAATGCTGAGTATTTTAAACCAAAGACTCATCTAAGCCCTAACCTTTAGCTTGAGGGAGACTTGCTAAACATCATTCACTGGAGACAAAAACAAAAACAGAAAAGAGTCCACGGTTTCCTGCAGTGTTTTAAGGCAGAGGTGGGCCACCTCGCCTGAAATAAGGACCACCTCCTCTGATGATGAGATGAGTTTAGATACCCACCCAGTGGTTGCACACTGTTTGTCCCCTCCTAAGACCACTGACTCTTGATCTTCCTGATTGTTCAGAGGTCAAAGGGCAGTGCACCCTGTTTCCAGCTCAACCACTCAGTGGTGGCAGATTTTTAATTAATGGGCTTTTAGGTTGACAGCTCTCAGACCTTTTGGTGAGTAATGGATCCTTCATGGCAAGTCATCCACTCTTTCCCCAATTATTATTAGCAATAAAAAATGCATTTGAGCTACTAGATGATGTGAACTGATGGGAAAAACACCTATCACCTTTTATTTTCTGTTATTTAACATTCTAATTGATATGATTATACAGTCTAAAGAGCCTAATGTCACTGCTAGAGTTTAGTGTAAACCCTAACATGCTTGCAAGAGTTGGCACATTAGCCTCCATTCACTGAAATCAGTGTAATTATTAAGGTGTTGAGCGTTTTCCAGCCCAGTCACTGGTGCTGCAGCACAGACTCCTCTCCACAGAGCTCCCTCCAGAGAAACAAGCCTCGATCTGCAGTCTTGTGGTTCTATAACTAGAACTGGGTGACCTATGAAATTATATTTTAGGCCAATCTGAACTTGTTGCAGTTGTACCCTCGAGAGCCCAGGACAAGCTGTGCTACTTCTGATGCCTGCCGAGAGTTTCTTTTTTTTTTGAGACAGTTTAAAGAGGTAAAGACTTTATAATGTGTAAAATGCAGCACCTAGTCTTACTAATTGATCGACAAGGACATTTGAAAGCATATTATGATATTTCTAACGGATTGTAGGTAACCTAACCCCTGAATTATTAAAATATTACCTTTAAATGTGAGGTTGTGATAACATATATATTATTAATTTTGTATGTTTACCATTAGTCTTCAGAAATCAGTCTCATCTGGGTGTTTTTTTTTTTTTAGCTGTGATCAGCAGGAAATCACCAGAGATTTCTTTATTATTCTATTCTTTATATTACCAGTTTTATCCTGCAGACAGTATAATAGTAAATCTATGAAAAATGTTTTCCTTTAGGGAATATATAAGACCACATTGCAGATTAAATGACATCTCCTAAATGTATGATGTTTTTGCACATACTGAGCTGTAAACTAAAGAATTTTCAAAGCTAAAAAGATTAAGTCCTCTAATTGCTCCCAGCTCAACACAGTAAATAAATGCACTATACACTCAATAAACATTTCAGTTTTGGGAAATAGTCTCTCCTGTTTGAGTGCCTGTTATTTGGAGTGACATAATTGTCTCAGGCTGTTACAGTATGTCACATGACAGAGTGCTATATTTATACTTGGTTGCTTGGTTTTGTTTCTGGCTGAAGTCTTTTAATCACTTAATTTTGTTCAGCCTGTGTAGTTTTTAATTAATAGCCTTGCGTTGCTTTTCCTGCAACACAAGGCAAGAGTGGCATTCAGTCGTGGTTAACAAAGTTAGAAAGTGACTGTTCTCTTGCCAGACTGAGAGAATTGAGGCAAACCTCAGATTATCATGACAATGAGCATCAAAATTAATCACTTGTGTGCCTCAGCCGCAAGATGTGGAAAGAGTGTAGCCATGCTGCGGTTCAAACAAAGGGAGCATGTGGGTCCTGTCCCGTGTGTGTGTGGGGGGGAGTCCCATAACCGAGATGCTGGCTTGGGAGGATGGGAGGGGGTTTTATGGGCCAAGTGGGATTCATGTTTCAATCCTTGCTCGCCTCTCTCCCCTTTGTCTAGGTCACATTATTAACGTTAATTCCCAAAGCAGAGATGGTAAAAATAAGAATTTTGTATGAGTTTGCAGTTTTGGTGGGTGTGTGAGCCCCCTATCTTATTTTTTTTATTTTATTTGATGTCCTCGCAGGAAAGGTGCCAGCATTTTGTGCCGTCTGACAGCAAATCTTGTGCAGTCATCAATGCAGGCTGCTACTTGTAGTTATGGTAATAACAGCTCGATCACTGAAAGCTGACATGTGTTCAGCATATCAAAGCAAACCTTATCACGCTCACAAATACACCTTCCTTACTTAGCCCGTACGATAGCATCTCACCCGCTAAATACTAGAGTTCAAAACATTTCCTATATGTCATATCTTATCATGGCACGTTTACAAAGAGGATTCATCTAAAAAAATGGGAAACTGTGGCAGTATCCGGGAATTTCTGAGGGTGCAGCTTTAACACTACCAAAATATAAAGCTTGTTTTGACGTCTTTGCCAGACAAAGCTCAAAACTACAACCTCACAAATCACAGTTTTCTAATTCCAAGCCTTAAGGGTGCATATTAATGCTGTATAAATACTCAGTGGACCAGAAATTGCAGAATGTGGCGTGCATCCTGTTTGATTCATTTCTGTTCGATTGGATTAGGTCAGAATGCCAACGTGTTTCTACCTCGGACACAAACCAAAGCATGTGTTACAGGCTTTGAAACAGCCGACAGATATCAGATTCGGCAGCAGACTGCGCTGGAGCACATCATGCTTTATCCTGCTCTTAAAATGCTGCCCCGCCCTCCAGAAAGCACGCTCAAGTTCTGACAAGTTGTCAAGCCAGAAGAGCAAAGACAGAAAAATATGTTTAGGCTACATCTCTTATCTTTCTTTCCTTCATGAACTGATGCGACTTTTATCAAATTAAAAGTTCACAACAGCACTGAGGCGAGGATTAAGAGTTGGATTCTTTGGACCTGATCATGGATGGAGTTAACTTGCTATGCAAAGTGGATTGCCTTGATTCAGGATAATCCTCTGCATAATATATGGAAATAAATGCACGCTTTGGTTTATCAGTTTCTCTCTCTCTCTCTCTGTTGTTTGTAAATACCTCCTAAACTGAGATGTCACTGGTATTTTTACCATGGTAATGTCATTTCCCGTTAACTGAGTTGGCGTCTCTGGAGCCGGTAATGTCAGTCATGCACATTCTTATTGAATTTGTAGAGTTTGTGATTGTTTAAAAAAGCACCTTTTGTTTCTTTGTCGTTTTTGTTGTGAAGCACATTGTGACTTGTTACAAATAACATTCATGAAAGCCCAAGGTAATGAATCGCAGCTTGTTTATAGACTGAAACTGCTATCTTCATTCTTTCCTGATGCAGACAGGTAGGAAATGTTTTGTGTTTATGTGAAAGATAGCCACAGTAGCAGCCTTCTCCCCTCCAGGAACAGAAGGTGTCTTGGTTTCCTTGGGCAGGGTTGTAGGCTGCTGCTAAGCCGAGCAGGTTCCCACAGTATAACATATCTGTGCGATAACATTACTGTAGAAAAGCCGTCAAAACAGCCACGCAGTCAGGCGAAACCAGCTGCGTCAACAGCTAAATGTTCCTCAGGAGTGATTGTATTACAGCTTTTAGTGGCGACCATTGTCCGCGTCCACATTTCATTCGTCTCTCACAGTTATGTAACTTGTTATACTTTTACCAGTGTTGTGATTTTGAGGTGATCCATTGTCATGAACAACTGGTTCATCTTTCAGTGCTCTCACCCTTCACATAAAGTCTGTTTTTAGGAAAATGACAGTGATACTAGCAGATTATAACTAAATAATGACTCAACAAGCAGTCCCAGTGTTTCTGAGTTAGAGTGTACTGCTACCCTGAACACAGTGCTGTTTGTGTCCCAGAAGTTGATAGCTGAGATACCACAGGGCAGGGGGCTGTCAGGTCGATCCTGTTAAACAGCAGGTGTCCTTGTTAACGTCCCCAAACATCCTTTTTGCTGCTGTTTGTGTTTTGTGTTCATTTTTCCTTGCACAGCCCAGCTCTTGCTTTAGGGTTCCCAGCAGATTTTCTCAGCTTTAATATTTTGTTTCGGCTTGTCTGGTCTCAGGTTGTTTTTCCCCACTGAGATTATGACACAGTCTGAGATAAGCAGCTTGTAACTCTGCCATCCAGCCATGCAAGATGGCCGCGCACTACCTTAGACTTTGCCTCTGTGTCAGTCAGTCAGTCATGCGTCCGGCAGGCCATAAGCCAGTCTCGCATCAGTGTTGGCGGTCAAAGATGAGGCCGAGACCTCAGACCTTTTCACATGGATTTAGTCTGGTGGACTAATTATGAGAGCATCCATGTGTGACATTAGCTCATAGGTACTTTGAAGCTGTCTTCACCCTCAGAGCAGACTGGATACTGATTGGATTATGTTGGATTAACGTTACTCTATTTGATTTGTTTGTTTGTTTCTATGCTACCTCTACTGTAATACTGCATTATGCCGCCTCCTCTTTCTTCTTATCTCTCCGCTCGAAACATTAACCGCTGATTTCTCAGCGCAGTGAGCTTGGCCTACATCTGGAGGGATCAACACGTTAAGCCACAGCGTTTTAACCCTCAAATTCTGTCAGTCCGTTACAAGCACGTTCACTGCAGCTGCAGCCATCCACTTCATAATATTTTTGCAGCAGTTCTTCCGAGAAGATCTTTTATCTTTGTAGCTCTAAATTCACCAGGCTTTACTGTAAAAGAAGTCAATTTAAAATGTGAGGGTCAAAGAAATAGATAGAAATTTACATTTAGAAAGTGCCATGCCTGCGTAATTTGCTAAAATGCTGACTAATTTCTGTCAAATGTCAATTACACATAGTCTAAATGATTGAATAATGATTTGTTTTAGCACATATCCACTCTAAATGTGAGATTAGTGGCTGTTTGAGGGGTGATCAGCAGTTGAAATAGCCTTGGTTTTATTAGATAACTGAGCAAAGAAACTACTTAAAAATAATGTTTTCAAAAGACTTTGACAACTCAAGGTCCACTCAAGGTCCACTTACTATCTTCTTCCAGTGCTTACATTTCCGTCCCTACCATTAGGTTAATTTTATTATCTCCCTACCACAAGCTAGAGTTTGCCACATCTGTCCTTCTTCTTTTCAAAAACACTGCTCCTTTTATCCCGTAACGTCTGAAGTGTAAACTGTTGTATCCTTATTGAACTTCCTTTTCATGTTTGCAATTGCTTGGCTGCGTTGTAGAGATTAGTGGATGCAGAAAGTCGCGTGGCCCTTCTGGGATGGACCTTTCTATTCCAGGGGGTAATTACAAGCTTTCCAGAGGGTGGGTAGGGACCAGAAGGACCCTTTCTAATCCAAGCATTTAATTTGTGACCGTTAGGGTCTCCTACAAGGGAAGGGCCGCATGGGTGGAATTTATGGATATAGCCCCACCCTGAATGAAACATATGCACGGTGCAGCCCTCCTGCCTCCCACCACATGATACGAGCCATAATATTACGTTCCCCCTTCACACATTCCTTCGCAGTAGACTGAGAAGCTTTTTTTTTATTTAGGAGCTGTCAGTCATGATCCTGCTGAGAATATACTTATCATCAGCGTGCAGCAGAACTTTCTGTTCATTTTCACAAACTCATCACACCGAGATGCTTCACTTAAGGGCTCTCCGAATACATGTCTTCTCTACTATTTCTATCAGTGTGTGGGGCTTTTGACTGACACTATGTTTCACACTGTAAGCAGAACGATTAACATTTCACTAGAGTCCTATTTATTTCCTATATAACCAGAGAAACTCAGTCAGCAAGCTTGTAATCGCAGCTGAACTTTTCAGGGTCATCCCCAATCTGCAGCCAATCAGATTTCCATGCTTCCTTGTTTCACTGTTGATGTCCTGCAAACTGATTTCCAAGCTTCAGCAGCTCTCACAACTTTTACAAATACATTTTCACAAAAGCAGTGTTTGGAGAGTAGTTGCATCTATCATTGGGGTTAATGTCAACAAGCTCTGAAGTGATTCAGATTCTGTTTATTTTTTGTTATACCTTGTTGCATTGGTCCTTATATGTTGCTGTTTTGTCTGTGTTGCTCGCCTGCTGCTTGCCACGTCAACACATGACACAAAATCTTAAAAGGCAATACCAGAGCAGCAGAAAAATATATTATTGCCTGTTGAAAACCAGAAAGAAAAGGGTAAAGTTGAGTTTTGTCCGGCTTCACACGCTTAATAATTAACAGAAGAGTACAGTAAAGAGAGAAACAGGTTCACACAAACACTGTTTTGTTTTTTGGGATTCAGTTTCTGTTTGAGTAATTGTAGTAGAGCATGTTTAGCAGCTTAGCTACTCCTTACTTTCAAATGTGGCAATGCAAATATTCTAAAGATTGACTATCCATGATAGTTGAAGCCCATTTTCTAGAGATCCCTCATCCAAAACATCCACTGGTGGTGACATCATACCTTACGCGTGCAAACAGAAACAAGGAGGTTAGAAAAACCCAAATCACTATTTGATAAAGCTCTCTGGCTTTAGCTTGTGTAGCAGGCTGCCTTTTTTTTATCACATTACAGTAGACACGTATGAGATGCAGTAACCTCTCTCTGCAGCTCAGGAAGAGAGACTTTGATCATTGTGAGGTCCTGAAAACTAAAGGCAGAGACAAAACTCTCAGTGATTCAAAAACAACCAAAGATTCACAAAACATCTTATTTTAAATCCTCCAGCACAACAGACACATTGACACATTTCCTGTTGTATGTACCTGGTGCCCCTGAGGCCACCAAAACATCAGCCCTGGCTTTTATTGACACGGACGATCCGTCCCACCAGGACAGAAGCCCTCCATGAGAACCGGACCTGTCTGTTATTCCAGCTGCATGACTTTCTTTTTAGAGGCAGCTACCCAGAACCGTACAGCTTCCACTGTTATCCATTCATGACTGCACCGGCGCGGCTCGCCACTGATGTCTGCAACACCCGTCTTGCAGAGATAAACTGTTTCACATAAGCCCAGTTTCTTGGATCAAACTACAGTGCAGTCTCAAATATGGACATTTCC
The DNA here is from genome assembly GCA_008360985.2 of Macquaria ambigua. NCBI lineage: Eukaryota > Metazoa > Chordata > Actinopteri > Centrarchiformes > Percichthyidae > Macquaria > Macquaria ambigua. The sequence continues at coordinate 18,432 of VMKM01000521.1, forward strand.
AATCTAGGCAGAAAGTTTCAGTGCTTTAGAAGATTATATTCTATCAGCCAGGATGACATGTGACTTGGAAGTGGTCCAGAAATCTTAAAGCTGCAGGCGACTTTACACGTTGGCATCTCCAAATGGCAGCGAGAGGCAGCTGTTTGAAAACTTTGAAATTTTAATGACCCAAAAATCATATAAAGGGTCCTTATTGACCCCCAAACACTACACCCATTTTAAGGAAACTGGTTGGTTTGTGCTGCTTTATGGTTAAGGGATGAAGCGAGGCAGCGTTTCTAATACTGAATGTTGCCGAATGCTCACTCACAAACGTTTGAATTTTGCTTTTATGTTTGATTTGTGACTTCCTTTTGGCAGAGAAGTGTCCGAGTCCAGACTTTTCTTGGCGCGTAGTGTAAATCCATAGTCTCAGTCACAGTCTCGGTTACAGGGTATGTGATACTCTGCTGTGCTTCTGCCACATTTCCTGATTATGCTGATTGTACAAAACTGTTTGAATAACAAAATATACAACAAAAGCACTGTGACGTCTTGCATGACACCCCTTCGGTAATGCTTGACTCACTTCTGAAGAACAGGAAGTTAATTACTGACTGATGACACTTTGAAACCTGTGGGGTCTGAATCAGGTAGATGACTTCTGTTCTCTTATGAGAACATGTCTGATTTTCTCACCTCCTGTATTAACAGGCATTGACAAAGTAGTAGTTGGTTTGGATGTTATAGCCTCAGGAATTACCTCAGAGTTGAATCAACACCCCTCTCATATAGTCTCAACAATAACATTATAAACTTCTTAATGTCCCGATCAAGTTTTTCTGGCCCAAATGATCAGAGTCAATAATAATGGGTATCTGCTGAGTCTGATCTGATACTTATATTTACGTAAATTCTGATTAAATATCAGACATATTGAAATAACAGCTGTAGTCCGATTGTTAGGATCAGCACAGGATTGTATTTGATTGTACAGCTGTTTTTGTGTCTACACCCTCAATTTCCACAAAACTGTATCGGTGCCCTAAACTCCATCCAACTGAAAAAAGCAGTATTCTCATTCATGAGATCAATTATTAATGTATTTGAACAGCAACACTTGTAATAGTACACTCGTGGTGGACATTTTCCCATTTAACATTCATGTTTGAAAGAATATAGACTGTATTCAAAACAATATATTTAGATTCTGGACTGAAATTATCATTTTTGAGTTTCACGACAAAATTTAAGAGCAAAGGAAGAATAGAAAGTCTGTTGATGTCAAAATGAACCACACTGTTTTAGCAGTGGTTGTATAATGGGGTTTTCTTTCTTTCTTTGTGACTTCACTTATTCACTTAAGTTACTTGGACTGACTGAAATAGTTACATTATTATATTACTGGTTCTCTCATGTGAGATCTTGTAGCAAAAGGGTGTTGGGTACATTTGTTTCAAGTGAAATACTTTTTTTTTCTTTTTTTGATGAGCATCCTCCATAGAAAACCAAACTCCTTACACATTTTCATTACTTTGGTGTTTATTCAGCCCAAAACATATCACTATGTTGCAATGTAGGAATGTTTATGGAAGCTGGATGTTGCGAGTCAGTAATTAGCTGAGATGCAAGAGCGATACTCGCGCTGTAAATCATGTGGGAGTGTCTGGGATTGTTTAGATTAAATTCCTCTGGATGTTTTGTCAGTTGTCTCATCATTGCCAGTTTGGGCTTAATGTGTGCACTGTTTTAAGTTCCTTGGGCTGAATGTGTTTTTTCTTTCCTAATTTATGTTTTTGACATTACCTAATTTCTTTAGTGGCCTTGTCCCACTTTCACTGCCTCCCATCTCTCTCCGTCCTACACCCACATTTACACCACAAACGTTTTACACCTTAGCTTTGTCTCCCTCCTGCAGCTCTCCAAACAAACCCTAAACAAGTTGTCCAAAGCCAGTGTAGAGGGGGGGAGGAGGGGGAGCTGGGCGGCGGCCACCGCTTGGCTGCATCCTATTAGGACTGGGAGTGTTGAAAAGGGGTGTGGCCTGGAGCCAGTAACATCTGTGCCTGTCCCCTCTGCCCCCACAGCATTCTGCAGAGAAAGGCAGAGGGAAGGAGGTTAGGGAGGGAGTGGATTTGCCGAGGAGAAGTTCTTGCAAGATCTAAAACAGCAGCTCATGCTATATGGCGAGTTTATCCCTTGTTTTCCCCCCCATGCCATCAGAGAAAAACAGTCTCCATCTTTCTGGGATTTTCCTCTCGGCTGATTTTGACAGCCTCTGGCATTCAAGGTGCTTATTAGCCGCTCCAGCCCCGAGCAGACGACTCCAAACCTGCGTGGATTACATACCTTGCGCAGGAAATGCTCAGCTGCATCGTTTTTTTCTGACGACAGTGCAGAAAGCAGGATACTGCTGCAGTGAGTTGAGGATATAAAGGGAATGCTCAGAGCACAACAGAGGCGAGCTCACTCCTGGACAGGGTAAGACTAGCTCAATGAATCTGCCTATTCTACCCTGTAATCAAATGAGTGCAAGGAAAAGGAGTGCAGGAGCCGGCTATCTGCTGATAGGAATGTGTGTGTGTATGTGTGGACTGCATGTGACCGGCAGATAGTCTGAGGCTATCTCTGTTTGTGTGTGTGTGTGTGTGTGTGTGCATGAGGGGAGTTGGGGCTGCTGGTTTGCTTCATCGCTCCCCATGATATAGGCTGGATTCCTCTCACCAAGACGTAGGTGATTGTGTCATGTCTGTCTAATTAGGAGGTGTTGGTGCGGAAAACGGTGTTGCCGTAGTAACAAGGGGGGGGGGGGGGGGATGACAGGGTGCTCCGACTGAGCCCCGGGGCTGATTTCGTGGTGAGAGAGTTGTCCTGTGTATACGGGGGAATGCCCCATAATGACAAGGCTGGTCTGTAGATAGGGTGAGGTGGTGGTAGAAATATGTGCGCACACACACACATGCAGACAGAGGCTACAGGCTGCTACCTCCCACCAGCTTCTCTCTGTGGTTTGGCGAATGCAGCCCGTTATCAGTGTCAAGTGAGTCTGTGAGAGAGAGAGAGACAGAGAGAAAGAGGATGGCATACTTTTTTCCATGATGGGGGGCGGAGTGCAGATAATCAAGTCAATGAAAAGGAAAGTCACCTTGAGCAGAGAGGGGTCTGCTCATTCACCTCGCTCATTTCCTGTCATCCTTCTCAGGTTCCACTCTCACTTCCTCAGCTTCTCTCGAGAGGCGATGTATACTCTGCATCGCGTGTAAATATTATACAGACTGATGTATTACAAAGGACTGACAGCTAGTCTTTGTAACTCTGCAGGATTTCACGGTGCCTCTTGGTAATGGCAAGCTAGATTTTACCCTGTAATCCTTAATGGTTTTGTTATTTGTGTTTGTGCGCTGAATTAGAGAGACAATCCTATTTTCTCCCCTATAAACATCCAGAGCAGATTAAAAAGGAGGGTAATGTGCGGTGGAAGGGGCTTACATTAAATCACCCACCCACCACCCAGCTTGCACCGGTCACCCACCGCTCTGGTTACCATAGCAACTGAGGAAGAGGTAGGGATTTTATAAGGACAGGCTGCAGCTCAGGGTATCCTAGAAGAGATTACAGCGCTCTCCACGCCCTGTTATTGATGATCTGGTTGTCCTACTCAGAAATGAATTTGTGACTAATATTGGACTGTGCGGACCAGCTGTGGTGCACATAATAATGTTTGCTGTTCCTTCTGCCACACAGAGGGAGATCAGCATGCCGGCTGTTGGTGCTTTATGATGTTTTCAGTCGTTCAAAGTCCACAGCTTATATCTGAACTCACCCAAGGTTTATTTTCCAGTTTTCTGTCATTCACTGCTGCTTTACAGTGATGCTGATCGTCATATAGTTAAATCTTTAATGTTGATAGAAGCACAGACATGATGACACTAATTTGATGATGGTAGTGATTCTCTTTCCTTTCTGCTGATAGTCAAGAGCTTATTGATCCTCTACTTCAGTGGTCTCCCCCACCCCCTGTCAGACGAGCTAAAGTACCCCTTTATCGACGCCACTCGTTATGTTTCAAATGTGTTCATTTGAATTGATTTTTAAACTGGATGTTATTAATTATATGAATATTAATATTATTTTTTAATACAAATAAACTCTCAATGTTTTGGTCGATTTGGTCAAGTTTGCTTTTGTACAAGCTGGATGTTTCAACCATTTATACATGACTTTTAGCTAACTGTTTCAACAATTTATACATGACTTTTAGCTAACTGTTTCAACCATTTCTCCATTACTGTTAGCTATCAATGTTATTTTAACAGTTTATCCATCACTTTTGGCTAAAAGATTCAAGACATTCAACTTCTCTGCTTGCTTGCTAACTAGTTTTCAGTTACAGTTGGTGTTCAGGTGTTACAGCTGACTCAATATACAAACACTCTCAGTAGGATTTGCTCTTTCTGATTACCAAAGTATGCTGTCGTGGTGGTAACGTGATGGATGTAACGGGAATTTGACCATCAGTTTCTTTATTCTTCAGTCTTAATGATAATACACAGCATTTTCCCATCATCTGCTCACTGAATGATTTGCTGGTTCGTTAGATTCAAGACATTACAGTACACTTGTTGGGAGTTGCACATGCAGAACATCCAAAACATAGTGGATACAATTCAGAATTACAAATTAGTGTAACCTCGTAATTTATAACCTAAACTTGAACCTGCATGACAAATACAGATCAGAAACGTTAATCTGCTGTTGTGAAATAGTCGCAAGTTGTTTGCAATGTCAACATCTATGCTATGTGTTAAACATGACCTTTTTTGTTCAGATTTTTCACAATTATGAACGGCATGATAAGATCAACTCGTGTTTTATTTTTAAATTAAGCAGCTCTTTTTTCACTGTTTTGCAAACCGAACCCAGATGACTTAAGTTGAAACCCTGGCAAGGATATCGTCGCATGTTTGAGTAGTTTCCCTCTTTGCCCCGAGTCTAACCTCCACTTGAAGGGTTGACCCGAGGAAGAATGCTAACATGTTAAGAGTGGGGGGTTGGAGAGTCTGTCTGCAGAACAAGTTTGACAACCTTGCCTGCGGAAAGAGCAGCAGCCTTTAACCTGCTTTTTAATCTCTGTCCTCCGTACATTTCAGCCGCACACTCCCCAATCCTAAATGTACATTTTTTGGCTTTGTGCTATTATTCATTCATGTAAGAATTAAAGGGGAATACCACTGAGTTACTTTTTAAGATGTGGAACATTTCAGTGTGTTTTAGATAACATTCAGTCTAATCTCTTTAAAAATGTGTTATTTTTCTATCTAATCTGTGACCATAGGCAATTATATGATAATGAATTCTCCTCACAAATCCATTTGGGAGATCATATACATTTTGTTAAAAGCATTCAGTATCTTTATGGATCAGCGGTATAGTTTAACATATGGTGGGTCTGCCAGTAAATGGACCATCTCTAGGCTTTTAGATCATTGTGGCATATCTTAAGGGGGAAAAAAGCTACACATTAGATTCACCAGTGATTGAATCATCCTCAGGCAACAAAACAATGTAGCTGACAAACAACTCTTTATCAGCACTTTGTTCATGAATAATGCTGTGGCCTCCGCACAAGAAATGAGCACAGCAACTTAGTCAGCTTGCACTGATCACAGCCTTTATCTTGAGCAGATTATTAACCTTGATTGGTGTGGCTAGAGCTACAGAAGCTGGTCACAGTCTGACTGCGACAGTGTCTCGAGTCTGTGTAATGAGGAAGGATGTGGAAAACAATTAGATTACCTCTATGTGACGAGGCTAATAGAGCGCCCTGCTTTCAGTTACAACAGACACTGCAGTGTCTGTGTGTTGGTAACAGTGTACAAAAATACAGTATTTAGCTTTATTGTGTATCATTAAATGTAAATATATTATGATTGTGATAACGGTCTAATTTTCAAAACAGTACACAGATAGAATTTTAGATTTTTCCAGCAGCTGCTTTAATAGAAAACTGCGACATTGTTGTTTAGTGTTTGCTGTTTGAACACAATGAAGGGTTCGATTATAGTTTGAAACATTTGTCAGAATTGTATAGAAATTTAGCTCAGCACAAAAAATAAGATGTTTGAGTAGCAAACAATGAAAAATGCCCATCACCGTTTTTCCACAGCCCAAGGAGATGTTTGTTTTGTGCCACCAACATGTAAGAAACCTAAAGGTATTCAATTTAAAATGATACAAAACAGACAAAATCAGCAAATGCTTGCATTTGAGAAGCTGGAACCAGAATGTTTTACTTTTTTTCTTGATAAATGACGTAAACGATTAATCTTTGATTGATGAAGAAGCGTAGGTAGTTCTTATTTGAGCTCTTTAGCTTATTATTTATTATTTGTTTAATTGCACAGCCAATAATAATATAGGTTTAGCAAAGATGGGAGTAGAAACCCTGCAGCAGTGCGCTGTTGTTCCAAATGAACACAGTGTATATCAGTGTGCGCACACACGTATGTCATCATAAAAAACAGGAAAAACTACCGCACCAAAAGAATCACATTACATTCCAGCAATGTTTTGCACAAGAGTCACCGCTCACAGTAACTTTGTCACAATCCACTGTCAGTACTTCAAAGTCCTACAAGATCTGAACATTTTAAACCCGCAGCCATGTAGATAACAATAAGATGCATCAGCTGGTGGGAGAAATGCTTCCTTTGTCTGTCTCTGTGCTGTTATCCCTTTCTCTGCACTCTCTCTGTGTCCCTGTATGTTAATCCTGTAATCTGAGAGCCACTTCAGCATTACTCCCTCTGCCATGTGACATTAATGCTCCAGAGGCAATGCCTTTGTCATATCTTGACACACAATCCTGTAACATAAATGCACATGAGCACACAGGCATCAGAGCTGAACAGCTCAGCTACTGTAACACTGCTGCTTTCACACTAAGGACAGTTTTAATGGCTCTGTGTTGTCTGAGTGGCCGCCGCCGCTGAGAGGTGATTGATTTTAATCTCCTCTTAACCTGCCAGTCAGCATTTCTATCATGGCCCAGTTATTTTCTGATGTGTGTCCAAGTATGAGTGTGTTCACTCATTGTGTACTTAGGGCGCCATTAAGTAATTGGCAGAACGAGCGTCATGTATGCTATCCAGCTGTGCAAGACAATTGGGCACCACTGTGCCGTTTGTACCATAACTAAACCAGAGAAAATTACACAATGTGAAACACCATGCTTAACATGAAAATAACTGCCAAATAGCTACCGGTGTTCAGAAATAACATGAATCAGTTCAGTTTACTTTCAGTTAACAGTTACTAATGTTGGCTTTGAGCAAATACTGAGGGAGATTTGATTGTTTTTCTTTATTGTGAAAAAGCTTAGCAATACATGTTCTGCAGCTGCATTGAGAAATGGAGATTGTTTTATTACTTTTGTCTGTTGTTACGGTTGAGCATTTTGTGGTTGAGTCAAAACAGTTTTGAGTTTCACAGGTTGAGCAACTTCTCTGTGTCCAAATACTGAGCTGCTGATTGATTTTCAGCTGGGCAGCTCAAAGCTCAGGCTGTGTGTTTTGATGAAAGGACTACCACCAGCCTTCACTGTGTGACTCCTGAGCCTTTTGTTTGCAGCTGTCCAAATTGATCCAAAATAAATTACCAAGTGTGATTCTCAACAATCGTGGGGGTTTCCAAAAGTCCATAAACCTCTTGAGTGAAGCACACTGCAATCCCCAAACTGGGAACTCCAGTGGCTTTTTTTTAATATAAGTATGCTTTAATGCTCAATTGTTTTCATTTTTTTTGTCAGTGTGAGAAACACTGTAATGCAATGGAGTGCAATAGTGTGAAACGGCACTACTACAATGTCGAGTTGTTTCGCATTGAAAATACTGGGGTGAGATGATCATCAAATTGCAGGTCTGATCCATCCCAAAATCCTAAATCAGAAAAGAAGATTAAACTTCTGTGCACCAAATGCCTTTCTGGTCCGCCTATAACACAGCTACAGCTACAGCTATACTCTGTATAACCCAGGCAGTCAGTTATCAGCGATTACATATTTTTATTTTATTTTTGTCTTCATCACAGCTACGGTTTTGTGTAGCTGTAAATGTGACAGGATGATTAAAAGCATGAATACATGTGTGCTGTCTCGGGTTAGAGGAATGGCATAATGTAAGGATGATAATAATAGTAACATGACGCTTTATTGATTCCATTATTCGTGACAAATTTCATTTTCATGTGCTCGCTCCACAGAGAGGTCAGGGTCAGACAGAACAATATACCTGGAGCAGGGAGGGGGTCCGTGTCTTGCTCAAGGACATTTGAAAAAGGTAGATTATTGCTAATTATAGCACTTGAGCCCAAGAGAGACATACTGTCAAGGTGAAGCAACCCTGCTGCCTAATATTGGGTTGTATTGATTGTCATTACTGCTCTAATACTCACATTCTCATTCAGGGTTTCCTCCGTTGCCTTTGGCTGCAGAACTACTTCACTCTGCTCTGTTAGAAACATAGGAGAGCTGTTCTGCTGTGTCTTGTCCCGACCAACATTAGCATGGCTTATGATTCAGGCAGCCATAGCAGCTGTAGATATCAAAAATTAAGAGCACATCTCAGCTCCAGAAACTGCTGAGAGATGCCAGCTGGTGCAGAAGAAGGTATTTCACACATCTGTTTTCAATACACTACTGTCCACTCTGTTCTTGCTCCAAGGTTGAATTCCTGCTCCGAGAGAGGCACATTTGGACTTATTAGCATCAGCTTTAAGTTGACCTGTTAGTATTTATAAATCATACACAAAGCCACCTATTGATGACAGCAATTATTTTATGACAGACCACATAATTACTAATAGATTATATGTTTTATTTGGATTTGATTTGGTTTAGAAACAGATTTTTTGTTTTAATGAGTAGTTTGATTGGACACAAATTTCCTTCATGTTTGTCAGTATTCAGTACTTCATCTTTCTGTTATTATCGGTCAATTTTTGGGCTATTAAGATAGGAGCACTGTGGTAAAGGAGGGCACTGTTAGATTGGCTTTTGTATGAGTGACCCAAGCAGCGCCAGAGAAATCTAACCCACGTTATTTCCACTACACACCATGTACCGTCAATGCTTATGCTATTGGGCAAATAATATAAATCTTGAAGTACGCTTGAACAGTGGAGGAGGCTGAAGAGATTAGCAAAATGGACAGAACAAAATCGGAGAAAGGGAAAAGAGGCCTTGGCAGAGCTTGAAGAAGACAGCTGGATGAAAAGTGTCAGATCATCTTCGAATTCTTGCTCTCTCTTCTCCATTCCTCTTCGCACATGTTTAATAACGTGAGTGTCTCTCTATGTTTAGCTTAAGATGCTCCTCTCGGCTTCTGCCTTTTCTCCAGCGGACCTGACACTTCTGCAGATTTAATGGCGAGGTCTTGGGCCGGCACAACGCACACGGGCTCACGCTCACTTTACAAACACTGGGATTCTTTTTTACAGTCGGGACTCACGCCAGATCACCCACCAAACCACATGGTCACGAAAACAACAAGGCTATCCATGGATAGAAATCTACTACAGACAAAGAGAGGAGTGTTTGTGTGAATATGGGTGGGCGGGATTAATTATTGGATGTGTATGATTGAAGGAGTACAAAAGAATCTGCCTTGTACTGTAAGCAGCGGCCTACAAAAGTCATGATGTTTCTCTAGCACAGTCCAAGAGTTGATCTACATCGGTATAAACAGCATTCTTCTTGATGCAGTTGTTACATGACATAATCATCAACTTGCAGACTGTTAACATTTCAAACATGCCTACTACAAGGAAATAACTATTAATTCTGCAAACTTGTACTTCTTGGACAGTTAAGGGTCAGTTTGACTGGTTGAGTTGTCCACGCTTGATTTGGGATTTGAAGTAATCCGGGTTCCTTCTCAGTTAGAGCAGGTGACAGTGGAAGGTGTTGCTGTATGGGCGTTGTTCAGGGTCACAAGGCTCACCTGGCTATGAGAGGAATGTCCTCTTGTTCTAACAGGCCTCTGTTATGTTGGGAACCTTGACCGTCTGACAGACAGCCTCCTGGGGCTAATGTTGGAGCACTCAGGTCTCACAGTTTAACAATTACAGCACAAACACAAAGTCTGCATGTTCAAACCTTAAACGCTGGCCCTGTTTGCCCTCGTTGTCTGCCTCTTTGTACCCTCCCCACATGGCCGGGGCCGTGGCACATCCACAGGTTCCTGTAGCTGGAGGGGGACCAGCGCTGTCCCACTCTGGCTCACGAGTTTACACAAAGTTTACAGCTCGCTTTAGCTAATGGAAAAGATGGGAAGTTTTGTGGACTAATATGGTCAAAGAGGGCTTTGAATTGCTTCTTCCCTTCATGCTAGAATAGATGGTGAGCGTGAAGCCAAGCAGCTGCTGCTGAGGCCTGTGGTAGTCTATTTGGAAAAGTCGAGGATGTGTCAAAATAAATACACTATTCAGTGTGTTAGTTAGAGTGAGCTGCTGTGTACTTTATCCCACGTGTGGCCGTTTGGCCTCAGGTACCTTGTCTATGCAGTACACTATAAGCTTTTTCATTCACTGGACTTTGTATACACAGGTACATTTGCTGTCTTTCTTTAGAAAAGACTGATTATTCTAGTAATGGGATAAATGTGGCTATTGTTAGTTTTGTTTGACAGTTTGCCCAGTTATTACTAGTTTGTTGGCCACCAAGAGACACACGTGGTCATTTGGACTAATGTCTAGTGCGTCTGATTAAGTGGTCATTGCAACAAATCATTATCAACACAGTTTACCATGGAACAAAATATTAAATTGTTAAATGGTATCTGTCTGGGCTTTGAAGTGTTTTGTTTATATTCCTTTTTGGGATTTGCTTCTTTGTTTTTGCTGGCATCAGCATATTAAAGGAGACACAAACATTAAAAAACATTTTAGGGTGAAATATGAAAATAATATGACAGATTTCAAGATTTTCTGGTGGTTGGAAAAAGTCGTCCACACCTCTAGCGACTGTTCCGAATTTGAAAAGTACAGCTTCTGGATAGAGGAAACACAGATGAAGCAAAAAAAAAAGTGACTAAAATGGGACAGTGATGGCATCAGGCCTTATTTAGGTAGACCACAAAGTTGACTTTTTATAATTTGACTCTACTTAGACAAAGTTGCCACAGGAAATGTCCTCACTTTCCCTTTTGGAAGAGGTAACTTTAGCTGTCGTCTGTTGCCTCAGCCCACTGAGCATAGTGACCCGCAATCTTCGATTACAGCGAAGTACGTGATCTGCCCAGGTTAAATTTAGACTGCATCACACCGCTTATGATGCATTTTGTCTGGGCGAAGCCTCTGAAAACACTGGGAAAGGTCAAGTGAACTTGGTTGTGTTCAGCGGGCTGCCGGTCACCAAGAAAAGACGTCCAGAAATTCCTGCAGGTCAGCGCAGCCTCTGTGGTTATGATACTTGGCATCACACCGCTCGGACACAGCGGGGAGGACTGTAGAGCTGTTTTTGTGACATGCTGACGACAGTGTCCTCGTGGATATCTGGACACCACGTCTTTAATTGCCAGACAGCAGAGAGGTCTTCTGCACTTTATTCCATTATTCCTGCTTGGAGTCGAGCCAGCAGGTCTGAGAGCACGCACTGCAGCTGTCTCCTCTCTTACACTGTGTTTGTACGAATTGGTATTTTGTTACAAATCAAACCTGTTTATGTTTTCGGTAGTGAGATTCAAGGTCTGTCTTGTCTCAACAACTTAACCTTTTGTTTCAGTTTTTAGCTTTAGCAACAGAGTAATCTGTCACTCTTAATGTTTGAATAGCTGTAACCAGAGAACCAAATGCTACACGTACAGTTGAAACTGATCCCAGGTCAAAACACCCTCTGAAGAGATATCATGAGGGCTGTAACATTAAACAAGACCAGGTGTCTACAGCCATGCTAACGGCTCTGTGATGCTATATTTTGGCAAAAAGTTAATGAATGTGTTTACAACATTTCATGGCAATCCATCTAATAGTTGTTGAGACATTTCACTCAAAACTACAAATGTAATACTCTTGGGGGCCATAGATGAAGTGAGAGGATCACCAAAATCCATCTATTTGTTGGTGTATTTTAGTTTGGACCAAAGTGGAGGAACGGCCGACACCCTGACATTGCCGTCCCTAGAGCCTCGCCACTAGCATGGCTAAAATCCAAAAATACCATTAAGCATTGATAAATGGAGTTTGTTTTGGGGCACATTGGATCTCCACCTGGCTGGACAAAACCTTCTGTAATGCACTCAACCCTGCTCATCAATGCTGTTCATTTATGACAGCTGATCTCTATGTATTTTTATCTGTGATATAGAGGCGGGGCAGACAGTCCAACAGGATTGCGCACATTTCCTACATTACTGATAAAATGGCAGCTGCTGGAGACCAGACCAAATGTGTAATCTTGTCTGCTAAGCCAGAGAGCCTGGAAGGGAACGTCTGGTGATGATGATTATCAGGATGATTGAGCCTGTGTATGTTTGGGGTTGACATAGACTGCGAATGTTGCATATCTCACCTGTCATTTGAACATCGCGCAGGCCGACTCGCACACCTTATAATCACTCGGCTCGGGGTTTACAAGAAGGCCTGTTTTTCCTCTTTGCCCACAATGACCAAGCCAGTCTTGAAAACAACAAAAAGCCTCACACACCTCTCACCATGGTCATTGTAAACACACCCCTCTAATCATTGCTCGTTAGGTCTTTAGAGGAAAGCCGATGCTGAATAGGAAGGAAGGGGAGATGAAAAGGCCTGAATACACTAATCCTGGAAAATTATGGTCTCCATTTCAAACATCACACTCTCACGGGGCCCTATTGTGTAAACGATATAATTGAATCTTTCAGTGCTTGCCCCCACTGATACGGTGCATTGTACTTTCCCTTCAAAAATGATGACCCTACATCATTAACCATTACCAGGGGCAGAGAGTTAGGTTGTAAGTGTGGAAAACTAATAGCCTTGTGTCGTCCAGCTGTTAATACGTAACAGTTCTTCTTTTGACAACACGGCAGAGCCAGTTTGCCCCTTAGTGTTTCTGTGAAAACTCATTGTGTCCCTTCTCCGTGTCCACAGCACTCTCTGACGGAGGCCAAACTCTGAGGTGGAGGAGGCTGTAAAGAGGCCCTGAAGGAGCCTCCCACCCTCCCTACCTGACCAGCCGGACACATCCGACAGCCATGGCTCCTCGGAAACGTGGCGGCGGTGGCCGCGGCGGCCTCTCCTTCATCTTCTGCTGTTTTAACAGCAGCGATCACCCGGAGATCACGTACAGGCTGCGGGAGGACTTTGCCCTGCAGGCCATGGAGCCGGCACTGCCGATGCCAGGGTATGATGAGCTGGATGGCATGTTCTCCGAGTTGGTGGTAAGTTGAGGAAATTCAGGCCAGAGTAATTGTAAGACTTCAAAAGAAGTATTTAATTCATGATTCAGTAAATATCTTTTAAATTTGATTTAAAGGATTAGGTTGGTGCTATTCTATATTTTTCTTAATGTCAGCAAATCCCTTGAAAAGACCAAAACCAACAATGAACTAACAAGTCTTGCCTGTGTAGCTAAAGCCTGATAGAGCTCATTCCTCTGTGTCTTAGCCCTCCATTGTTGTTCAAAAAACTATTAAAACCACATGAATGAGTCACACTGTTGCACTGAATGACTTTTTTTTTTTATTACCATGAGCATGGTCACTGTAGTTTATTTTGAGCTAATCTCACATACACAGTCCTGCTGCTGTAAATACTCAATAGAGCACCAAATGTGTATTAATGCACGGCTGGAAATAGTCCCCAATAAATGCACTATTTACTCCTGTTGGGTAATGTTTGCCAAAAACTACAGTATCCAGCTGTTTTAGGAAATGATTTAGCCTTTTCTTAGAGATATATATGTGTGAGCCGTTTTAAAAGATTTAGATTTAGATTTACTTGGGCCACATTAGTATTAAGTAGTACATATTAAGACATGGACTAATGCATTGTTGAGGTTATAGTCTTTTCATGGTATTGAAAAATATAGAATATAATCAGCCCTTATGCTTTAAGAAACCCTTGTTAAACCAGTTTTCTGTTTTTCCATATTCATCAGGCTTCTAATTTAGCAAAAGTTAAGCAAAGTTAACTGTTCAAAAGCAAAATTATGCACATGATTACAGTCACAAAAATGTTGTTGCTAGAACGTAATTGTTAATCAGTTGATTAGCATCCCTCTGTTGACCTCTTTCTAAAACAGTGGGGTGGTCTTAACCTTCTTCTCACATAGCACATACAGTAGTAGATAGTGTTGTGTGGACAGACAGCTCTTTGTTTAGTTCATATAATAACAATTTAAAGCCATATGAAATGTAAAGATCCTGCCTTATGAATAACAGATAATGGAAGATAAATATTAACACTGAAATACTTGGAACTGATATTCTTTTCCTGAATTTACAAGAGCAAGTGATAACAGACATTACAACATTTTATTTAAACTCAGAAGATGAAAATATAATCTTACCTCATTGTTTACGCTGTTTTTTACATTTTAAGACATTCACAAACAAACTGTCACTTCCTCCCAGTTTACACTATCTTGTGAGTAACGGGGCCAGGCTGCTATTCTTTCTCTGTCTTATTGTCGCTTCTAATTTGTCAGGCACTCCTCTCTCTCCTGCCCCATTTTCCTCTCCCGTGGTTGCCACAGTAATCTAAGCATGACATTTTTGCACATCAATAGGCCTCATTCAGGAACTCTTAATGTCTCAGCCTCCTCCATCTGCTAATTGCTTGTTTTTGTCTACCGCCCTTTATGAAGACATAATTGAGTAAGTTGAGTGTGACGACAAGGAGGCTTTCAGTTGCTCTGTTTACCAAAAGAAAACAGCCACATGCTTTTCTTTTCACTCAGCATGAGCCACCGTGCGCGTGTATAATCGGGACGGGCACAGAATAAGTTGGGGCCATCTGCTCTGTTATGATCAATTAAACCCGACCTTTGACCTTGAAGAGTTTTCCAAAAACCTGTAAGTCAAGGTAAAGCTTTTTTTTCCCATCCTACATTCAGAGAGATAGAGCCTCTCGCAGTCAAACAGAACATTAACAGCGAATCTGTTGCAGCATAAAACACATAGCTGCTCTTTATGATTTCAAAAATTAATAAAACACACAATTGAATTGGTGGCCTTTCCTCCCATTCAGTTGCTTACTAGTAAGTATGTGGACCTAATTCGTGAGATCAATCAATAGTCCACACAACCATTTTAGGACATTTGATCGTTGCACATATTGATTCACGGGGCTTGATGGCTTTAGCAAAGAACATCCCCGAAGACAATTCTCACATTGAGCAGTTGTCATAAAACATTTAGCTGTGAATCTGTTGGGTAAACAACCTTAACTTAATCTCCATTTGTTGCTTAAATAGTAATGAAGAAAGAATAAACCAGTGTTTAGACTTGTGTTCACACTACCTGCTGTATTGCCTCCTGGAACTAAATTGCCTAAAAGACTCCTCATGACTTTCACCACCTTTTTCACATTGATTGAAACATGAAACTTCCTTAAAATGCTGATATCCTGACCTCAACTTAAACCACACGTTTATGCTCTTGACATGTGAAGGCTCCAATTAAAACTGATTTTAATTTTAATTGCATTTAGACAATCTCAAAATGTTGAAATGCTCTCTGGTATTAAGTCACTTCCCTGCACCACCCTTTGTGTGCCTCTTGTGATGCATGTTGTCTCCAGATGTTTGTCACCACATGTGGAGCAGACAGACCACGCCTAACCCCCCACCCCCACCCCCCACCTCCCCACCTCCCCACCCCACATTACTCACACGTCGAAAGCCTGCAAAGACATCTGATTTGATTCAGGGTCATATTGAATTTACGGTGATATCCCACTGATCATGAAGAGATTTAGCCCAAACCGAGAGAGCTCTGGTGAAACCACTCCTGGCACATGTTTGTGTTTTGGGGGAAAACAGAATTGATTTATGTGGATATTTTAAAATTTGCAGCGTGATGGTTTGTGATGGTCTGTGAGCTATGCTTTAAGGAATGATGCTTTCCTTCTAATCATTAATTAATCATTAATAAAGGTTTGTGAAGACATAATAGTTAGAATTTTTCCTCTTCCTTTGAACCCTCCTCACCAACATTTCTTAACCCTTTTCTTCTTTTTTCCCCACTTCACAGGATGAGCTGGACCTTACAGAGAAACACAGGGAAGCCATGTTCGCCCTGCCTGCAGAGAAGAAATGGCAAATCTACTGCAGCAAAAAGAAGGTAAAAGACTCTTGCTGTGCTTTATGTCAAACTCCACATCAGCCTCCACAGGCTTGCTGCAGACTGGCTGCTTTTGCTGAATGATATCTGCAAATCTCCCAGCTGCCAAGTTTGTGTAATCTCCTCCCTCACTGATTTGTTGATACCTGAAGCTGTGCTTGTTCTAAAACACAGACCACGAAACCTTTGCGTCACTGTATGTAACAGGCTGTAGCAAGAGCGTGTTGTCTGCACAATGTATCTGTGGAATGCACGTGATTATATTTTTTATCTTTAAACTCAGATGTATACAACTGCCTACGAGATGAAAACACACACATTAAAATTCAGGACATAATATTGTATATTTAGTAATCCTTTAGTGCGCAGCAAACAATATCCACTGGTGTCTGTGGTGAACTGAAGGTATGGTTAGAGGTTTAATTTGAGGTGATTTTGTTGCCTTCACACAGTAAAGAGCTGATAATAAATGAGAGGAGAGAGAGAATGACATGAGGATGACATGATGACTCAACAAGGGACATTAAGATTGAATGGTCAGCATCATAAACCCCTAAGCCACCAGGATGCCCCAGTGAAGCTAAGCTTTTACCAATGCACAGGGTGTGATATGCAGTAGTTGTCCTTTACGCAATAATCTTAGAGAGCAAAACCCCAAATGGTGTCCAAACGACAAATGGTAACCATAGGGGGTGAATATAAAATGTTGTTCCCCTCTTCCCAGGACCGTAGGTACCTCTGTCTATCTAGTACCGGTCCTGTCACTTTCCTTATAGCCAATCCCATCCACCATAATCCTATCTATGTTCCTCCTGATTCCATTTTTTCTTTAGGTCTAAATACTATGATTGTGCTTTTAAAGGCAGTGCTTTAAAATGTTAAAACGTTGAGGCCTCTGCACCGGACCTCCCACACCTGGTATTATTGGTATCAACAACATTTTGGCTACAAGAGAACAGCCTCAAAATATCTGCTCAGTAGGTCAGAGAGAAACATTTTAGTAGCAAACAGCACATTTACTTATGCAGCCAACGCAAATGATAGAAAACCATTAGCAGTCATCATGCTCACAAACAGTATAAACTGCCTATAATGTACTGTAATGGAAGGCAGACACATAATACGCAGAGAAATATCTAAACATTTCAAACAAACCACTCCAGTCCCACCAAAAGTACTTTCTAAGAACTTTACTCCCCAGTCTGTTTGTCTGTATCTCTTCAATAAGTCACTTTCCTCATCACTACATAATACATCTGTACTTAAGTGGATGTTACACAAGGTGGATATAAAAATAGGCATGTGTAGAGGGAGTAAGACAAAGACTAAATTCAGCCTGTTCCATTAGATAATCCACCAACAGAGAAGGCAGTGTCAGGAATTATAAAATACTAAAATAAATAGCAACTGTAGAATTACAAAGTAGTATCTTGTTTCAAAGAGTGAATTTTCTCCCGGACTATAAGGCTCTCGTCTCATTGTTTGATTGTCTTCCCCGATTCAGAAACAAAGAAGCTTGGCACGTTTCCTCAAAGGGGGGATTTTTTTAATCATGCGGTTTCACTTTTTAGATAATACACCTGTCCCATCAAAGCATCAAAGCATGTAGCCGTAACATGCTCTACCACCGTGTGACAGTGTCATATTTCATTATGTCTTTTCCTCATGATAAAAGGACTGTCAGCTGTTCCTCCTTTCCCTGTATATTAATTCCTCCTCTGCATGCAGGATAACACAGACGCCTGCTTTAGCTTAGATCAACTGAATGTGCCCTCGCGTTGTTACAGCAGTGCTTCTCAAGGCCATAGGTATGAGTGTGAAGGATATCCTGTCCGGAATAATATGCAGACAGGGCATACAGATTTATTCATCTTTTCCTACATCTGGTTACAAACTGGAGGTGAGGAGTGTTGGGATTTAGTGTGATGGATAGATGGTTTGCATGGCAGAAAACAGTAAAGGTCTGCAGAAACACGCAGCTGCAGAAAGGCGTGCCATAAGTGCAACAGTGCAAAAAAAACATCATACATACAAAGTATTGCACTGGTTGTGATTATGCTAATCAAATATAAGGGGTGTTGATTTTTTAATGTAGTTTGAAAAAATTGAATAATCTGTGCTTTTCATCCTTGTGTATCCTTTCTGTGTTGTTTAAATTGAGCCCAGAGAGTTAAAATATGAATGAATCCTCTCATCACTGGTCATGATACCATATCTGGTCTTTACAGGCACTCACTATATATTCTTACTGACCTTTTGGTTTGGCATTAGATGTCTCCAAATACTGTATTTTGGACCATCCAAAAAACTCAATGTAACTTTGTGTAAGTTTTTATGAACTTAGAATCATTAAAGGAATAGTTCAACATTTTAGGAAATTAAGAGTTAGTAAGGAGAGTTAGATGAGAAGACTCCACTCTCACATCAAGACTTTAGGAGGTCACTGCGCCAAGATACAGTCCTGCACATAACTCCTTGTAAAAAAACGCTTTTTACATTTTTACACTAAGGTTTTTGTACAGATTAAACAAACGAGATATGAAGTGTTAATTAGCGAGCTTTAGAGGTGCTGGTAGGTGGATTTTGTTACCTTTGGACAGAGCCAGGCTAGCTGTTCCCCCCCTTTTTCCAGTCTTTATGCTAAGCTAAGCTAACCGGCTTAGGTGTAGCTTCATATTTACCGTACAGACATGAGAGCGGTATTGAGCTCCTCATCTAACTCTCAGGAAGAAAGCGAATAAGCATATTTCCCAAAATACTAAACTATTCTTTTGAAGATTTGCGTGTCAGCCAGTAATGCATATTTATGATGACAACTCATTTTAATGCAGAAATAGTATGTTTTGAGTCAATGAATATGATAAAAGGCCTAAGATAAGAAGCTACATCACAAGCCACAATGAATTATTCCTTTTTGGCTGAAAACTCACTTTAAGTATTGATGCACTTATGGCTTACTTTGGCTGCACACAACGTCCGCTAGCCAGCAGCAACAGGGCGAGCGATAGAGAAAAGTTAGTGGAAATGGAAACAGCATGGCGTTTGCTCCCGTTTCTACTGCGTCCCAATTAGTGGCCTCATTAGGAGTAGTCTCTGGGCCCAAAGTAAGGCCCAAAGGCGTTTTGAAAATAAACCCCAAAATGTTGCTTGGCCTCTGTTCAGCTTTCTAGAGATCATGCAGGGTTGTTCCAGTGTTGGTGTGGAGGTGGAGGAGGATCTGGTGGAACCAAATCTTTATGTGCGGCATCGACCTGCAGAAGGGGGTAACAGAAAGACATCAATATTGCTGACTCAGCAGCAGGCTCTGGCCCCGACCCAGGCAGATACAAACTCACCATCAGAGCTCAGAGAGGAAGGGTGTGTGTGTGTGTGTGTGTGTGGAGAAAAGAGGCAAAGGAAGCGGTCGGTTGTCCAAGGCAAACAGGAAGGCTTCACTTCCACAGGTGCAGCTTTTGTGTGCGAGGCAGGGGGGATGATAAGGAGGAAGGTGGGGTCATTATCAGGGCGCCAGAGATGAGGGCGCTCTTTTTATCGCCAGTCGTTTCTTGGCTTCAGAAGCCAGGAGGAGATAAGTCTGTGAAAGCAGCAAAGCTTTAGCTGTTTGGTTTGGCCAGGCACCTGAGCTGATGAAACCATGCTGCGGAGAATCAATCTTCTTCCTCCTCCTTGTCTTCTAGGCTACATCATCTGCCAAGAAGCAGATTTACTGATCTGGTTGTTAGCAGGGATTTTGCAGTTAGGTTTCAAATTTCATCAAAAAAAAAAAACAACAACTTTAATTTCTGAGAGGACAGAGCTGTAACTTAACTTCTCTTTCAAGCAGACTGTCCTTTCACCCCTAAATAACCGAGATTGATTCCTATTTCCTAATGTGTCTTTGATCTTTACTTTTTCAAATCTGGAAAAAATAAACTCCCAGAAATACACTCCCCACTTTTCTCTCTCATCACGACCCTAAATAAACTGGAGACATCTCCAGCGTTTGAAGAGTGCTGACTTCCGAGTTGAAAGATGAACTCTTTAAGATGAAAAGGAAGTGGTCCCACCTCTGCGTCTGCTCCGCTAATGGACTGAACTTCTTCCAGCACCCGCCTGGTCACGCTGGCACCGGTCTCGAGTGGAACAGCAGGATCAGACCTTCCTGTCGCTGCACGATCCCTGCAGACCAGCCAAGGCCCGCAGTTTCTGTCAGAGCGGCCAAGTCTCTGCAGGCCGCGTTATTAACTGACGCCCAATTAGTTTCTGATGGTCACAGCTCGCTTGTGCTTCATGGAGCGAGGGTTAAAATTAAAGCCGGGGGGGCTTTTATGTACAAGCCAAGTTCACGGTCAAGTCATTTTCTCCTCAGTGTTTTCTCTTGAGTTAGAAAATTAAATCATCTAAGAAATGTCTTGCAGTTTTTTTTTTTTTTTCACTGGTAACACAAACGTGCCTGTCAGGAGATTAATCTCAGCATAAGTCAGGCTACGTCCTTAATCCACAGTTTTAACATTCATTTGCTAATCTCAAGATTTTCTCAAGCAGCTGTGCTCTCTTTTCGGCACTTCTCACCACCTCCTGAAACTCAGCGAAGCGCTTGATGATAAAATGGGCTGGATATTTGTGTCGCCCTACTTTGAGTTCCTGCTCCACTTTTGGCTTTTGGCTATTTATTCCCCGGACCTTCTGTTGCCTGTGTGTTTGTTGCTGTTTGTATGTTTCATGTCTTTCAAAGTTCTTCATCTGGTTTGCAGTTCCACTTTGATGTATTCAAACATGTGACATGAACCAAATAACAACTCGTCCCCTCATGTGACTCTCTGAAATGTTTCCTTCAAGACCACTTTCTTATGTAACACTTTTAAATTCCAGTCTCTCCCAGTTAATCGTAAGCCAAACGCGTCTTTTTCTAATTATTGTATCTCATGTTCCTTTTTTTTCTCTTATCATTGTGTGACATTCCTTAAAAACAAAGCCAACCTGGATCACTGCACAGCATCATTCATTCTGTTATTGTCTGTTTTTCAGGAACAAGAAGAAAACAAAAGTGCAACTAGTTGGCCAGAATACTACATTGATCAGCTCAATTTAATGGCAGCTGTAAGTAATAACATGAGCTTTATTTATTCTTTGGATTTAAAAATGGTTACAAAATAGTCCTGGAAGAAGGATCCGTCCTCTGTTGCTCTTCTTGAGGTTTTTTCTTTCCTCATTAAAGAGTTTTTCCTTATCCTTAAAGCCCTCTGAGACAAATCTGTGATCCTGGGCTGTATAAATAAAGTTTGACTTATTTTCAACTAAATGAAGCTAGATATAAATAACATACTTTTTAATTCAAATATTAAAGGCAGATTTTTCTTTCCATTCTAATAGGATCACACAGAAACAATGTCATTAAATTATATAACGCTATGATTGTACAAATGCTGTCTGTCACATACTGTATCTTCAATTTAACCCACAAACCATCATCTTTTGGGAGTTATAATAAAACCAAGAAGCAGCCTTTTTTTTTTTTTTTGCTTTTTAACTAAAGCTAGTGTTTTGCCCTCTGGGAATACATTTTCCACATGGCCTGAACATCTTTGGAAATCAAATCAAAATTATTTTTATTTTGGCTTTGAATTGCTACTCAGACTACTGATTCAGATCTTCCTGATGTTTGTCCTTGTTGTTGAACAGAGAAGGACGCTCCTCGCTCTGGAGAAAGAAGACGAGGAAGAGAGGAACAAAACCATAGAGAGCTTGAAGACGGCTCTGAGGACACAGCCTATGAGGTGGACCAACGCTTCCCTCATCTCCCTCTGCCCCGTCTTTATTATCTCCTCCCTTTCCTTTACATATAATGTCATCTATCATCACGTCCCCTTTCATTTAACCTCCTCTCACCTTGCCTGTCACTCTTTTCAGTATGTAAATGAGTCCTTCAAGAACTGAACACCCATAAAGGTCACTGCAGTGTTGGTTAGATTTTTTCTTGACCTGAACGTACATTAAAGGAGACTATGGAAACATTTGCTTTCCATTTCGGGAACCTGAGCTTTTCACTGCACTTGTCCTGAGTTACTTATTATATTTACTGAAGACGATTCAGTTATAGTAAGAGGAAATGGAGACTGGACAAGTGGACATACATAAACAACACATTTAGCTATTTGGCTTGTGAGCTTTACTCCAGGACATTTGTGCATTATAATTATATTTCACATTAAAACTAGTCTTCCCAGAAGACCAACTAAGACGGTTTCTGTCTGCCTGCTCACCTCTCAGGTTCGTGACTCGTTTCATCGACCTGGACGGCCTGACATGCATCCTAAACTTCCTGAAGAGCATGGACTACGAGACCACGGAATCGCAGATCCACACGTCTCTGATCGGCTGCATCAAAGCTCTGATGAACAACTCGCAGGGCCGCGCCCACGTCCTCTCTCACTCCGAGAGCATCAACATCATCGCTCAGAGCCTGGCCACGGAGAACATCAAGACCAAGGTGGCGGTGTTGGAGATCATGGGCGCCGTGTGTCTGGTGCCTGGTGGGCACAAAAAAATCCTGGAGGCCATGCTGCACTACCAACGCTTCGCCTGCGAGAGGACGCGATTTCAGGTGGGTGGGAGCGAGTCAAGTGCACAGTTTTAAATCTTTAGCGGACAGATAAAGTCATTTAAAAGCAACATTGTGGGAAGATAATTAACACCTGTAATGACCTGTCATCCCTCAGACTCTTATAAACGATCTGGACCGGAGTACAGGGCGATACAGAGATGAGGTCAACCTGAAAACAGCCATCATGTCCTTTATAAATGCTGTGCTGAGTCAAGGCGCTGGAGAGGTGAATTAAATACGTTAGACAGTTTTTATGCTTCCTTTCACACTAGAAGGTCACCATGTCCCTTGGCCACTCATTCAAGAGACTCTTTAAAACATTGTTTGCATCCTTTTTTACTGCTAATTTATTATTTTGTTCAAATGTAGACAAGTTTGGAATTCCGTATCCACCTACGATATGAGTTTCTCATGCTGGGGATCCAACCTGTGATCGATAAGCTACGTTCTCATGAAAACTCCACATTAGACAGGTGAGATGGAACAGAATAAAAAAGGTACTGACTCAGTTTGGTCTAAGAGTTTAACGTTTGTCTGAACTTACAAATCCAGAAAACTTTTTAGTCATGCATCAAAACAGCTGATTCTTATCAGTTGCACCCTCTAAACATGTCGGGTGTTATAATCTTTCCACCTCGTGTGAATGACATCAGTTTAGTTGGCAAGACAACAGAGATTGTACTGTCCTAGAGATGATGTATTTGATTGTGTATTTCATATATCTGTATATATAAGTGCATCACATTTGCAGCTGCCTCTCTAATCCAGTCTCTTCCTCTCACACTCTCAGGCATTTAGACTACTTTGAAATGCTGCGGAACGAGGATGAGCTGGCTTTGTCAAAACGTTTTGAGTCGGTAAGGAAAAAAAAGATAATTTCCTGACATTATTTGTGACTGTAAAATATAAATATTTAGCAGGAGTTATTCACGGGGCTGTTGTTTTACTTCTCCTCCTCCAGGTACATATAGACACAAAAAGTGCCACCCAAGTTTTTGATCTCATCCGCAAGAAGATGAACCACACCGACGCATACCCGCACTTTATGTCTGTCCTGCATCACTGTCTCCTCATGCCACGTGAGTGTTTCTTTAAATTACTCATTACTGGGCTGCAAACTATAAAATACATCTGGACAAATACTGTCACACAGAAATACTGCTCAAATTTTTTAATGGGTAAAATGTGATTACAAAACAGTATCCTGAAATATAATGAGGCTCCAAACAAGGCAATAGTATTACTCCCACAAAATACACAGCACATCTGTACCTTCTGGTTTCTGGCCAAAAAGATAAGGATGTTGACTTTGTCCAGATTAGTCAGTCCAGAACTTTGATAAGCACATTCCCAGGCAAACTGAATACTCAACTTACTCAAAACTCCAGTGACTGTTGTTGGCTAATATTTATTTTATGTCACGCTGTTTTTCTGCAGAAAAATGCATCAAGTCAGAATTTCCCTCGTCGTTTCACTTGAAAACAAAGAGCCACCAAACAGCTGCAGCAGCCTTTTTCTTAAATGCTCACCTTCCCCTCTAAGTGGCTTTTTAATGAGACCTATGTGTGTGTTTATAAGGTTTTCAGACATGTTGTCCCCCTTGATGGATGCAGTCTCACCAATCAGTAACAAATACATGTGTCCCCTTGTTGTAACCAGTAATTATACTGCCTCTCTTTGGCTCACAGTGTAATTTTGGAAAATGCCTCGACACATAATTCCTTTATTTCATCATTATCAAACAGCCATTGTGGATCCAAGTTAAATATGTGCTTTCTGAGATACTAATGGAGTTACTAATCCTAATCCCTGAGGTGAATAATAAAACTCAGGCCAGCAGGCTAATGGCAAACTCTCTCTCCTCAGACAAGAGGAGCGGTAACACGGTGCAGTACTGGCTGCTGTTGGATCGTATCGTCCAGCAGATGGTCTTGCAGAATGACAAAGGTCACGACCCCGACGTCACACCACTGGAGAATTTTAACGTGAAGAACGTTGTCCGGATGTGAGTGCTCTGATTTCCCCCTGAACAGGCTGACACATGAATGAGTACATGGAACAGATTACTCGGCTGCCAGATTGAAGAATGGAGAACAGTGTTGTGTTTCCTGAGAAGTTAAAAAGCCACGTGCCAACGGTGTTGGCTCAAAAATAAGAGGAATACTGGAGTTGTTCATGTAGACACTGTAGTTAATTGTGTGTCTTCCTCTCTGCAGGCTAGTCAATGAAAATGAGGTCAAACAGTGGAAAGAGCAGGCAGAGAAAATGAGAAAAGGTTTGTATGATTATAATGCCATACCCGAAACAGAATAAGTTTGTTAAAGGTGGTTGCCAATTAAAATCATGGTTTTTAGTAAACTGATGAATATACACCGCTGTGACTTCCCATCACAGAGCAGCACGAGTTGCAGCAGAAGTTTGAGAAGAAGGAGCGTGAATGCGATGCAAAGACCCAGGAGAAGGAGGACATGATGCAGACGCTCAACAAGATGAAAGAGAAGCTGGAAAAGGAGAGCACCGAGCACAAGAATGTCAAACAGCAAGTGGCCGAACTCACTGCCCGACTGCATGAGCTCAGCACTGTACGTTGACCTTCATATTCACTGGGTCACTTTATAATACAGCCTGGTTGAATATTATGTTGGATATTGACAACCAGTGGTGGTCCAGAGCAATCAGTTCACACAAGAGGCAGTAATATGTGTATAATCATCCCGCTGTTAGGAGACCCTTCAGATGTTCCGATGCCCTGAAGCTGAAATGCAAAAACAGAAACCATTTAACACTTCTTTCTCATTGCATATTCATTTGTTACTTTATGGTGTTGCTTGCTCGAAATAGTAACACTTATCGTAACATTTTATATCACCAGAGTACTAGTTATCCATCATTGAAATAGAAAAAAGGAAGGGCCATTTTTGTACAATGTGTAAGATTTTGACACCTAAAATATATAAGAAAGATGTGTGTATTTGAGCAAGGAGGAATTTAATGCAAATCTAAGAAAGAAACTAATAAGCAACATGAAAAAGTTAGGCATTCAAATATAAAATATGAGACCTCTACCCCCAAACAAGTGTTTGAACAGTGGTCCCCACCCTTCTTGGTTTATGACCCCTTGAAATGACCCCTCGTCACAGATTATGGGCTCAGTGTGAAGTTCAACCAAAGAGTGATTTTTTTTTTTTTTTTCCAGATTGTTACTCTTGAAGGATATTTAGAAGCATGAAGAGGGAAAAGTATACAGTATTTTTATAAGAAACAAAACAAATCTTTTTTTTTTTCTTTCACATCTTAATCATCTTCTGACCCCTCGGGTTGGGAACCACTGTTCTAGGACGTAAAGCATCCTTAGGGATTTGTTTGGAAACATAAAATATTGAATTATTTTAAAGCGATAAGGCTGGTGACATTCTATGTTTTTGTTATGATCAATAAATGTATGTGTTATCTGTAATATTAGCAACATTTTAAATCTCCCTGGTGTTATTCTCTCCCTGCAGAGACAGGCAGCTGTTCCTGGAGGCCCTCCCCTCGCCCCCGGCCCCCCCGGTGGTCCCCTGCCTCCTCCACCCATGCCAGCTTTTGCAGGTATGTGCCCACCTCCCCCGCCACCGCCTCCTGGGGGCATGATGCCTCCTCCACCTCCCCCACCCCCTCCTCCAGGCGGACCCCCACCTCTTCCCGGACGCCCACCCAACGGAGGCATCCCTCCCCCGCCAGGAGCACCCCTAGGACCATCCCTGAAGACGAAGAACATTCCCCAGCCATCCAATGCGCTCAAATCCTTCAACTGGTCCAAGTTAGCTGAGGTGAGAACAGCCGTGACGCAGAAAGACCTGAATGTGTTTATGCTTTGTGTTAAAATAGGGGTTATAAATGTCTAATTCTCCTCTGCTCAGAATAAACTGGAGGGCACTGTGTGGATGGAGGTGGACGATGCCAGGGTTTTCAAAATCCTGGACCTGGATGACATTGAAAAGACCTTCTCAGCCTATCAGAGACAGCAGGTACTGAGGATGATGCAGTTCCTCTCTCCAACTCACCAAATGTCGCCGTCTAGTGTCAGAGAAGGGGTCGGGTCGGGGGGGGGCCTCCTCAGCTGGCTTGCATTTCTGTTTTGCAACTTTTGATTTCTCAAGCAAAGCTGGAGAAGGGGAGAAGAGGTCAGATACTGTAGCTTACAAAAAATAAAAGTCAGCCTGAAGTAAAAAAAAATTTAAAAAAACAGTAGAAGGGAGAAACAGATAAAGAGCCAGATAGATTTGGGGGCTTATTAGATGGAAAACTTTCATGCTTGAATCATCTTAAACGCTGCCTTACATTTGACTGGAATGCAGTTTTTGTTTGTGGTTTTGATCATTCTGCCATTTATGATTGAAAGTGCATGAGTGAGCTGCTCAGAATCGGCTATTTTCTTCTTGTGGCTTTAGTGTGCAATTCACTTATTGACTATTTCTTCATAATCAGTAGTGTCTTTATCAGTTAGAGAATGAGCATGTCCTTTCAAAGTTTAAGATGTCAACGCACACTTTTGTTCCAGCTCAACTCAACCAGAGCTCAAACGTGACCTTCAGCACGTCCGACACACATAATAAGATATAAAAAAGATTGACAATGAATTAACTGGAAGTGTCTGTGTTTGCATTTACAAACACAACGGCAACATTCACTAAATTTAGATCCTGAGTGTCGGCATGATTAGTTTAAACAGAAAGATGACAAATCTAAAATTAGACGCACTCGATTGGTGTTTTATGTGTACAGCATGTGAACTATGAGCACGCACTGATCTACTGAACAAGCACACGTCTCACTGCCGCTCACATCATTACTGATGGACCCATCGTCATTTGAGCGCTGAATGAGCTTTGATTCATGTTTGTTGTCTGTTTGTTTTTATGGGCTGCAAATCACGTAACTGCTTTACTTATTCTAATGAGTGCTTACATCTTCCCTGCTTCTTGCCTGCATTTTAGGACTTCTTTATGATCAATAACAGCAAACAGGTGAGTGCACTTACAGTACAGTACATGTACAGTCTGGCATTTGTGCCGCTCCTCGTGGATTCAGACTTTATTTATACGTTATACTTCATGTCCTGTTGTACTTTCAGCTATATCCTCTTACTTAATGTGTGTCCAACACAATATACAACCTCTGAGACTTTACTTGTGTGTCGTGTTTGCATGAATGTGTGTTTTCAAAGCCTTTCTACTGTATTTTATCTTGTTTGGGATTTGAGGGCATGTGTCATTGTTGTGTGTGTGTCTGTGGGTGACTGTCTGTAACTAAACTGTTAAAATAGCCCGTTGCACTCTAACCTCTTCATCACTTTGCACACAGAAAGAGGCAGAGGACGACACACTGAGCTCTAAGAAAGTCAAGGAGCTGTCTGTCATTGATGGCCGTCGAGCTCAAAACTGCAACATCCTCCTCTCGCGGTAGGTTTATTTCAGCTTCACAACACTTCACTGACACATCACAGGCTGTGCTATATTTTTGATGGACTCGGCTGTTGTGTGCTGCAGGCTGAAGCTTTCAAACGAGGAGATCAAGAGAGCCATTCTAACCATGGACGAACAGGAGGACCTTCCCAAAGACATGCTGGAGCAGGTACGTGATCAGGATCCCTGCACGCACGCAGCAGTCCGTCTTCTGGTTACTGTAACTGGGGTAGAGGATTAGAGAAACTTGATTCCCCCAGGTAGATTTCTCCTTGAGATCTCAGATTTCTTGGACATATATACAGGTAACCAGGTTTTTAATCAACTTTTTATTTTTCATGTTCGCATGCCCAGGACAAAGACTTCAGACAGGGAAAGTATCTGTGAAAGCTGGTCAGCAGGAAGAAAGAAAATATCATAATGTAGCGATACATCATCTTGTTCAAAATAATTAAATCCAAAGTAAAACGGAAACTGACACAAAGAAGCCTCTAGAAGTCTAAAGAAGTCGGTTTCTACTGCTGTAGATTTATTAAATTCGGACACATTTGCGCCGTCAGACCTTCAACACACACACCCATAAAATAAAAAATAAACCTGGAGTAGTGTATCGGGGATGTGTATTATCTCATAGATCTTTGTGACTCACGCTCTCGACACTTTTCAAGGCTTAGAAAATAAGGTAGGGGAGGAATATGATTTACAGTAAGCAGGTTACTACAGTGCAAGTGTAAGCTGAATTTCTAAGTAACCTTAGCAACAGCACTTGAAGAATCAAATGTGCTTTCATTTAGTGACTGGACGTTAGCCATCCTCTGTAGGGTGAAGTAACGCTTGTCAGTACCAACTTGAGCATTTTATGATGTTTTGTGTGCTAGGTGACATTGTGTTATAAATCTGTGAGATGCAGTAGTCCTGTTCATCTACCAGCATGTGATAAAATGCTTTTAACAGATTGGGACATCATGATAAATCCTTCCACTGTCTTTAACCGATGAATAAGTGCAGAAGTATGTGTTTTAAATAAGTAAAGAGTCTCTTCCTGCCCCCATCAGCTGCTGAAGTTTGTCCCAGAGAAGAGCGATGTGGATCTTCTGGAGGAGCACAAACATGAGCTCGACCGAATGGCAAAACCCGACCGCTTCCTCTATGAGATGAGCAGGTACTTTACTCATAAAGGTTTTTCTTTTTAATTCTGTATTAAACAGGTAGTAACCTCAGACGTGCCAGCTTCAGGTCAGCGCAGCGCTCTGCAGATCTGATCTGCTGACAAACAATAGCCATTGTTTCCTCTTAGTCAGAGCAGATAAATGAAATGACACATGGGTTTCTCCTTAGCAGCGAACAATGGCTGCCTGTGTGATTCACTATTTCTAAGTTCTCTGTTGGAGAATAAATGAGCCTGTAATGTAATAACAGTATTTGTGTTGCAGTTTTGTAAACAAAGTCCTGTAAGATAAAAGGAACAAAGGAAACTGAAGTGACTGACACTCCTACAGTACAGTGACAATAGAAGAGTTCCCATCAGTTAAATGCAGAATTATACAATTCGCTTTTAGATTTGTTTTTAATGATTTAATGTAGTTTGGCACTTGGAGTTTACTCAGAGAGCAGAATGGACTGGAGGACAGATGTCGCTGTGGCATTCATTAGCTGCAGAGTCAGTGGTTTATGAGCTGAAATCAAAAACGCTGCCAAAAATAAGCTTCATTACCACAACTCAAACTTTATATGTGCCATTTAGTAAGCACACAGGCGGCACAATGTCCATGTTTGTGGTTTTTGTCTAAATTTGTGGATTTCCCTGTTTATAATTTATCATTTTTGTCTATTTCCATCCTCCTCTGACACGCATTTTCCCCTGTCCAGAATAAACCACTACCAGCAGAGGCTGCAGTCTTTATACTTCAAAAAGAAGTTTGCGGAGAGGATAGCTGAGATCAAACCCAAAGTTGAAGGTGGGAAAAGTCTTATATTGTATTTACTTTTACCATGGGAAGACATTTATATGAAGTAAGACAAGTATTCTCTCTCATAGTCTCTAAAATTCTAATGTTTTGTATTTTTACCTTTTATTTTACCAAACCACTGATGTGCCAGTTGTCTAAGTCTAAAAATAAATCAGTGAGGCATCTTTTAATTACCTAAAATCATTTATTGTCTTTATGTTTTGGTGTCTTAGCTCTGACCAGGGCGTCTAAGGAGGTTTTACACAGCAGAAACCTGAAGCAGCTGCTGGAGGTGGTGCTGGCCTTTGGAAACTTCATGAACAAGGGTCAGAGGGGCAACGCTTACGGCTTTAAGGTGTCCTCACTCAACAAGATCGCTGATACCAAATCCAGTATCGACAAGTAAGACCATTTTTCAGTTGTAACATCAAAACGTTCAGGCAGTAACAGAAAGAACGGCATGAAACGTATAAAAGTCACATCTGGAACAGGGAATGTGATACTCATGAAACTTCCATATGGTTATTCATATCTGAACCTACACAATAAAAGCAATATATTGCACATTTGACACGTTCACTGCCTTGAAGGTCGGTCCACCTCAGTGTGTCTGTATGTCTCTGTTGGCAGAAACATCACTCTCCTGCACTACCTGATCACCATCCTGGAGAAGAAATACCCCAAAGTCCTGATGTTCCAGGAGGACCTGCAGAGTCTTTCAGACGCAGCCAAAGTCAAGTAGGTGGAGCTGTGGAGAACCTGCTGCCTGACTTACAACTGCTTCTCTTGTTTGCTTTCCATGATGTATTAAAGTTTTCTCTTTTTTCTCTCTGCAGCATGACTGAGCTGGAAAAAGACATCGGCAACCTGCGCAGCGGCTTGAAAAGTGTCGAGAGCGTGAGTCACAAAGATCTATGAGATAATACACGTCCCCGATTGGTTGTGCTGTTACACAGTGTTTAGCGCAGGTGCTCTCCTTTCATTTTTCCTCTCCTGGATCGTTTTCACTCGTAGGAGCTGGAATACCAGAAGAAGCGGCCGCAGGAGCTGGGCGACAAGTTTGTGTCGGTGGTGAGTCAGTTCATCACTGTGGCCAGCTTCAGCTTCTCTGACGTGGAGGACTCTCTCACTGAGGCCAAGGAACTGGTAAGTCATTGCGGCTGCACGCTCTCTGCAGAAAACTGTGTGTTTGAGCAGACCGGACAGCAACACTATCGCTTGTAAACACAGACGCTGAAAGCTCGCATCCCATTTCCTCTCCGCGCAGCTGTTTCTACGCGCCTTATTGACCTCATCAGTCACCTCTGTAGGAAAGCTAACAGCAGGAGTGAAGTGTTTCAGCTTCCTGCCGCAGCACCACTGACGCTTCATTGGTCCGCCTGCTCGTTGCCATGTGTGCAGGTCAAGAGAGGAACCAGGAACAGAGGGTTAGATATTATTTGACACCATTATGTTCGGCTTTGTTTGGACATCTCAATGCATCATGGTTTCGAGCCAACCTGTCGTGTCATTTTGTGAATGCTTTGAAAAGAAGAAACTGGATTTTGCAGCCATTTTAAGAGAAATGTGCTTTTTACTACCAGAAACCTGAGAATATTCACCTTTCTAGAGAGCTTGACACCCTGAAGTTAGATTTATGTGTCTGTCCAAGAGTTTTTATCTTGAGCATGTTTTTTGCCCCCATTGTCTGTGTGCTACATTGACCCAAGAGCTCAGCTGGTCACATGGCAACCATTAGTTTCTGTAAATCATTTACGGTGTCCCACAGCTAAATATTTGAGAGTGTTTACAGTGGTCCTCTGCACTCATGATTGGGAAGCAGAGAACATGCTGACCCTTTAAACAGCTCCCTGCATCTGGTTTGTGTGTTTGTGAGCGTATAATAAAATTGTTGCAGATATACCAGGATATAAAGAAAAAAAGTGACATTTTAGGCATTTTGTCACAGAAATCATGTCTTGTTGAGAAAAAACCCCCAAAGAATTTAAGTAAGTTAAATGCATCTTTGCTCCACCTGATAGTTTGCGTGTCACAGACAGAGCTGCCGTTAACATACACATCTTAGAAGGTATATGTTCTCAGCATGATCTCACATCTGGATGTTCTCCTTTTTAACTTACTGTGAAAAATACTCAACAAACACGTTGCCTTAATTTGGGCTCTGGCTCCAGTCTCCGGCCTCAGCTGTAATCAGTAGCCGGTCAGATCTGGGTTAACACGGGCTTCAAAGCCCGACTACTTGGTAGCCTGCTCTTATTTCAAAGTTCTGAGACCTAATGAGTCTCCTGTAAAACAGTCAAAGACGGAGTAAAACATGGTTCTACTGTGTCCTGCTGTAAATCTAATCCCATGTGGCCCTCGCTGTGTGCCCCCTTTCTCTTTGGTCCCACAGTTCCTGAGGGCAGTAAAGCACTTTGGTGAGGATGCCAGTAAGATGCAGCCAGACGAGTTCTTTGGCATCTTTGACCAGTTCCTGCAGTCGTTTGCTGAGGCTCAGCAGGAGAACGAGAACATGCGGAAACGCAAAGAGGAGGAGGAGCGCAGGGCCAAAATGGAAGCTCAGGTATGTGATCGTTCCCCGTTTCCAAATGATCCTCGACAAAAAGAACCACAGCCCTTATAAAACAGGTACAGTGCATAATTATGGAGTACAATCTGAAATATTGTAGAAAATAAAACAAGATTTAAACACAGGAGACGTTTGTTTTTCCTGCTTGTAATCCCATTCCTTCTGTCCTAATGATGAGGAAGTATGTTTTTTCCTGTATTAGAGAGTACACATTATAGAGACAGTATACACAGAAAGTGTGGGAGAGAGAGAAATGGGGAATGAGTTGCAACAAAAGTCCATTGGAAAAAAAAGGCGTGAATACATAGTTAGCGTCTTAAACTCCTAGCCTATCAGGAGGCCCCGTTAATACCTTTAAAGCAACTGACTAAGGGAAATTCTATTTGCCATTATATTCTTATACCCACTTGTGGCCACAGTGGCATCTGATTATCCAAAGTTACATAGTCTTGCTTTAAAGGAATAGTTTTGACATTTTGGGAAATATGTTTATTAGCTTTCTGTAGTGTTAGATGAGAACATCGATACCACGCTCATATCTGTCCATTCATACAGCCAGCAGCCGGTTAGCTTAGCACAAAGACTGGAAACAAGGAGAAACGGCTAGCCTGGCTCTGTCTGTGTAGTTAACAAAGCTCACTAATTATCACGTTATATCTGGACAAAAAGTGTAGTGTAAAAACAGAAATCTGTGAACTCAGCCAAGAAATAACTTTTGAGGTGTTGACAGATTTGTTACCTTTGGACAAACCCAGGCTAGCTGTCCCCCCCTTTCCAGTCTTTATGCTAAGCTAAGCTAACAGGCTGCTTGCTACAGCTTCATATTTAACACACAGATATGAGAATGGTATCGATCTCCTTAATTATCTCTTGGCAAGAAAAATACAATAATTTTTATTTTGTGTCACCAGCTGAAAGAGCAGAGGGAGAAGGAGCGCAAGGCCCGGAAAGCGAAGGCAAACGGGGAGGACGACGGCGGCGAGTTTGACGACTTGGTGTCAGCGCTGCGATCAGGCGAGGTCTTCGACAAGGACTTGTCCAAGATGAAACGCAACCGCAAGCGCATCAACAGCCAGACCACGGACTCGAGCAGAGAGCGACCGGTCACGAAGCTCAACTTCTAAGCAGGGTTGAGGTCATCATCACCCCCCACCCCGGCCCCGTTCATCATTAGTTTCCCTCTGGGTCGAACTGACATGCACATTCCTCTGCACCCTCCTCCATTCCCACCCAGCTCGACTTCATCGCTGCAGAGACACACACAGCACAACATGTTCAGACCTTTCATCCTCTGAGATTTTGATGTTAAACGGAGCAGAAGCCAAAAGATGTTATAAACGACCAAATCAGATCATTCCCGCTGGACGATCAGTTTGGTCAGATGAAATGTTTTAAGAAGTTGTCGCGCAGGAGCAGAATGTTTTTCCCCGCCGGAGAAAAGTTTCCTTCCAGGTGTAAGAGATGCTCACGGCTGCTGGAGAGGTACCGTTCTGTGCTGTTTTTGTACGTCAGAATCTATGCACAGAGTGAAATGTGCCGCTCGTAGACTCCTTCAGGGCTTGATGCTCGATGCAAACAGGAAGATGATTCCATTTAAAACCACAAGGGGCCATTTTGTACGGACTGACTTCATAGATTGAGAGGGGCTGCTTTCACACGCCCGAACTGTCCAAGAGATCATTTTTGAATCTGAACTTCCTCTCGACGCTGCCGCTCTCCTGCAGTCAGAACCATCACAGGACTGAGACGCGGCGTCGGTAGACAGACGTGGTTTCGACTGCAAGGGACGCAGCTGAGAAGCAGAGGTTTCTTTTCTATTCATCATTATTGACGTGCAGCATTTATATATCTGATCACTGTATGTTTTATTTGAACTTATTCCCTGTTAAGAGCTGGCCTTAACTCTGTTGATTTTAATTGTTGAGTGGGTACTCTCAAAGGCCTGGGCCTAATCTGCAATTTCTCAACAAGTGTGGACACTCGTGTCATAGATTACATATATCTATATATAAGGTTGTTACACATGCACATATAAATTCATAATTACTATGCTAAATGCCATTAAAACCATACCCAATTGATGCAATACACTTGGTTTTTCCCCTCTGGAGGGAGTGCCCTCTAAGTTTTTATTGAATGGATGAAATGTGTTTTCTGCACACTGGCTGGATTTACACTGCAAAAAAAAGAAAAGAAAAGAAAAAAGACCTGATTACCTAATTTTAAACTGTGTGACCCACATGTGATGTTTTCATTCTTGTAGAAAACATCACATGTGGACGTGAAACCTTGATTGACCCTCGGCTGTGTGAATCCATCCAGTGTCAAACACCAACATTGGACTTTTATAATTTAAATATTGCCTTCCATTGTACAACAGCCTGATGATAATAAATGGGAGAAAACAATTTTGAGTTTCTGTATTTAGTTAACAAGCACCTGCACTTGAATTAATTCTTATGCAGCATTTACTTTGGAAGTCATTTATTACCACCACAACCCTGAATAGGAATAAGTGGGGAAAAAGGATAGAAGCAGCCAGACTCCTGGCTCCATCTAGTGGTCAGTGACTGCTACTGAACAGACTTCCTGACCACCACCGTTTTTTCTAATAGCTCAGTAACTGTTATTATTTATTGATTATTATAATATTGAAGTCAAATGTCACAGTGGAGTATAAAGAAGGTTTTAGTTAGCCTGGATTTGTTGTGTCATGGCTCTGCATGGTGTGAATTTTCTGCACTGCAGTAAGCTTTAAAGCTTAAAAATGTGTTTAGGATAAAGATCCTTTACTTTGCTAATGTATTTGCTGAGGACAAGGTAATTCATCTATTTCTTAAACCATGTTAGTCCTCATGAATGTTGGATAATTTCGCCCACAATGAAATTAAAACAAAATGGTACAAACATTATTTCTTAATTTACTACTCAGGTAAATCAGGCCATAATTAACTCTTACAAAGAAAAACTTGATACCATCTCTTCAACACAGTTTATTATAGATCCAATATTGTTGAAGAGCTTAGAGATTTTCTATTGTCTCTTTTTATTTTTATGTATCAACATGTTTAAAAGCAAAACTTGTAACTGAGGCTCACTTCAGCAGGAAACCGTGTGTCAGCTTGTCGCCCGGCTCCTGCATGAAGCGGGAAACTCCGGTGTAAAAAGCTCTGCCAGCAACTTCCACCACTACAGCCTTGAAGTCTCCACACTTGGTCTCCTGAACAGAAACACAAGCGAGAATCACAAACACACCTCTTTCTCTGTGAACAGACGTGTGTACGTTTTTTGCTTCATCACTTAAGTTCACTTTTGTCTATTTCTGAGGGTTTGTGGGTCACAGGTGAACAAAATCATCTATAAATGTTAGCGAGGTACATAAATGACACATTTTAACTTCAACAGACAATATTGCACGTACAACCAGGAGGATAAGAAAAGACTTTGAATTGTACTATACCAACAAATAGTTATATTTCTTTAACAAAGAGTGTAAACTAATGTACAAAGCAGGACCACAATAACTAAAAGTCCTCATTGTCAAACAAGGTTCTTGTTAGCATAAACTCATTCATCTTAGAGTGACTTGTTAAGGTTTTCTGGTTGCCATATAAAGCCATAAAATAGACATTTTTACAATATAACTCTGATAACAATTTGTTGGGATATAAGGACATCCCCTGATTCACTGATGGAGGCCATGAATTCAAATAAAACTCATTTATATTGTAATATGTCAAACAAATATTCCACAAGCTTACAGAGTTGCTAATTTAATGTCAATCCACCCATCAGCTTAAGTCTTGATGATCTGACTTTTTAGCTGTGACAGTGATATGTGTTATATCGACTTTACCATCCCAAAAAATAAAACGGTGCAAGGAAATCTGTGTTAGGGTGTATTTTCCTCTTAAGGTCCTATAAATATTTGTATTCAGAAAATTAGCCTTTCATTCCGTATCAAAAAATAATCTGTTTAGTGCTTTTGATAATACGGTTTTATAACAAACTCTTTGTTTTAACACAGCAGCGACTGATTCCGCCTGAGGAGACAAACTGAGGGAAGTTATCTCAAAGTGCTCCTGACCTTTGGTTAAAAGCACATTCTGACCGTGACAGTCAACCCAGAAACCTTTCACCCATCACCTTCTTATCAGCGCACATGCAGGGGCGGGGCCAGAGGGTCTCTTTGAGTCTGGGTGTCTTCTAACTATAATAATGTTTATTATTTCCAAGAACCAGGGCTGTAGATGTGAGTCTTAACACGTTTTTTACTAATATTTACAAATGTGTGCCCCCCTTTATATGTTTCTAAACCCGCCCCTGCACACGTCAGCCAACTCTGGACCTGTAAAACATCGAGCGTGAGGCAGCGTCCAGAAAGCTCTGGTACCTCGACAGCTTTTCCTGTGAACTGGGATCCAGTGGCTCCACTCTGAAACGTCCTGGTCTGGTTCAGCTGGATGAGACCTTTGTGATACTGAAGAGCCACTCGGGCTGTAACGCCAGAACCAGTGGGGCTTCGGTCCACCTGAGAACACGTTTAAACCAGTTAAAGCCAGGTTAAAATAATACTAATAAACCAGACAGATGGTGCCTGTTTTGTTTCCAACACATCATCTTCAATTTATTACACAAAATGTAAATGAAAAATGTTTCAGATATCTCTCCTTAAAGTGTCAAATAACCAGTGTTGAGGTGAGATACCTGAGCTTCTGCAAACACACACATATTGGCGGTGGGATCAGAGGAATAATTATCTTTGCCGTCTGTGAGGATGGTGCCGTAGAGGGAGGCCAGATCAGCATTGGTTGGGTGGTGCAACTTGACCTAGGAGAGAAAACGTCATGGCTGTCAAACAAACTGTGAAATCTTATCTTATATTCATGATTAGTAATGACCGGCTCAGCACAACAAATGCATATTTGAGTAATAAGACAAAGTGCTGTCTAATTAAAGCTGCACTACACAAAAATAGGCCCCCCTTCATTAGCCTAAACTGTAAAGAAAGGGGCGTCAACGCTTTATGAGTAACAAAGAAAATCAAGCTCTTTATTCCACTTTCAATTATAAACTTGTTACCTGAGATTTGACAGCGCTGGTCACCGCTGTGGCTGCGTCTACCAGATCTCGAGTCCTGGACTGGGTCACATCGAGGCCAAACCTCTGGGCGTTTACAAAGGCGTAGAAGGCTCCTCCGTAGCTGATGTCGAGCGTCACATCACCAAACCCCTCCACTGTCACCGTCACATCTGGTGGAAAGTCATGTAGTTATAGTCCTGCAGAATATAAAACCACCTGAGAACGGTTTTGAGGGTCCTACCTGTGGCGAATGCAAACGCTGGCACGCTGAGAAACCTCACTCCTCCTGTTTTACCATCAGAGTACTCGACAAACGCCTTCACCAGGCCGCAGGGACAGTGTATGTTCACTTGGGTCTCTGGTGTCTGTGGTTCTTTCACCAGTTTGTAGTCCACAGCGAAGCGACCCAGGGCGATGACGGCGTGTCCACACATGGTGCTGTACCCCTCGTTGTGCATGAACAGCACCCCCAGGTCAGCCTCAGGGATCTCGCTGTCCACGATCAGGGCTCCGTACATGTCGTAGTGTCCCCGCGGCTCGTACATCAGCACCTTCCTGAGGTGGTCCAGATGTTCCCGGACATACCGGCGTTTGGACAG
Organism: Macquaria ambigua; assembly: GCA_008360985.2. Taxonomy (NCBI): domain Eukaryota; kingdom Metazoa; phylum Chordata; class Actinopteri; order Centrarchiformes; family Percichthyidae; genus Macquaria; species Macquaria ambigua. Next base: position 56,959 of record VMKM01000521.1, read on the forward strand.
CACGCTGTCACCTCTGACCTCTGGGTAGCCGCTGAGGATGACCCGTAAAGGCTCTCCACCTGTGTGCATGTCGAGCACCGAGAGCTCGTCTCCCTCGTGAGGTGGAAGCTGCATTTCCATCCCAGTGCTAATTTAAAAAACAAATTTAAAACAATGCTTTAAGCCAAAATACACACATTTCTTCACTATTTTCCAACACAAAGTTCAGCAGAAGGCTCGTTTTCTAACATCAGTTTGGTTCATTATTGTAGATGATTTGTAAACCATGTCTTCTTAGACGTTCTTAGAGATTCAGGAACATGTACCCAGTTGCCAGTTTATTAGGTAGACATGATTAAAACTAATGCAGTCTAATACGACAGTCCTGCAGTAACTGTTGTAGAAAGGTGTTGAGTCAACTGTATGAGCATTTTGGAAACTGCAGTTTGTGGTGCTGTTGAACTGAGTTATTCTTATGTTCCTAGGGTTCTATGTTCCCCAGATTTATATGGCGGATAATGGGAACATGAGAAAGGGTCCTGTGTTCCCCAGCTCTATATAGCACATAATGGGAACCTGAAAAAGATGTTCCCCAGCTCTGTTGCTTAAAGTGACATGGGCTATTGTGGGAGCTTTTTGAAGGGGTTTTCTGTTCCCCAGCACTGCCATATGGCTTAATACTTGAGGGAACTTATCAAATGGTTGGAGTCATTATGGCATGCAGTAATAACACATTCTGGGTAGTTTTGTGGATCAAACCCAACCCAAACAAGAGTTTTAAAATTTTATCCACAGAACCATCCAGACTCTTTAATATTACCACAGATTTAGCCCTAACAATTTTTTAAAGAGACCTTTAAAATCAAATAAATAACCATTGGTTTTGTTGTGTTTAGCTGTTTTGAAGCATTGTTCCAATAAAAAAAGGAAAATATTTATGCAAAGTTTGAACCACAATATGGTTCATGTGTGTTAACAGAATATTAAGCTGGGTAACATAGATACGCTCCCTTGTTGAACTGTACTGCATTATAGAGAAAAGTGTTTCTATTATTTTTCTGAGTGGCACCTACAGCCAACTTATTATACTTCTGAAGAAAATTGTTGTATCATTTTAAAAGAAAGCTCCAGCACTTATTGCTCAGGAAAACTGTAGCAGCTATATGGTAGACTCTACATGCACTTCAATATTATCCTGCTGTGACTAAAAACACTATTCCAATGGACAAACAGCTCTTTGGATGTTGGTGATTTTTCAGAGACCAAAACATATTTTACCCACAGGAGTTTGACCAGGATCAAGCTTTAGACACACTGCTGCCTTCTCTGCGCGTCCAAGCTGTTTAACCTGGATAATAGTAGTAGTAAAAGTAAAGATTCATTTATAAAAGTTATGTCGTTGGACGGAAGTGTCATGTGACCAGACTCTCCGGTAAAATGCTGCAAAAGGCCAGCGCTCATTAACTTAGTACAACACCAGACAGGATTGTTATATTTACCTGCTTTGGATTTTCTCTGTTTTTTGGGCTCAAACTTTTGCAGCCTTCAGTACTTTTTATTTCTCCTGTGCATACGTGTTTCAGTCTGCAGAGACACTAAAGTAAGGCATTATAGTGCCACCCAGTGTTGTGGAGGGCCGCATACATGATACACTGAATATAATCTTTATGCATTCTTTTTTTAATGTAATGAAAGTCCAGATTTGTGCAGTGCAAGCTATTCTTTGCAGACTTTTAAACTTGCTTTAAGAAGTGAAAAAAAAATGTATAAGCTGATATTTCCATATCAGCACTGATGATCAACTCTGGCAGGGAAAACAGTCAGTGCAAAGGAATTATTTTTTTAATTTTGGAAATTTGTGTCCAAGAGGTAGCCTATGCCATTGCAATGTCCCGGGTTTGGCGCCTTGTTGTATGTCATTCCTCATGCCCTTTCCCCATGTCCCCATTAAAAATAATCTTTAAAAGAAGAAGAAGAAGAAGAAGTAACTGGAGGAAAGTCAGGTGGATTCAGACGCTCAAACGTTTTCTGCTTCAGAAGGAACAACTTTCTACAAAATAAACACTACCATTACCTCACTGTAGGCCTACCTTTAGTTCACAATTTTTTACCTATTTGCAACAACTTGAGTTTGTTTTGACTCACCTGGATCAACAAAAAAACAGGGGTGGAAGTAACGAATTACATTTACTCTCGTTACTGTAACAAAGTCGTTTTTTGTGTACCTCTAGGCTACTTTTCTGGGAACTTTTTTTTTTTTTTAACTTTTACTTAAGTACTTTTTATCACAGGTACATTTCAAGTTGCATCCGTTGCATTTATAAGTACAACAATGCAACAATCTACTTTAATTAATCACTGATTTAATGCACCACCCGGTGAGCACGTTAAGTGACCCAAATCAAACACACCCGCGATGTCGCGTGACCAACAGGTGCATGCTGGGTCTGTCCGGCTAACATGCTAAATACTAAAACTCTCACGGTGGATCCTCTGCGTCCACTGAGGATCTTCTACATCCTTCAGTGAGGTGTGCGAGGCCTTACCTAGCAACGCAGAGGTGTGTGCAGTGTGAAGTTTCTCCTTATACATGTGTGTGGCTGTGGGGTTTATATTGTCATATTATACATCTCTGTCTTGTGGATTAATAATGCTTGTTGCCCGAACAATTATCGGTATTTATTTATTGTCAGTCAGTTTAATTTAACAGTCTGAGCTTTGTCCTCTTTTCTGGTTACCGGCGTCTTTAGAAATTGAACTAATTGTTGGTTTGGACATCAGGACTCAGTGGTATGATGTTGTTCCACTAGTGTATATGTTGACATTAAATGATATAGTAACATCATATAACACCCCCTTTTTTTAATGTAACGCAGGAACGTTTACTCAGATTACATTTTAACTGATCTACTTTTCACTTTTATGTAAGTACATTTTTACACAAGTACTTTTACTTATACTTGAGTAAAAACTCTTTAAAGTAACAGTACTTTTATTTGAGTACAATATTCTAGTAGGCCTACTCTTTCCACCACTGGCAAAAACACACACGACAGATAAAAACCAGTCTGCATGTTGCAGTTTTCAATGCTTTTGATTCACATAATAAAGACGTTTGTGTTGCAACAGAGGAGACTAAACAACAGATGGTGAGCAGGCATCGGTTTTCATTATTCATTGCACTGTTGACAGGTTCCCTGGATGCATGCAAGGTCATTTATATAAAATAGATGTACTGAATCCACTAATAGCCACGTGCTTACATCCTAACAGTTCACACTGAGATGATTCGCAGTCACACAGAAAATTAGAAAACGTCATGAACTAAAACTGTAACCATGCTGTTTGTTCATGAACATCATCGTCATCACTTCATCCAAACAGAATAAACAAATGAAAATATTTGCACCACCAAGTGCGGCGCCAGTTAATTTAGATTTGCATAGCATTGCGTTTAATCTTACGAGTAGGCAAAGATAAAATCACTCATACTAAAATAAATAAAACTCAATATTAGAGCAAATATACCTGAGTAAGAGGCAAAGTTACATGAAGGAATAAATGGTAAGTTTGCTGCAATTACCTGTTGAAATATTCACATGTTGTTTAAGGAAAATAAATCTTTCACAAGAAAATTGAGATAATGATAATTAACAATTAAAAAATGTATTATTAAACCGCCATTATTGCTTTCCTATTCCTGTTTAACATGCATGGGACTGAAGCTCAAACACAATTTAAAGAAAACATTTTCATTATCCTCCAGTTCTGTCATTTCATATTCTATTTGTGTGCATGTATATTATTTATTATCCAGGAAAAAGGGGTAAAACATTTCTATTATAAAATACTCAAAAACCATAAAGAGTTTATTTTGATGTCTCATCAAAAGAACTCTGAATGAGGCTTTATTATTGTAAGGCACATATATTATTACCTGACAATTAATAACTCTAAAGGTGTCACTCCACTGAAGAGGGGCAACAAAAAACTGAAAAAGTGAGAGTCTCCTGCTTAACAAGATAAAGGGAGACATTTATTTAACATACAGGGAGCATGTGGAAACGTCGAGGATGATAAAAGTCCGAGCTGCTCCTGCTTTCTCTGAGACACGAGCAAGTTAAAGTGGTTTAAATAATTCTGAAAGTTATGGCATGTGAACCTTCTCGCTTAACCCTTTTATCAGGTGCCAAAAACTGTAAATTAACATCCAGAAAAAAAGGTCTAGGCGATCATGGAGATGACAGCTTTACAAAATGTGTTTTCAAAAATGTGACTTGACCTCAGCTCCTCCGTGTTTTTACTGATCGTCCTGTCAGGCTTATATGTTTCAACAGAAGCCTTCATCAGAGTATCATACGTGAGATAATGTAGCTCTATGTTGGTTTATAATATATGCTTGTAAAAATGTATTAATTTCCTTGCAATAACAGTATAAATGTTTGTTCAGTAGTTGTTCTTGTTCCTATTTGGCTTTCTCAAATGTAGCACACACAGGACCATAAAAGTGCCTCATAAGTCAAAGACTATTATACTAATCCCTGGGTTTTTGTAGTGCTAAGGGAACATGAAAGGGGATTTCTGCATGCAGTCAAGTGTGTAATGCTAGAAATGTCTTTGGCAGGCCAGAGTCCAACAGGACATGCAAACTAGTGCATCTATAAATCAGATCCAGGGGTTTTCAAAAAGGCCCATCATCTGTTTTCCGCGTCACAGGCTTGGAGGCGGCGACTGAGTCTTGACTTTTCACTCTGGCCTTCGGGGAAGACGTCGGTGGCAGCGAGAGTCTTCTTTTTATCGACAGCAGCCTGAGGATCTCGCTCACCTGAGACTCGAGGACTGACAGGCGGCCGCTCAGGATTTGAATGTCCCCCTTCAGCTCCAGCTTGGCCTCATGCAGGGTTGCTTGGAGGAGTGCCTGCTCAGACGCCGGCTGAACGAAAGAGTGTTTGAGGGAGTCGACCCCGAGACTGTGCTCGAACGGGTTTCTCTCCATCGGGCTCTTTTCCATCGGGCTTCTTTCGAAGGAGCTTCTTGAATCTCCGGCTCGGTCGATGCGCAGGTCGCTCTTTGTAATACCGCTGTCGCAGGAGTCAGTTTTGTGCAGGGCGCTTGTTTCATCACCTGCTTCTCCGGCGCTGTTGCCACCCTCTGTGCTCCCCATCTCTCCACTCTCCTCCGAATCCCGGTTCTTGTTGGCAGCAGCAAACTGTTCTGAGGACTGGGATCCTTTCGGCCACTCTTCTGCTTTCTGCGGCTGCTTTTCTTTCTCGACAGCAGGAGGCGGTGGTGCAGCTGAAGTGGCGTTTTTAAACTTTGCCCAGCCTCGAGCGCCTCTGCTGCTGGTAACACCACCTACAGCTCTCTCTCCACCTGCACCACTGCTCCGTACAGGGCTGCTGACCCTCTGACAAAGTTGACTCTCCGCACAAGGCCTTGATATAGACTCCCCGGCCTCCTGTGTGCAGCTTTGCTCCGACTCCTCAGTGTGGACGAATGCTTGTGGAGGTGCAGCCATGCTGCAGCCGCTGCCTGCACCCCCTCCTCCTCCTGTGCAGAGTGCGTTATTCTGCACAGAGGAGCTGTACTCCTGCTGCTGAGAAGAAACAGACTGACACTGTGTGTAAGAGTTTGAGTCGGAGTGATGGTGGTGGTGCTGCGGCGGCTCCACCTGCACGCAGTTATGATCGAAGTAAGCGTGAGACTCTCCCGGTGTTTGAGCGTCTCTCTGCTGCCTGAACCTCTGGAACAGCTTGCGGACCGGGTGGTCTTCAGGAATGGAGAGAGTCACCTCGTTCCTCTGGCGCTCCTGCTCCCTCTTCACATCAGCAATCTTTCTGAAGATTATCTGCAAGAGGGAGAATCATGAGGACAGTGATGTACATATGGATACACACACCGAGGCCACATTTACATTACAATAGTAGAGCTCTACAGAATGCACATATATAATGCAGCTTTAAATCAAGGATAATCATCCAGACCTGCACTGTATGTTGAAATATTAAAGACTTGAAAGCAGCAATGCACAAGGGAAACTGTTAATGGAGCAATAATGAAGGCATATCGAGGCCCTGAGAGGGAAAAGTTGATACAACTTCTCAGCGTCTCACTTTCTCTTCTCAAGACTTTGCAAACATTTTTAATCAGTGTTGTTGAAGAAATTGTGATAGTAACTATTAATACAATAAGCTCTGGGGTTTATGAACAGTTCCAAATTATTTTCACATGTGAAACACCTGAATATAAAGCACTACTACAGTCCTTTTGACAGTTATATTAATGATTTAAATCCCCTGTGTTGAATGATTTCAAGACTTTAGAGACTATCAGAGATCAACTTCTTTTGTAACACATTTTTAAAATATCGCATCAACATTTAACTCATCTGTGGGTTAATCTGAAACTAACTAACTAACATAGATGTTGTGTTCAAAGCCACAGCCTGAGAGAGAGCTCTATTACTGGTAGATTCTTGGTCTAATCTTGATCCAGTTTTGCTGAGGTGTCCATGAGCAAGACAGATCATCTCCACAAGCTTTCATGGTCAAGAAAAAAATACAAAAACACACTGAAACTAAGAGGAAAAGGTTCAAAATGTTGCTGTTTAAGACATAACTGATAAAAAATAAAGCAAACGCATTTAAGGAATTGCTTTCAGGCACAGACTGTATGGATTGTAACCTACAGCTTGTGTCCACGTGCAGTTTAGATGCACATTCATGAATCTGCAAGTAAACTGAATCCATTACAGTAAAGAGGGCAGAGAGTAAATCTTAAACCTATGCAGGCACGAACAGTTTCTAAAGCTGCTCAAATGAATAATAGATGGCTTTATTTTCATTGAACACATTTTAAGTACAAGCCATGAATCTTTCAACATGTAGCCACAATGTGCCTTGAAATTGTTTAGATTTAGAGCTGCTTCTCTGAGGCTGTTTGATCTCAGTATAAGACCTCTTATAATGGAGCCGTGACAAACTGGAAAAGTCAGAGAGGAAATTAAAAGAATATAGTTACTTCAAACCTTATAAAATCATTATAAACCTGCGTGTAAACACACTGTTATGGTATGACTGCGTTTGAGTTGCACAGTATTACTGAAGGGTCGGTAAGATTTGCTATTCTAGATACAGAGATTATATTAAGTAAATGCGAGTCTGTTTAAAAGTGCATATTTTAATTGATAAGATCTGCTGTACCTCACAAGTATTTCACATGAGCACGTCCTGAACAAAGAGCACAACAAACCACATGTACCAGACTGACTTTAAAGGGGATACTATTAACAATTTATGTGATGTTGAACCCAAAGGATAATATTACAGAGATATATGAGCAACTTACTATCAAGACTGGAAAGCAATACATCTCAGTGCCTTAATGGGATAAATATGTATAGCCTGCAGAAGCTCTATAAAATATTAATAAGAGTCTTAGTTTGGATTAGTTTTTCTTTGTTTCTCACTTCATCTTTGTGATCGTCCTGTCGCCACATAAGTTTCTGAAATCTGAATGTTATCAGGAAATGTGTGCATGTGCAGAATTATTTAAATGGATCCTTTTCACATATTGGTTGAATTCATTTTATAAGAAAAACTCCATAGAGATACAATTTATAAGTAGCTTATAAACTCATGTTACTCCACACTGTGTGACAGTATCATATATGTTCTGTATTGGCTTGTTCCAGCTCTTTACTGAAGCTTCAGGATGTTTACACTGAGTGAAATATTCAAACCCAAGACTCCGTGTTTTTTAAGGCTGCACCGCACATCAAATAGATTTACCCAAATTTTATATATGGTGTGCTTGGAAGCTTTGCTCCACTAGAATATGTTTTAAATACACTCATAACTAACTTGAAAGAAAGAACGATAGCTACATTTTCCGTTAAGAGTTTCAGTCATTGTTACCCGTTTTCGTAGGTTGCAGGTGAGGATGAGGTTGCGGGAGAACGTGTTGGCGAATGCCGTGTAAAACTCCAGCACCCTCATCAGAGCGTCTCTCCTGATGACGTGCAGGTCGCAGTAGGTCAAAGCTCGGACGTTTGCACAAGCCCGGGCCGGCGTGGTCTCCTTCCAGAACACGTCTCCAAACACATCACCTTTACCTGGATGGAGCCAGACATGATGGCTTTGTTTATAACGGGCGGAAAGAGTTGGATTCTTTGACCTAAACATCTCATGTGACATACAAAAGTTACATTTTCTTTTTAAGGGGAACACAGTGACAGAAAACCTATAACAGGATATATTCAGATAGAGGATGGCCTGTAAGCACTGAGACAACATTTGCTCTACTTTTATCAATGCCACAATAAAACATGGCCCGGTCTATGTCATAATATTGTGTTAGATCACCTAGTATTGCGATGACCTCATCATCCTGGATGACTTCGAGTGAACCGGAGACCACAAAGCAGAGGGTGTCGACGCTCTCTCCGATATGGAAGATGAGGTCTCCAGGTGCGCAGTGTGTGGTCTGAAACTCCACAGCTAGAGAGCGCAGACAGCCGTCGCTGGCCAGACGAAACGCCGGGTGGTCGTTGAACACCTGCCTGTTGAGGTGGACGCAGATGTCTGCCCGCATGTCTTTGGGACAAATTGAGAGGACCTGAGAGAGATTGGTGAGATATCAGAGCAGATAATCATATATACTTCTCATTAGTGGTCAACATTTTCCAAAGTCCAGCCAAAAATCATCATTTTATTTCCTATCTTTTAGACTATAGCAGAAACATGAAACTGGCTTATGTTTTATAAAGCTATCACAACAGCCTGAATGCAGCTGAATTACTACAAGACAACAACAATACTTTGCAGGATTTCTTTATAGGCCAGAAAGATGTTTTAGGTCCAGAAATCCCAGCAACTAGAGAAGTGATTTTTGAGATCAAGAAAAAGATTGACATCAGGAGCATTTCTGGTGCTCTTGGAGGAGAAAAATAATTTTTAAAAAGTAAAAATACGCCCTTATCCATGTGTAGAGAGAAATCCAATAGACACTCAAGTGGTTGGTTAAAAACAACAAGCCTTTTATAAATATGGACAAGTACATTATATAAACACACCAACACACACTTGCCTTCCTCAGGGCGTCTTGTAGCCACAGATACATTTTATTTACATAGAGATTATTGCTGATTAAATTTAAACTATCAATCTGCTGTTACATCAACTGTAGCTCAGCACAAATATTACTCACTAACACTTTATGATTATGAACAGTCTAGCGTCACTTTCCAGAGCTGCAGGACCTAAAGGTGCACAAGGTCCAGCAAAGTTTCAGCATTAACGAGTGCGCCTGATGATCTGCTGTGACCTTTGAGGCTTGTTATTGTTCACACTGCCACGTCCACCTGTCAACCCCGCCCATACAGTTTTTATGATACTGTTTAAAATGTTAGCATTCTTACTTTTTGTCAGCGACAGCTGTACATCAGTTCAACTTTGGACTTAAAACACACGTGTGCACTACAAACCTCTATCCAGTCATTGTGATATCTCTATAAGAATATACTATTTCCATTTAGTACCATTTTAATTACTGTATATATTAGCTACATTATGAGTATAAGGTGGTGTTGTGGTAAGAGCATTTTAGAGTTTGTTACTAAAACGGGACATTTCATAAACTACTAAGAATAATAATAATAATAATACCCTATCTGTGTCAATGCCCTTCGACATGGCCCAGGTGGAGACGATGAAGTCCATGACCCTCTCGCTCAGACCTTTGGGGACCTGATAAAGCTTGAGGAAGTCGCGCACATTGTTGAGCATCTCATGGTAGCGGTTCGTGTTGGTGTACATCTGCTGGAAGATGGTGGTGACGTTTCCAAAGATGGTTGCATAAAGCAGCGCTAAAACAAGAGATGAAGAGAGCAAAAAGTCAGCAGCAGCGTTGCAAACAGACTGACATGCAGGGCGGATTTATTCAACCACATGACAATAATAATATTTGTTATTCTAGTAAACCATTTGGGATCATTCACATGAAGGTCTGAAATGTTTTCAGGTCAAAAAATGAATGATATTTAAAGGATTTTTATTCCAAACAGTATTCAGGTATTTAATTATTGGTTAAATTAATTAATTATTACATATATAAGTATTTTTAATGGATTATATGCTTTAACGAGATTTAAAGTGGTTTAAAAAACCTTAAAATTAACACAAAAAAAACCCTGAACATGGAAATAATCAATGGATAAGGACAGTAACATATTAAGATATTTTATTATATGCACGTTGTAAGGAGTCTCTACAGGGTAAATTTATTAAACTATATTACATGTACTCCTTAATTTGTACCTATTTTTCAACTAAGGTGCAAATGTAGGAGAAAAAACTCCAAACATGGAAATAGTTGAAGAAAAGTTGATGGATTTAAACACCAGGTATTTTTAATGTATTATATGCATGGTTTAAGGAATTATTAAGGGGTAGAATCACCTTGAAATTGATAAAAAACATGAAAACCAATCCATTTATCCATTCATTTTCCTCAATTGAAAAATTAAGGGATGGTTTTCATATTTTTTGGAACAATTTTAAGGGATTTTACTCCTTGAAATCCTCCTCAAACTATACATATAAAAAAATACCCTAATATATTACAATCCATTATCTTTCCCTCAAAATCTCATTGCATATATCTTAATTGCATAATTATTCATGTGTAAATCAATTGATTTTTAAGGTGAAAAGTTAAGGGAATTGGTTTTTAGTGAAATTGAATGTTGGCAACCATGTGACAAAATGCTGGATAAATACTTTAGCATAAATTAAACAGTGATGTTTCATTGATAACCTTCATTCGGACAAAACTGCTGCACATTGTAGTGCAAATAATGTGATTTTAACACACACATACACACAATGAGGTGGATTGAGCCTTTATAATGTAATAATGTAATTCATAATGCACATTTCCTCAGTAAGAGTGCTGTGCTGCAGCGCTGCAGTGACCTCAAAGAGTCAGTCAGTATCTCTTATCGTGAGGTTTTACCCACTCAAGAGGAAAGAGTCTTCTCCAGTCGCCACAGCAGGATCACAGAGGTTAAGATACATATCTAACGTGATGGCTCATTGTCCTTTTACTACACTCGAGCCTGCAGGCAAACTCTCCCTTTCTTCTATCCCTCTCGCATAATTACTGTATCTGTAGCAGGAGATTTATCGGCGTTAATTGAACTGGACACTTCAGTGTGACTGAGTGATCTTCGTGATCGAAACACCACCAGGGAACTGGGTGTTTGCTTTTGGAAGTACAAACCTTGAAGCGTGGCTGTCAGTTTGTGTCTCCCTCACTTGTTTCCATTGCATCACTTTACATGCTGTTTTAGAGGAGTGGGCCAAAGGTTAGTGCACGAAGGCGAGTCGTGACGGAGGAACTGTAATGCAAAGGCTGACAGTGAAAGATGAAGCTATTACTGTAACTGCAGTGGGTGATGAAAACAACACAGGCATCTGCGTAAAAATAGATTTTTCTATTTTTATGAAGATGTTCAAAGTGATTTAAATGAGGTTGGTTTGACTCACACAATCAAATCACATTTTAAGGTGAACAGACTCATTTTTTTGTGAATGAAGCATTTGAGGTGGGTGAGATTAGGTGACTTTAACGTTCACCACTCCCTCATTTAGAGGTAGTTTTAATGTTAAGTTAGAAACATGACACTGAAAGACTATTAAGGCAGCGTAAACTCTTTATACGCCAGTAGTGTTACACAACACGCTATGGTCTCTAACACTACATTACTTGTGAGTTTATGTTGCACAAGACTCACACACATAATAAGCTTGATCTTGATCTAGTTTACAGTTGCTGCATCTGAAATCAAAACCATAAAATATACAGAATGTAAAAAAGACTGTATTGTGGTTGTTGTAGATTATGGCTTTTACCTGGACTCACTTTATCAGTTTACTGCATGAAAGTAGTTATGTGTCCCTGATATTTTGCATTAAGCATCAGCGACAGAGCAATATAGAAAAATGATTTAAAAAACATTTATTCCTTGAGTTTAAACACATTATTTAAAGCAGAGATAATAATTTCAGTGTGAGTGAATTAACACAAAGACAAAGTGTTTTTCTGATGGAGGGTAGTGGTGACTAACCTTCACACAGACCCTCATGAAGCGGCTGAACATGTCACTTTTTATTATCGACAGAGTCGAGTCCTAAACTCTCCCCGGTGGTTCAAACACTGAGGCTGCAGCTAAATGTGAATTACATGAGTCAAGAGAGCCAAGAGAGACTGTGAATTACCGAATACTGACGAGTCTAAAGAATTATTTATGTATATAAAATTCACTCAGTTATTAAAGTAAGCAGTTCATCATTTAATTCTCCAGGAATTAACTATTCTCTTTTGGATTAATCACAAATAAACTGATTATTTACCATGAAAACTAACCATTTGGCTGAATCTGGAACAGCTGTTTCATAATGCTAATTGTCCCTGATGAATAAATAAAGTTAAGTAAATGTACATCCAGGTTGAAAGATTAGCTGATGAATTTTAGCCTGAGACCTGAATACTTGATGATCTAAAGCTGATACTTCCTTACTGATATCATTAGCGTCGTTTCACAAGGAGATCCAGGCTGGAGCTGTAGAGTGAATCTAAAAGGAGGGAAGGTGCTGATGTCCTGGCAGAGCAGCTTCCTGCCTCAACAAAACACTGTGTGAGCACGTAGAGGATAGCAGTCACATGGACATGTTGAGCCACAAGCCTCAATTTATTCTTGTCTGTATCAATTGAGATATATTAAAAAAAACATAACCTTTTAAACAGGACTGCAGCTAAAAATACTTAATTTGCTTGCTAGAATACTTCGCTTTGTTGTGTTTTTAACTGCATTTGATTGTTTTAATTGTTACTGCTTTATGAATGCACGCATACATCCTTTTATTGTGCTTTTATGTGAAGTACATTGACGCACTGTTGCTTGCTTGCTTACATAGTCATGTATGCATTCATATATTTATCTGTGTGTGCATTAGTATATATATGTGATTTATGTGCTGTTTTGTGCTGTTGCATTTTGTTGATTGTGATAAAGCATGTAAACATTAAGCTAGAATGATCAAAATTAGCATGCAACAATGCTGATCTCTGCTACGCCACACACACGTCCGTAACAAGCAGCCATGTGTCGATCGTACTGAGCTTGAATTTTACTTTGTAGGTTCTCCTGAAGCTGCACAACATCGACACCATATGTTGCTTCACTGGCAGCTGTCAGATAGCCGGCCGGGCTGTGGAGCACATTATCGTGACGAGCATGCAAGTAAGTGGATCCAGATTGTTTCGGCTCCTGCAAGGTTGTAGTGGCATATTATGAACGGATGAATGCATGAAATGAAAATAGCATTGAAGGATGTTTGTATCGTTCGCTGTAGAGTCATGGGGAGATCGAGAAGTGGCTGTTGCTATACGGCTGTTGTTCTGCTGCCATATGTCAATTATAAATGACCTTCCCACCTGCAGCTGCTGACATAAACTGGTAGCTTATGTCACTATAACAAGTGGCAGATAACCGCTCTTTATAGGCAGCAGTCACTGTTACACTAATCACTTTGTGGTAGATAGCTTGCTGGGCTATAGCTAAATGTTAGCCCTGTCTGACCTAGCTGAGGCAAAGTTTAATGACAAAACCATACAATTGTTTAATTCTATTTTATGCTTATAATGAATTCTTTTTATAAAGATATTTGGCACATTAAAGTAGCCACAGTGTTAAATGTACAACATCCCACTGGCTTGGGCATTAACTTAATGCCAATAGCGGCTAAAATACCAGCGTCCAAACTGGTATCTATCGGTAGAACGTGAGTGATCTGCCGTTTAGACAGTAAGTGCCATATGCCAGCAGAAACTGGTATGTCAGTGAAGTAAAACACACACCTCTTCTAGTGAAGAGCGAGAGTGCACAATCACAAGTGTTTCAGCACACATTGCCTTCATACTGTACGCCAGTGAAACAACAGAGGAGCTGCTGTTCTTCTGTCCTCTACTCAGATTTATTTGGACTGTCAAGGTTGAACCGTACGTCCATTGAAGAAGAAAAACAGTGGTCACTTTGATTTAAGCTGTTTTTGAAAAGCTTCCCTTGAATTCCACTTGACAAACTGTCCACTGGCAATTGATAAACTGAGGGTTTGTGCTATTTGTGAGAGGCCTGGAAAAACACAAGAAAGACTGGTGTTAACTGGAAGCTGTTTAAATGTGTGTGTTCAGGTGATAGAAAGAGATTGTGTGTATCTGTATTAGACGACTGTGTGGCTTCATTACCTTTCTAATGTCATCTCCATTTACTAACCACATCTCATACCAAGAACAGTAACGATAGAATGATACTGTTTGTTATGTAATATCCAACCTATTAGACTTTGGAAAAGATGAACAGTTTGCAGTGATAACAAAGCACATCAGCAGAATAAATAAATAGAAATGTAGCTTAAAATGTATTTAGAAGATTTGAAATACTTTTTATTTTATAAAATGTTTGGAATAAATGGTGAACACGGTGCTTAATGTTGGAAAGAGACTGTATACTTACAGCCCACCATCATCATAGCCACAGAGAAAATCTTCTCGCCATCTGTGGCCGGAGCGATGTTGCCAAACCCGATGGTGGTGAGACTCGTCATGGTGAAGTAGAGAGAAGAAATGTACAGCGTGTCCTTGTTGGGACCGCCCTCCCACTGTCCTGTACCGCTGGCGTTGTAGCGGTAAGGAGTCCCGATACTCAGGGCCAGCTGGTAGAGCCAGCTGTCCGTCTTGATGGTGTTGGTGGTCTCATCGATGACCTCGTAGTCCCCGATGCTGTACCAGATGCAGGCCAGCCAGTGGGCCACCAGACCGAAGACGCACACCAGCAGAACCAGGACAGCTGCTCCGTACTCCAGGTAGTGGTCCAGCTTCCGGGCCACTCGGCCCAACCGGAGCAGGCGGATCACCTTTAGGGAGCTGAAGAGGCTGCTCAGGCCCTACAATGAGAGACAGTTAAATTAAAACACTAGAAAACAGAAAAGTTGCAGGCCGTAAAACCAAAACAATGAGCTAAAAGATGCTAAATCGCTGCGTAGAGCTGAGGGGAACGAGGTGATAATTCTTTGTGGGTTTGTCACTACAAGCAACTCCTTTAACAATACAATGATTTATTTGATTGATTTGATCCATTATTAATATGAAAAAATATTGATTATAGCAGCTTTAAAAGAAAAACATGGATTTCCTTACTGGGAGTACAGAGTCTTCTGCCCGGGTCGTATTCCTGTGGAAATGTGAAGACTCACGGAGATGACTTGCTGGAGAAGCAGATGTGATGACATCCTTCATAGAAACAGGCAATCAGAAATGTTTTGATATTTATATGCAGAGTTAAGTACCAATATCTTTGCAATAAATCAATCCTAAATTAAAAGAACTCAAAAAATCATCCCCCATTTAAAGTAAAAGGTTTGAAATTCACTCACCTCAT
Source organism: Macquaria ambigua (assembly GCA_008360985.2). Taxonomy (NCBI): domain Eukaryota; kingdom Metazoa; phylum Chordata; class Actinopteri; order Centrarchiformes; family Percichthyidae; genus Macquaria; species Macquaria ambigua. Next base: position 72,437 of record VMKM01000521.1, read on the forward strand.
CCACATTTTCAAAGGCATTGATGACATCGTACGGCAGACAGGACAGCAGGTCGATGACAAACCACGTCTTCATGTAATTCATTCGTATGAGCTTGGCGTCTGAAATGACCTCACCGGCAGGACCCACGAAGGTGGTGTGGAAGTTGAGCACAATGTCGATCAGGAAGATGACGTCCACGACGCTGTCCAGCACCAGCCAAACCAAATTGTTTTGCTTTGTCTTAAAGGAGACGTTATAGGGCACCATGATGGCGGTGTAGAAGGTGAGGATGAGGATGACCCAGTCCCAGGTGGTCTTGAAGGTGCAGTAGTGGAGGATGATGTGTGGAGGGGTCTTAGGGGCCTCCTGTTTGTACTGAGGGAGAATGTCTGATCCCAGCTGGAGAGCCTTTTTCATTGAGAGGGAACATTTACCATCGTGAGAACACAATCACATGTAAAGTGTAACAAGGAACAGTAGTCTTATAAAATGTGAAAAGAGTGAAAACATATGGCTTAAAGACAGATTCACCCTTGGAAATATATGTTTTGAAATATATGTTTTATTCTCTGAACTTGCCCTTTCTACTTCTTCATTTCCCAGAATGCCCTTTGACAACATGGGAAACTGGATATCAAGTTGCTGCTTTCAATAAAAGATGTGTGTATGGACATATAAGTGTGAAAAAATCCTTAATTTATGAGGATTGATGCATATCTACAATCAGTTGTATTGTACAGTGGGTATTACTGACATACTGTCATATCATGTTGGCTCCATCATGAAACAACAGTATGGACCCAGAAATGCAAAGCTCACTGCCTCCATAGATGTGTTTTATAACTATGCTATACAGTTTTAGAGTGGCTTTTTCCTTTAAATTGGAATGTATACTAATTTGTTGATTGGAAAAATTGCTGATTCCAGGCACTTTCTTGATTTAACTTGAGGTATTTTTGAAGTAGACACTACACAGCATTCAAAAACAAACTCCTCTTCTGAACGCTGCTCACCTCGGCCAGCCTGGAGGGCTTGTGGCTGACCTCGGTCTTGTTCAGCGGTGCTAACTGCTGCACCAGGTTGCGATTGTTGGTCAGCGCCCGCGTCAGTCTGGCAAACTTCGTCCATCCTGCTTATAGACAAAAAGACAGACAGTTTAATGCAGGCACACAGCACAACGTGGAGCCCGCGCCCTCTTTCATACAAACACAAATTTTCATACAAATTTTCCCGCATTTCAGTTTTGACCAAGAATGTTTTCAGTGGCAGAGAACAATGCAGAACAGTCACATTTTAATATCGCCAGTAAACTGTATATGTAATGTTCATTCTCTTCATGAATGAAACACTTTGAGACGACATTACTGAAATTTAAATTCAGTGGTTCCCACTTGTTGGAAATGTATTTGTGGCTGGCGACACTGGAGGGAGGAGAGAGGTTTACAAGTCAAGATACCTTCACTATAGGAAAGTAATTTTTCCAATTTATGCATCATTCTGGCAGACTTTTCAGTAAATCAGGACTTTTAACTGCATTTCTATGCAAAAAGGAAGACATAATAATATGTGAACATATGCTATAAAAATGTATTTGGGTAAAATGTGGGAGTAATTATACTTTTTGGTACTGTACATCACCCAAATAAATTCTATGTAGAGTAAACTCTTTATAGAGAGATGTTCCTCTCTATAATTAACAATACCATATTATTCAGCAAGTGTGATAGCACATATACTGTAAGCTCGGTAGGACCTGATGGTTTTTAAATCTTCACTGTAAAACCAGTCAAATTGCGTCTAATGCAGTGCAGCTCTGTCAGCTGGAAAATGTTGTGTTAAAATGGACGGATGTTCTTTTATTCCCTCTGTGTAATATCAGTTTTTTCTTTTACCATCCCCGTGTGGCCTAAGCGTCCTTTGTTTCTGCTTGATCTATGTAAAAGTCTTAGTGGCACACTTTATCCCCTGGGACATCTCACCGCTTAGACCCACAGAGACCAGTGTTCACTGACCCGCACACACAACACCTGGACAGTTGTATGTTACATACCAGGAAACAAACGTCTGTGAAGTCACAGCCACTCGTGTGTGCTTGACACTTTCAGCCGCACTGCACCCTTTCGTGGTCTCGTTGGATAAAATGAAGCTTTGATAACAATGGCTGGACCTTCATGAGACATTCACTTGATGTAAATGCCTGATTTAACCCTTTAGTGTGTGGAATAAGAAGTGAGTTTTAACAGTTTTATCACGACTACACTGAAATGCTGAATGCAGTCAGGTGGAAACCATTTAGTCGAGATACAAGAATATGAACCGTCTCACCTTTAGTTGATTCATCTTCAATCGGCTGTTTGAAAAGTGTAATGTCTCTGAAGGTGCAGAGGAAAAGCACCACCTTGTCATTCTCGTTTCTGATCGGAGCTACCTGCATGTAAAGCCATATTGGTGTTCCTGTAGGAAACATGTAAAGTGAGAGTAAATGTTATTGAAAAGAAATTCACTTTTAATCATGCATTTGATGATTTTAGTAAAAACAGGACTCATTAGTGATAGGCTACTCACTATTCTTTGTGTAGAGCAGCACCTCATAGAAATGGGACTCATAGTTATCGAAGGTCTGTCTGATTTTGTCTATAGTCTTCTTGTCAGTCAGGTCACCATACATGAAACTGCAAAATAAATAATAAGAATACAAAGAAGCAAAAGGGAGCGTGTTGTTGTTAGTAGGTCATTGGGAAAGAAAGGCAGAGGATTAAAGGCAGACATAACTAAAGTAGTCGGTATACTTTGTCAGTTCTTTAAATCTATATTGTAGTTGCTGCAAATCAGTTTTTGTCTGTTTTTCTAGAGATAACTACAGCGAGATCAAGTTGTATTTTATTTCTGGTCCTCTGTTTGTCCATAAGACCACATGAAGCCAACCAACATATATTTCTTAAAATGTAAAACATCCACTGTATCTTCACATTCAGGCCATTATGCTACAGGAAGCATCTTACTTGCAGGAGCTACTCCTGTGCATGACTTCGGCTCTGTGGTATCCAGACAGCTTGCAGAATCCATCATTGCTGTAAACGACCGGCCACTCCACGATTTGTGCATTTCCCAACAGGAAACTGGTCTCTGCAACAAAACAGAAAAAATACAGCAGTCTGAAACAAAACTAGGCACTACTAACAACACACCTGCAGACTACTGCACCTGTTGATCAACCTTTTGGGGTTTTTGTCTTATTGAAACTGGACTGATTGATTGCTGCGGTGCCATTGATGGACATTTTTGCCAAATGCCCATCAATGGTTAAATCAGATATTTCGATGTTTTTTTTAATTTTATTTACAGTTTATAAATAATGAATTAAAGAAAACCTCGACATATATGTAAATCTGTATCTGACCTATTCTGTGCAATTATTTAAATCACTATAAAGCAAACTCTCCCACTAACATTCTTTTAATAACCATATATAATGCAGCAGTAAACCGTGGTAATCAGACGAGTCACTGGGCAGAAATAGTTGTTGATAAAATGTTTATGTTCCACCCTTAATGTTAATTAAATATTGATGAGGAGCTGCAAAGTTCTCCGGCTTTACGACAGTTTGGAGGGAGCTGCAGTCTCGAGAGAAAAGACTGAGGACGTTTTCTCCAAATTACACTGAACAGTCACCACTGAAGCGGTCAAACTTAAAGCGTCTGCATGTGTATCTTGAACTTAATGCCTGAGTGTAGAATGAGTTTATGTTGTAATGAATGCATCCACTCTGCAGGCTTTTGCAGGGTTTCAGCGTCTGACAGATTCACACAGTTATGACTAAATTTGCCTAAAATATACTACAGAGGTGAGCAACAACTTTTCAGACATTTAATTCACGTTGCATTATCTTTCTTTATGCTACAGTTTGTCTGACATCACACGCTTCAGATGTACTTGTAATGAAAACCTTCAATCTCACACACACTCTCGTGGGGGAGCTACTGCCTGCCATGCAGACTGTCAATCCAAAAATCAATTTGTAATGACAGTATTACCTTTCTGAAATATAAACAACAAATACTAACAAATATTTCTGCAGAACAATACAATATTCAACGGGACACAGGCACCACAAGAGCAACTGAGTCACCATAAACACAAATCACATTATATATCCCCTAAAAGAAAAGTAAAAACACCTCTCTTAGAAATGGCTGCAAACCCAATCTGTGCAAGATTGTTCTCATATTTACTGACTCACTGTTAATGTTCATATGTATGGGGGACAGAAACTGCCATAATCAAAAATAAATTAATAAATGACTCAGTAAATGAATGAATATGCCATTAAATGCACCAAAAATAATATTAAAATCGATAAGACACATTCACTTTCAATTGTCACTGAAAAGGCACCATGCAGGACATCATGAGCACTTTTGGGCTTCAGGTAAAATAAATAAATATCGTCTGACTCTGACCAGAATCTCTGCAACATCTGCTTTATTGTTATTTTTATTTATTTATTTATTTATTGTGTCAAGTGCCCAGCTCACATGGACTTATAAGACACCAAAAAAATCAGCCACACAAAAAGGTTCCCTTCTTAAAACACAGCACAAGTTTCATCCAAAAGAACTCATTAGAAAGAGCAGCCCCTAAATCATCATATAATGAGCAATAAAACATCAAAGTCTCACCTAAATCACATACCAGACAAAGTCTTTTCTGTTCGGGGAGACCCGTGTTTCTATAGCTAGTGGAAGAATAGGCTATTATACTAATTTTATTCTATTAATCCAGGGAATTTGGACATGATATTTATTGCATAATTCATATAATGCATATATTGCATTGTTAGTTGTAAAAAAGTGGAAATTACAAGAAAGTGTTTGTTGATGCTGCTTCCCATTAAATGACATATAAATATAACATTATAGGTTTACTTCAGCATCCCATGCAGCCCTGTGCGGTGCCTTGACTGACATGCCAAATCAACATCCATTAATTCTTGTTTCCCTTTTAGAGTAAAACTCACCGCTGGAGCGCCGGACAATATTTTCCAGAAAAGTGTTCTGCGGAGCCACCAGTCCTCTCTTGCCCCCATGCATTATGAGGGTTCAGGACAGAGACTCAGAGCTGCTCGGTGGTCGTGCTGATGTTAAGTACCCCCCTCAGCTGTCTGCCCGATCGGAGCGTGGACCACAAGAGTCAAGTTAACCCGTTATATGAGGTACTTCCGGTCTGAGTTTTTTTTTTAATAAAAGCCTCATTGCTGAATGTGGCATTTTTTCAGTGAAAGTACAAATTGAAGACTATTTCATGTTGAATCTGAGGTAAATTGTAATTATTATTCCCCAAACTGTCGTTTTCACAGCACATTTACAGCCACATTGGTCCACACTTAAGAAATCATTGGCCTGTATAACAGGATAAGCTGGGTGACAAAACATGTAACAGACAATTTGGATGGATCTTTACTCACTAAATGAAGATCAGTTTTCAGATATATCTTGTACAAATATTACATAAGAGTCACATCAGCCTCTACAATAAAAAAATTAAATAAATTTACTTTTATTTTGGAGGAAACCCCGCTGATCTTCCGGTGTTATTCTGGCATTGTTTTTTGTGTACATGAACTGGCCTCGAATTTCTATTATATTTTTGTATGAACTTAAATTTAGTTTTTGCTTTTGATATCGGTAATAATTTATTTGTATTATGAATATACAATATACAATTCCGGTTTCTTTTTCACTATCCATAACTAATAATAATGTCCCATGTGGCAAAAAGTTAAAAATGTAACTGGGAAATATTTGTAATTATGTTAGGTGTGTTAATATAGCTTCAATGGTATTTGGCATTTATAAAATATAATTTGAGTAGGCTATTAGAGATATGCTGTCACCAGCATACCAGTAACATTTACTCAAGGTGTAAAGTGCAATTTTGAGTTATTGGTACTTAACTTGATTATTTCCATTTTATACTACTTTATAAATAAACAGATCAATATTGTGCTTTTTATTCCACAACTGATATAGTTTCTAGTTATTTTGTGGATTAAGATGTTACATACTAAGTTCATGCAGGATGACCACCGCTCCACCCAGCTAAATCTTATCTAATCTTAATAAATACAAGCAAAGTTCATAAAATATAATTGACTGTCATAGATTAAACTACCCAATGAATATAAAGTAGTTCAATTAGCTCCACCTTGACCAGCCACAACACTAAATACTGCTTACATGTTCATAATAATCCAATAAAATAATAAGCTTTGATCTGAAATGTAACATTTTGTTGCCTACAATTTTACTTTTGATACTAAAAACAATTAGCTGATAATACTTCTGTACTTATTACATGAGTAGGATTTTGAATGCAGGACTTTTATTTTTAATTGGGTGTTTGACTGTGTAGTATAGTACCTGGATACTTCATCCACCACTGGTTATCTACCTATTGGTACTTTTGAGGCAATATTGGCGAATTTTTGAACATGTGTAATTTATTGCAACTCCAGCAGGGGTGGTACTTGAACGTTTTGGACATTGATCGACTATCATTAAGTCAAACGAAGAAGAAAATGGCCCGAAGAAGAAGAAGAAGAAGGCGAAGAAGAGGGAATAACGGCCTGACGCAGTTCGTTTGAGGCGGTAAGAATAAGGATATACCGTGAAGTAATGGTTAACTGTAACGGACTTTGGATGAGGCCGCCCAAAACATCCACGCCGGTGTACAAGGTCTGTGTTTTGAATGCGAATACCATGTAGTAGTGAAGTGTAACTGCTCCGCGCTGCTAGCTAAAGCACTGATATTTTGTCTCGTTAAATGCAACGACCGCCGCCGAGCTCCACTTCTTCGTAAGCTCACTCGATGAGCATGAACTTCATTTGTGCGTTTTAAACTAATTTAGCGTTAACAGTTATTTAAAGTCATGGCGAACGAGTTTGTAAAGACTTTTGTACAGATGTGCAATTACCTCCAAGACCCCTGTCATGTAGCGAGGTTTCAAAATTTCTGCGGCGTTAAAGGGACATTTCCGGTTAAACCGACCAAGCCTGACAGTGGACAGTCGGAGTCGGACTGCACCGGGCTGAGGAAGCGGGTCCAACAAGGGGGACACAGCTCGGACGTTAGTGTTGGGAATGGAGCAACCGGGGATGCGACCGCACCGCAGGTTAACGGGATGCAGGACGACAGCACCGACAGGCCTGATGGTATCGTTACACCGGCAGCAGCTAATGTCGACCCAGACACCGCCAGGGCGAAACCCCTCCGGAAAAACTCCCTGACCGGAGATGTGGGCCAAGAGTTCCTGATCCACAACAAGTTTCTGTTCTACCTGTTCACGTTTGGGACTGAGCTGGGCAACGAGATGTTCTTCATCATCTTCTTCCCCTTTCTCTTCTGGAACATCGACGCCCTGGTGAGCCGGAGACTCATCGTGGTCTGGGCCTGGAACCTGTTCGTGGGACAGTCCACCAAGGATATGATCCGCTGGTCCCGGCCGGCCTCCCCTCCTGTGGTGAAGGTGGAGGTCTTTTACAACTCCGAGTACAGCATGCCGTCCACACACGCCATGACAGGGACAGCCATACCCTTCTGTGTCTTCATGCTGACCTATGGACGGTGGCAGGTAAAACACACACACACACACACACACACACACACACACACATCAAAGTGTCAAACACAGGTGGAAACAAAGTATTGCAATGCAGACAGAAGATGTGCAGTGTATGTAGACATGTACAGCTGGAGTGCAGAAGTAGACATGCCAAGGCTGGATTACCAACAGGGCAAAGGGGTCACCTGCCTCAGTGCCCCTACGGTGTTAATCCAGCTCTGAGGCAATAAACAGTATGGAACTGGAAATGTGCTATTACAGATTACTAGGTGCAACCTGATCCATCTAAATTAACAAATAGCTCAATGCTGTGCCAGTGTTTTTTTCCTTCTTCATGTCGTGTTAGAATTCAGTGGTCTGGCCCTGATCCACAGGATATGAACATGTTTTAATAACCCACAGGGAGGGTGGCCAGACACACCACAGTCCCAGACATTCAAGGGCCCCAAGAGCTGCATTTTCAAATGTTGAGAAATTTGCAACATCTCTCCACATCCAACATCTTTAAGTGTATGTGTTTGTTCTGCTAAAATCTAAATAAAAAAGACCAGAGTTTAATAAACACACAGGACACCTGATCAAATAAGAAGTCTCAGTCTCATATGAAGCTCTACAGCCCAGTCTGAATAACAAGAAGATCATAAATCTGATTTAAGTTGTAGTTGATGCTTGCAGCTGTTTTGCCCCATATAAGACAACAAACATTCCTCTGTTTAAGCAGACTATTGAGCCAAGACAGGGTGTGTCAGAGAAGTAACAGGTGAAGAGTGAAAAGGCAGCTTTGCTTTTTAGATAAACAAAGACTCACTGTTCTACATTGTCAGAGAGAGAAGGGACTAGTGAATGCGATTTAGGGGAAAGTAGGACAGTCGGGGTGAGATAACCTGACTTTTCCTGTGAATGGGTGGGTCTTTTCTGGGTAAGATGGAAGAAAGGGGTTTGGGAGGTTTACTTCACTGCTGCGGAGCTAAGAGAGAAAAGGGTGTATTATCAGCCAGGTCAGAGAGCTCAAAGCAGTGAAACTTGTTCACCTACTGATTGGGCTGTTACAGTTTGGATTTTCTGCCAGCATGATTGTACGAAGAAACAATATAGAGTAACAGTAGATCTACTGGCTGCATCACACATTCTGACAGAATATAAATGACCAGGATATCCAATTTAAATATCTTTAGTGTTGTAGCACTATAAGTCTGAAATTGGTTTGTGATGACTTCCTAAATGGGAAATAGTCGAGTGGTCTCTGTCCCCTCCATGACTGAGCCGGGCCGCATATCATAAAGAACAAGGGATCTAGACTTAAATGCTGTTTTTATGGTTAATTCATTATACAAACTACAGTTAATACTTGTAATCTAATTGATCAGCTCCACCCAGAGGTACAGTATAACACGACCTATACTGGATTTTTGAGGCTGATACTGATATTGGAGTTTAAATAAATCAGATGAAATATCACTTTTCTTCAAAAAATAAAAAAACATCAACTCAGAAGATGGATTAAGGGAGGAGCTGACGAAGAAAAAAGTAGTGTGTATAGGGCAGAGACAGAAAAAGGAAGGGACATAGAAAGAGAGGACATGAGAGAGAAAAAGCGGGGAAAGTGCCAAAGTCAATAGGCTACTGTTATGTGCCATACATATTTAATCATTTCATATCTTCTGCTACTATGAACATTTATTTTACTACCGAGCATCTTTGGCACAGAAATGTATTTTGAGTTGTAGTTATTTATAACTTGAGTTTCTTCAAAAGTCGAACACCAAACCTAAATGGATTCACTAAGGGATTTGAAGGGATTCAGACTTGATAAGCAGATTCAACACTGAAATCCTGTTCAGTAAGTGGATTCGATACTGGATTCAGATTGGATCAAATGCTATCAAACCTCAACCCTAATAGCAGCCTCTATGCTGTTTGAAAAGTGATGCATTAATGACCCACAATGCATTCCTGTCCTTTGTTAAGTCCCATGTTCTGTACATCCTGTATTTCATAATTCTTCAGTAATCTCTTAGTTAAATCAGCTTGGGCCTGCATCTTGTGCACTTTATGTTTAATGTTGAAAGAAGACATGCATTAATGTTATTTCTCACATTTATATATATATATTATTTCTATATTATTGATAAATTACTGTGCCCCTACATTTTTTTACACACAAAATAAATGTAAGCATCTTCCAAGGGGTCACCTTTTTGTTGTTGTTGTGGTTGTTGTTGGACACCTGCACAAGGGCTTTGAACTGAATACAGGCATGTTGTCTGCCTGCCTGAACTCCCTTGGTGTCATCAAGTTCACTGATTTCGAAGGTTGAGGAATTGAAACCTTTCAGAGAAAGAGGTTACAAATGGTTAAAAAAGATAAGATGCAGGCCATAAACAGCTTCCAGGACAGCAGGAAGATTCAAAGTATTAGCTAAACAGTGTTAAAAGACCTGTGCTTATTAACTGTGCTAGCAGTGTGGCTCCAGGGGGGTAATGTCAAATCCTAATGACTTTGGTGATCCCCTGACTTTAACGTCTAGTGCCGCCATGAGGTTGAGATTTGTGGTTTTGTGAAATATCTGGACAACTATTGTAAGGGTTGGCATTAAATTTGGTACAGACATTCATGTCCCCCTCAGGATGAACTGGTGATCCCTTACCTTTTCATCTAGCGCCATCATCAGGTCAAAATTTTAATTTGTCTAATATTACTGCTACTATGGTTTATGTCATTCCCATGAGCCTCAGCTGTACTTTGTGTTTACTGCTAAATGGCAAATCGTAGCTTGCTAACACGCTAAACTAAGATGGTGAGCATGGTAAAAACATTATACCTGCTGAACATTTGTGTGTTAGCATTGTCATTGTGAGCATGCTAACATTAGCATTTAGCTCAAAGTACCTCTGTGTCCAAGTACAGCCTCACAGCTATCCGCGTGGCTGTAGACTCTTGTTTTCAGACCTTGGTATGAATTCTTTCAGAGATATCAGCAAAATGTTTTCTAAATGGACTCTGCGCTGTGGTTTTAGAAAGCTAGTATTTCCGCTGACTGTGAACTGTCCATGAGACTTTATTTAAATTGCGCATATTGCCATTAGTGCCCTGCTAGGGACAATGGTACTGTAGCTTCTTGTTCCCAAATTGTGCTGTATATTCTGGTCAGACTCAACGGGATGTTAAGAAAAAATGTAGTTTGTTTAAGAGAACTCTGATCTGGATTTTTGTATTTTTTTGAAGGCTCATCTTCAGCCACCTTTCTAATATGTTATTTTATAATGCCATGTCTTTATGCTCTCTCTCCCAGTACCCCTTTCTCTTTGGCTTTTGTGTGGCTCTCAGCTGGAGTGTCCTGGTCTGTGTAAGCAGAGTCTATATGGGGATGCATTCTATTCTGGTAAGTATATTGAATAAATAACATGAGATAAATAATCCCTCACTGAAATATGAATTAACTTGAGAATATAAAGTGATGCTGAATGGTAACTCAATGAGGTCTACCTCAGCTTGGTCAAAAATGTTTTCTAGGAAATGCAAAGCACTGCTGCCTTCATCTTCTGGTGTCATTGATGTTATATTATGCAACATCATATGCACCTCAGTTGGCTGTAAATGCTGGCATGACTCCAATATACCTGATGCTACATTTCATTCTTTGATATATTGCGGAGGACACATTTAACCACCAATCTTAGCACCAGGTTTACATAGGTGTCTTCACCACCAAATCACCTGTGCATATTTTACATTTCTGTAAGTGGACAGATTACTTCTTTTTCACATATTCTAACATAAATACATCACATTAATGTGCATAATGTATACTCATGCCCCATTTTATATGTTTACAACACACACAGGAGCTTAATATTTATGATTCGTGGAATATTATCTGTAAGCGAGCCAATAAACAAATCAAATATATTGTTTATGTTCTGCATCCTCCAATAGTAACGCTGGTTTATCAGTCAGCAGCTCACCTGATGTTACAGGAGGTTTTATGACTCTGGGGAAAACTGTTGCTTAAATTTAATGTCTTGGTGAAAAGTGTTGCACAGTGCCACCTACAAGACAGGAGGCAGCAAAGGTTTTTCTGTTTATTTGATGATATAGAAACTGTATTTTACTTTATGTGCGTCACCTGCTGTGGAAAAATCAAGCAAGTATTTTGAGTGCAAATATGAGTAGAAAACTATTAAAATTTGCTTTAATAGTGTGTACTCCTGGTTTACAATAATGTATCTCCCTGTGTTGCAGGAGGTAATCGCTGGCTTCCTGTACAGCCTTATTATTCTAGCCTTCTTCCAGCCAATTTTGGGCAAGATCGACAACTTCTACATGATGAACCACTATGCTCCACTTGTGATTATCGTGTCACATGTGAGCCTGGGACTTGTGGCTTTCTCTTTGGATTCCTGGAGCACCTCTCGGGGCGATACAGCTCAGGGTCTGGGCACCGGGGTAGGAGCCGCTTTGGCTACCCATGTGAACTATCAGCTGGGACTGATGCTGGATCCGCCATTGTCGTCACTTCCTCTAACTTTACCACCAATCAGCACTAGCTTGGTGGTTCTCTCCCTGCTGCGCTTCGTCATCGGAGTTGCTGTCCTGCTCGTCACGAGAATGGTTATGAAAGCAGTGACTATTCCATTCTTGTGCCGACTGTTCGGGCTGCCTTCAGATGATGTAAGACAGGCAAGGCAGCACATGAAAGTAGAGTTGCCGTACCGTTACATTGTCTACAGTGTTGTTGGTTTTAGTTGTGTCTGCGTGGTGCCTCTCCTCTTTAGGATCTTAAACGTTGCCTGAGTGTTGTGTTCAAACTGTCATTCACTGCTGACATGTTCATCTACAAGGTGAAGGCAAATGGCACTTGGAAACCTGCTTGTTTTGACATGAGATAACGTCTCAATGTCTCTGCATGGCAGAAACTGATTTAAAGGACATGTATGGTGATATTCTATATTCTTCGTGTTGTCAATATTACTCTGTGTCATAGAGCTCCACTGCTGTCCACAAACTATTAAAGACACATCAGTGAGCCACACTGTTGATGTGAGCATGGGCATTGTAGTTTATTTTGAGTTGATTCCACTTAAACCATTCTCAGGATGTAAATACACCAAATGTGTATCAATCCGTGGCTAAAAATAGTCCCCAACAAATACAGTATTTACTGCTGTTTGAGTATCATTTACTAAAAAATACAGTGCCCAGCTGTTTTAGGAAATAATTTGTCCTTTTGAAAAAAGGAAAATATAAATTTGTGACCAATTTTTAAAGATGTAAGACTTGAGCAGGAACCAGTGAACTCAGGGCCCAGAGCCACAGGCTGGAGGAAGTTGGAAAATATTGAGAGACAGACTAATTTGACAATAACGGAATTTGTTAACAATAACAACAATATAGAACATCACCAGCCTTCTCCTTTAAAATCCTCCTGTGATCGACACATTTAAGTGTTAACTGGAACTTTGCAAATACATAATTTATCAGATGTACTGTAAGGATGCTTGCATTCATTAATGGGAATCTATTGTACATTTCCATCATTTGATTGAAATATACTATTACTACTATTATAATATAATAATATGTTATTGCAGAATAAACCAAGCCATGAATCAGTAAGGCATGAAATCACTTCACTTCTCATTTGTTGCCGTGCTTTAATCAAAACAGCCTGGAAGTAATAAAATACTGTATGTATTTAAGCTCACAGGTGTTGGGGTAGTTAGCTCTATTTAAATCTGAAAGACTTCTGTGAGCAGGTCTGTTTTGTCATTACAGTTTTTCTACATTACCATAGACACCCTTATCTTTTCACATATTTTTTTTTTTTGTACATTTTGTGCTTGTTTCAAAAACGTTTGTAATTTTGGTCCAAATCTAAGTTAAGTATTCTCTGAATAATCACTTGAAAGCATACAATTAATATAACAGATATTTTTGATAAAGTATTTTGCCATCTAGAAAAAAAAATCTATATCTATATTATTAATACTTGACATTTCTGCTGGCCTTCCTTAAACTACAGTATATAAAACCACTGACCATAGCACTTGTCTAAATGTTTTAATTGTTTGTTATTTGCTGTATAATGTTCCAATAATGGTTTATATAATATTCATGTTTGAGCATTTATACTTGTATCATAAGTACTCATAGAATATTTATAGGTCTGTTATTAACATCCATTCCCCCATCTTTTTTTCTGTTATGCAAGGACTGTATCCTGTGGAAACAATATGGAAACGAGAATAAAATATTCCAAAAAAGACAAAAAAACAAAACAAAAAAAAAACCCATTTTGAATGCATTTTATTTTCAGAATTGCTCTAAGTGTATCTGTCTTGCAAGGAAGAGGGACAATTAGTCAGTGCATCTGGGATTTTAGACTAGTGCGTGTTCTGCTTTTGAGTACTGTGAATATGGATTACATGTGATCTCAGTTCCTTCTTTGACAAAAATAAAAGTAATAACTCGAGATTTTTATTGACTGCGGTCAACTTGCTGACATGAGATTTTCTGTAGGCTGAAAAACAACATCAGATCTAAGTATTCAAAATAAAAATGTAGTAGATACTTTGTTTGAAATTATGCCTATTTACAATACAATCAAAAAAGCAAGGCAAAGCAAAAAATAGCAAGGCAATAGCAAGGCAATGGCAATGCTTTCACAAATCTTAATTTAATTGCACTCAAGTAGTAGATTGGTTTAATGATTGGTGTCTAATTTAAACCTGCAAGTGTGTGAAGTGCTGCAAAAATCCAGAATAACTGCATTTTATTTTTTGATAGCTCATAGGTCATGTGTTTTACTCCCTGTACCCAAATAGCACATTGGGTTCATGCTTAACCTTTGAGCAGCTTAGATAAGGTTCTAGGTCTTTATCTGGTTTGTAACCCACGCGTACATCCAGCCTAATCACAGGTCTTCTATGTGCTGTCCTCATAAACTGACCTTTGGGTGAAGCTGTGTTTGACATCTAAATCTAAAGAATTCACAGAACTCAGCACATGGCCTGACTCTCCCTTGGCAATCTTTTACCATTATACATTGATCTGCCAATGAAAGATTTAAGTTGTTAATGTCAGTATTTCAAGCAGTAATACTCAACAGGAATTTAACAAAGCATGAATGATAAGAATTAATTTTTCCATAATGGAAGCATGTTCTTTTTTGACATAGTTGTTTCATAATAAGGTATTATTCAAGCACTATTTTCAAACTTTTCAAGCTCTCTAAGCTGGCCCACTCTCAAGTACCCACAACCATCATTAGCCTCCTTTTATAGGCCCATGACTTCTTTTTTGGTTTTTAACACTGCGGTTGTCCAGGAGTGGCTCATATTACCTTAGAAATAGTTGCCGTGGGACACAGAAACAGACTTTTATTATATATTATAATTCCTTTTTGTCTGGTTATGGTATTTGTGGGTTTAAGAGTGATAGTATATATTTGCAGCTTTTCAGGCATGAATCTACTGTATGCCACTGATGGTACAAATCATATTTTGCAAAATCCCATTAAATGATGTACATGTAATCATGATTTCTTTTGTAAAAAAAATTTTTAAAAAAAGAAGAAGAAGAAAAGCTTGTAAATGCTCATTTCGCTAAGAAGGCAGTTTACATTTAAATTTATGAGCAAACGAGGTATTTTTTCATTCCACTTTATTGACCCTGGACCTTTTATTTTGAAAAATCGGAGTACATTAAACCGGACGTCCGGACCTTTACTTTTACCTAAACATTCACAACTTCAGTGCACAGTGGAGAAGCAAGGTAAGGTCGGTTCATGATCGGTTAGACGATGCTAAAGTTACATTAAAGCTAATGAATGTAGCCGTGAAAGCAATAAACACGGTAGTTACTTTGAATAATTTTGTAGAAATGTGTTCGTTATTTCCCTCGCTAACCGTTGTAACCGTTTTTTGTCTGGCTGCTTTAGACGCTGGTTAGTTTAAAGTTAGCTTGACCTGCTGGTTAATATACGCTTACATCAAGTCCGAAAATCATATGTGAAGTTTTATCTGGGAGAAATATTAGTCCCCTGCCGCCAGAGCAGATGCCTCGCTTGGAAAAGTCAAATGGCAGAGGGACAAAAAGGTAAGGTTGAAGGAAACTACTGGAGATGTCACGTTAACGTTATAGTTTGTGGGGAGATATTGTTACCTTCCTTAACAGCAAGGTTTTCTGTTATTGCTGTACGCAGCTAATATTTATTAAGTGTTTGTACATTCCAGACAATAATTAAAATATAGTACAACACTGTACTGGCAGCTTAGTTTTCAGCAATTACTTTAAATGTTGGTATTACAGTATCAGGAGAAATGGTTTCAGTAACTGATGATGCAAAGTAGTGCAAACTTTTCCTCATTACAAAATCACACCTTTCATGCATGTGAATGCAGGATGTAATTTCATTAGATTCAAATGTTGAACCCCCCTAATACAATTTTTATGTCTCTTGCTGTGCACAACTTCAGACCAAAATTAGACTGGAAGTTTGTTCAGAGGTTCTGCAGCATCCAAAAGGTCCTGTTCCCGTCATGGACCAGTCAAAGTGCTCTGATGTTTGGGACGCTCCTTGTTGTCACTCTGACAGGTAACATCTGCTAGAGTTACACAAGCTATTTGTGCAACTGGAGAAGTATGATAGCCGAAAGGGGAAATAAAGTTTAGCTAAGCTGGATTCTGTCTCTCTGGTGAAGCCTCATCACGAGACACATTCACTGCCTGTTGGACAAAGCCTTTTGTGGCATTGTAAAGTTACACTTCAGATAGCACTAGACTGCACACTAAAGTTTTTTTTTTTTCCTGGTGACCTTTTAGCTCAAAGCATTGCCTAATTTCCCTACGTTGTTTTACGACTCTCTGTTTGAACTGTCTCCCAACAATGTGCTAACACATCTCTTTTTCTGCCATCAGAGCAGCTGATCATTTACCAAGTGGGTATCCTCCCCAGCCACTTCTACAATGTGCTGGCAGACAAAGATTACTCAGGCTTCAAGAGTCTGGTGGGCACAGCTATGGTGCTCATCTTGCTCAACTCCATAGTAAGTTGAAGGAGTTGTGGGCAGAAGTTGAGCTACCTACTGAGGTAGTAGCCAAAGAATACCAAAAGTACCAAAAGACCCTCTTCCCTACATGGAATTTGGTTGTTTAACAGGTTTTACTCTTCATGCATGTGCAAACTCAGCTGTATGTCTCTCTTATCATTTTCTCATGTGCCCAGCTCTGCTTCTGATTGATCTGCAGACTTAGGGTATTGATAAAAGTATAAGTACTTTAACTTTTAGATTCTGTACTCTCTACGTAACCTTCATGTCAAACTGAGATCAAAATATTGCTTACATAATACAAGGTTTTTCTTTGTGCGAGACAAGATTTAATGCATCATGACAGATTTTTACTCAAAACTACAGATAATAACTTTACTAACTAAAGTTTATTCTTTATCATGCCATCTTCTTGAAAAATCTTTATTTGCTGTTGTTGCTTGTTTGACACTTCTGTTTGTTTGTGTACTGCATGTTTCAGAGGGTAATATAAGTATTGAACACATCAACATTTTTCTCAGTAAATATATTTGTAATGGGGCTATTGTAATGAAATTTTCACCAAATGTCAGCAACAACCCATGCTATCCACACATGCAAAGAAACCAAACCATGATGTCCATAAATTAAGTTATGTGTAATTATGTGGAATGACACAGGGAAAAAGTATTGAACACATGAAGAAAGGGAGGTGCAAAAAGGCATGGAAAGCCAAGACACCAGCTGAAATCTATCAGTAATTAGAAAGCAATCCTGCTCCTTGTCAGTGCAAATTAATATCAGCTGGTTCAGTCCCAACTGATGGCCTATAAAAAGGTGTCTCATTACCAAGGTGTCGCACAAGAAACATCCCATGATGGGTAAAAGCAAAGTGCTCTCTCAAGACCTTTGCAACCTTATTGTTGCAAAACATACTGATGGCATTGGTTACAGAAGGATTTCTAAACTTCTGAATGTTCCAGTGAGCACTGTTGGGGCCATAATCTGGAAGTGGAAAGAACATCATTTCACCATAAACCGGCCACGACCAGGTGCTCCTCGCAAGATTTCTGACAGAGGAGTGAAAAGAATTATCAGAAGAGTTGTCCAAGAGCCACGGACCACTTGTGGAGAGCTTCAGAAAGACCTGGAATTAGCAGGTACAATTGTTTCAAAGAAAACCATAAGTAATGCATTCAACCGCCATGGCCTGTATGCACGCTCACCACACAAGACTCCATTGCTGAAGAAAAAGCATGTTGAAGCTCGTTTAAAGTTTGCTGCACAACATTTGGACAAGCCTGTGAAATACTGGGAGAATATAGTCTGGTCAGATGAGACCAAAATTGAACTCTTTGGATGCCATAATACACACCATGTTTGGAGGACAAATGGCACTGCACATCACCCCAAAAACGCCATACCAACAGTGAAGTTTGGAGGTGGGAACATCATGGTGTGGGGCTGTTTTTCAGCATATGGTACTGGCATACTTCATATAATTTGAAGGAAGGTTGAATGGAAAAATGTACCGAGACATTCTTGATAAAAATCTGCTGCCATCTACCAGGATGCTGAAGATGAAACGAGGGTGGACATTTCAGCAAGACAATGATCCCAAACACACAGCCAAGGACGCTCTCAGTTGGTTTCAGAGAAAGAAAATAAAGCTGCTAGAATGGCCCAGCCAATCACCTGACTTGAATCCAATTGAAAATCTATGGAAAGAACTAAAGATCAGAGTTCATAGAAGAGGCCCACGGAACCTTCAAGATTTGAAGACTGTTTGTGTGGAAGAATGGGCCAAAATCACACCTGAACAACGCATGCGACTAGTTTCTCCATACAGGAGGCGTCTTGAAGCTGTCATTACCAACAAAGGCTTTTGTACGAAGTATTAAATAAATTTCAGTAAGCGTGTTCAATACTTTTCCCCTGTGTCATTCCATTTTATTACACATAACTTAATTTCTGAACTTATTTGTTTTGGTTTCTTTGTATGTATGGATTACTTGGGTTGTTACCAACATCTGGTGTAAATTTCATGTCAATGGCACCTTTTTTTAAGAAATATTTTTACTGAGAAAGATGGTGACTCAATACTTATTTTACCTGCTGTATATTAACAGTGACTTAGTGCTAAAAATATGAGCATAGTGTTATTTATCAACTGGATATGACACCATATTCAGAAAGTTGACTTGTTTGTTTTATTATACAGATCATTGCCACGGTAACAGTCCTACTACCATTAAGGCAAATTATTTATTGATGTGATTAAAATACAACGTTGCTGTTATCATAATAGGGACAAATGGTATGTTCCGAATACTTTGCATGCTCTGTCTAGAGACACATTTAGATGTGTACTGAAACAAATAAAATATCAGGTACATTGTTTACTATATTGTATGACATTTCTATTTTAATAGACAGTAGCAACTTTACAAGGTCAGGACAACCTGACATGTTCATTTTACAGCCTGCACACCTTGATACTTTTATCACAATATTGACCTTACTCTGAGGAAACATACTACATACAGTTTGTGTTAACTGTTTATTTTTGCTCTTGTTAGTCTTGTAGAGATCATTATAAAGTTACCGTTTTTTGTCTCTTTGTTACTCTACTCTCTAATAGACACATTTTCTCTCTCTCTGTCTCTGTGTGTGTGTGTGTGTGTGTGTGTTTTTCTCTCTCCCTCTCCCAGTTGAAAAGTCTTGACCAGTACATTTGTAATCGGATGTATGTTGGCTGGAGGAAGACGCTAACTGAGAGCCTCCATACGGCCTACTTCCAGGGCCGAGTCTATTATACACTCAATGTACTCAGAGAGGACATAGACAACCCGTAAGCTTTAATGGTTTTTATTCTTTGTAGTCTTATCTGGTGTGTTTTTTTTTTTTAAGAATATACAAATGCAATTTCAATTCAATATTTATGAGAGTACAAATATAAATCTGTACTTTGGGGTAGTGTCCATGAAAATCTATCATTTGAAAGGTTTTATGTATAAGACCATGTGGCTGTTAGAACATTAAACATCATAAAGTGGAATAATTCATTTAATTGGTTTGTTTTTTCTTTGTGTTTCTTTCTGTCTTAACATGCAGAGACCAGCGAATCAGTCAGGACGCAGAGAGGTTGTGTAAGCAGATGAGCACCATGGCTAGTCGTTTGATCATATCACCGTTCACACTGGCTTACTACACCTACCACTGCTTTTATAGGTGAGTTTGTATTGAGTACCGTACTGAAACAGGAAAAAGACACAATTCCTATGTGTCTGGTCCAACTGTAAAGGTCTGCTGCCACTCCAAACTTTTAACTGGAGGCTAAAAAGTTTTTGCACTCTTCCTGCAGCAAATGACACTAACTAACTAAATGTGTTTTCCTTCTCATTGTCTTTGTCATGTTGTTTTAACGCCTTCTGTAAAGCACTCTGAATTGCTTTTGCGTTTAAAAAGAGTTGTGTGTGTGTGTGTGTGTGTGTATAAATAAAGTTTCGTTGCTTTGCAGCACCGGCTGGATCGGTCCTGTGAGTATCTTTGGCTACTTTGTGATTGGGACCATTGCCAATAAAATCCTCATGGGGCCAATTGTTTCAACTCTGTATGAGCAAGAAAAACTGGAGGGAGACTTCAGGTGAGTTCTGTATGTAAGTCAAACACAAGAGTTTCTATGACAATAAGAATGTGTGCTGACAGACTAGCAGAGCAGGATTGACTTAAATGTGTTTTCCCTGAACTTCAGTGGAGTGGTTGGGTACTTTGCCAGATCCATTTGATGCAAACCCTTTTCTCTGTTTATTGTCAAGGAAGTCAGTCCTTTGTTAAGAGGAAGTATCTGTAGACTTTGGCCCAGTTTCTTTTGCCTCTTAGGAAATAACACAGGATAGGCGTCAGCTTTTCCTGAAGAGGAATTGTTATTTAATATAACTGTCACAAGTTTAAAAAATACGCTTTTGTGTTGAATCTTAAATGGTGTTGCTTGAAAGTGAAAAAAAATATTTTCTTCAGAGATATGTTGTTTGTATCTCCAGATTCAAGCACATGCAGATCCGTGTCAATGCAGAGTCTGCAGCTTTTTACAGGTGAGGCACAAACACATGATTTACATAACAGGGTGAACCTTTTCTCATTTATTACCATGTCTCGTGCATGCATCATGCCTGCAGAGACTGCTGAAATGGAATTGAATTGAATTGATTGTGATTAAAAAAAGTACTGTATCTGGCATTATATGAATCGTTCTGACGCACCAAGTCACAGCGATCACGGAGCTAATGCAGTTTAGAAAAAATGCTGCCGTCTGTGTTTTTAGAGCTGGTAAAGTGGAGCTCATGAGGACCGACCGAAGACTGCAGGCGTTGTTGCAAACTCAAAAGAGTCTGATAAACAAAGAGCTCTGGCTTTATAGTAAGAACATCCCGTACACTCATTGACTCATATCTTTCATTGATTGCTTTGATCAAACTTGTAGAGTTGACCTCTGACCTCTCCTCTTGCAGTCGGGGTAAACACCTTTGACTACCTCGGAGGTTTCCTCAGCTACATTATAATCGCCATTCCCATCTTCACTGGCATCTATGATGGTCTCACTCCTGGTGAGCTCAGTGCACTCATCAGTAAGGTAGGCATGTTTTAGATTTCGCAGAACTTGTAGTTCTTGAGAAATGCAACTTTCTTAACATACATTTGCACAGTTCAGTTGAGACATGGCGGAGGTTATGAAAGGTTTGCCACCACAGTGTGAGCTGGCTGAATGTGAATTTGCTGTTAATTCAACCACTAGGTGGCAGCAAAAGCTTTCTCTCCTGATAAAATCGTTCAAATGCCTGTTACTAAGTATTATTGTAGCTTCAGAACTGTCTCAACCAAATATAGACAAGCATATTTAAGTGTCATCATCAGCCAGTATTAAATTCCTCTTGCCTCTTTTTCATGCTGTTGTCCGATGTGCCTTGTTGTTGCTGCCTTTCGTTCTGTGTTCAAACGCTCCTCTTTTGATAATCTTGTCTCTTATTAACTCTCCGCACTCGTTCCCCCTCTCCTTGTTCATATTCAGAACGCCTTTGTCTGCATCTACTTGATAAATGGCTTCTCGCAGCTAATAGACCTGTCAACCACTCTGTCAGATGTGGCTGGATACACCCACAGGTATCACACTGCATACTTAAATTCACTTCCTGGAGGACAGATGATGACAGCAGTGTTTGTGCATGCCATCCACCTTTCTATCACCGTGTGTGTGTGTGTGTGTGTTCAGGATTGGAGAGCTGAGGGAGGTGATGTATGACATCCTACGCAAGCAGTGTGACTATGACCCGGCATCAGGGGAAAGCTACGACTTTGACAGGTTTGTGTTCGAGCACTTTTACATTCATCTCTGCTGCAAAGTCAAAGAGATTAAAGCAACAGGCGGCATGTTAAGATAATGCACACACGACTAAAATTAGATTAAAAAACAAGACATAAAGAGCAAAGATGATGACAAAAATGAATGAGTGCTTATAGCTTCCACATGTTCTTTGTTTTTTATTTAATTTCTCCACACAGTGACTTCAATGTCCACGCAGGCCCTGTGGACACTGCCTTCATCCTGGACCATCTTTCATACAAGTCTCCTTACTCAGACCAGCTGCTGGTGGAGGATCTGAGTCTGAAAATCAGCCAGGGAGTACACCTGCTGGTGGTGGGGAACACAGGCACCGGCAAGACGTCACTACTGAGGGTCCTCAACCGACTCTGGGAGGCACACAGCGGTGAGAGAGCAGCGAGACTGAGGATGTTTGATTCATTTTAATCCGTTTTAATGTGAGTGAAGATATGACAGGAAGGGCTTAATGAAAAGATGTGGTGGCGCCTGACCTCCAAGTTAGTTTATACAAATCCTGGATCAAGATATGATGAGAGGGATCTGTACATGATCTAGATTGTTTTCTGTATAGCTTTTCTTGTGAGACGGGCAGAGGCTGGCACTTTTCTTTTGTTATTCATACTTTTTTACAATTTAAAGAAATGTAAAAGTAAAATTTCAAATATTGCACATAAAATTCTCCGTCAAATGATGGAGAAAAAAGACTTGATTTGTGATATCTGCACGTGTTAGTGGCTTCATGACACCATCTGTCTCCTCAGGTTTTGTCCAGATGACCACGTGTTTCGGGCCCAGAGGAACCCTCTTCCTGCCACAGAGGCCTTACCTGACTGATGGCACACTGCGCGAACAGGTCGCTGTCTCTTCTTTTACGTAGTTTGTCTTCGAGGGTTGTTTTACTATAGAGCCTGTAACTTGTCGAATAATAAATACATGTGTATAGATGCTATGCTTGTTGCAAGTGCTGAAATCTACCAAAATCAAAGATTCGAATGAATGAGGATTAACTGGACCTCTCTTCTCCTACAGGTCATCTACCCTTTGAAGGATATTTACCCTGCATCAGGTATCAGATTTCACTCTGACTGAACTGTATTATTAAACTGTTTAACAGTGCATCAGTCAAAGGCTATAGATGCTAATTCATTTAATCACAGTTAGTTGTTCTGGCAAAACAACTTATGTGCTTTTATTTTATATTAATTTGTAAACATGTTGTATGTCATTTGGACTCCTAGAACATTTACATTAAACATTTTAATACATTAGAAGCCAGAGAAACACGTCTTTTCAAACGTTTCCTGACTGCAATATGTTATTTGATTTAAAGCAGCTCACTGAATACTACAGTAATACCATTGATACAGTAGATCAGTGTTGTAAATGGAATGTATATGGGTACAACATTTATATTTATATCAAACTAAATTTGGGTCTTGAATTTCTCTCGTAACTTTGTGTCGATGCTGCCTCTGGAATGACTGAAATAATTGGTCATTTGAGTTGGTGATATTCATAATGTATAATTTCTTTCAGGGTCAGTGGACGATGACAGAATTATACAGTTCCTGGAACTAGCTGGAGTGGTGAGTGACTTTATCCTACAGTTTATTCCGTTAAACTAAAACTTTCAATTTGTTTTGCTAAATTGTTCATTCACCTTGAATATTTATTTTGAATTTGAACACAAATCAAACTTGTATCTGTGCTGCAGTCCAGTCTCCTGAAGCGGACCGGTGGGCTGGATGAAAAGGTGGACTGGAACTGGTAAGAGAAATGCAAGAAGAAAAAAAACAATGACAAAGTGAAACAATAAATGTGTGTATTATGCGTTACTGTCCATTTCTTCAAATGTGCCACAAAATGATGCAGACTCTGAACTAGTTTCTCTCTGCAGGTATGATGTTCTGTCTCCAGGTGAAATGCAGCGTCTCTGCTTTGCACGACTCTTCTACCTGCAGCCCAAATATGCAGGTGTGTTGTTCTGGATTTCTGTAATGTATTCATGAAAGCATCTGAGGAATCAAGACTTCAAGTGATTCTGACAGTTTCAGGGAAGCTAGCCTCGCCCACTGTCTTTGATTTAACACCTAAATTTAGCATTTCAGATGTAAAACATTTGCGTGTTTTCATCCTGTCCTCTGTGTTAGAGGTGACCCAGACTGGAACTTTCTTAAACTAGTGTTTTTTTACATTTTTCTTTTTTTTTTTTTGCAGTGTTGGATGAGGCCACCAGTGCTTTGACGGAGGAGGCAGAAGCACAGCTGTACCGAACCTGTAAACAGCTCGGCATGACTTTGGTCAGTCTGGGACACCGTAGCAGCCTGGAGAAGGTAGGCTGAACACACACGTATTCCTGTGCAGCTTGGCTTGGCTTCACCTTAGGACACTCTGCTCCAAAAGATCCAGAAATTAGAAGAATTAAAATATAGAAACTACAAAAATTCTGAGCTCAAATTACTGTTGGAGGAAGTGATGGGAAAATAATTGTACTGAATTTGTGAACTTTCATTTGCTTAAGTTTCTTCTAGCAATGCTCGCTATATACCAAATTCTGCTAAATGCCAAGAAAATGATCAGATCCCAGTCCACAAGGGCAGCTGCTTTACCAGATTCTCTAAATCTCCTCTAAAATGAATCAAGTTCAGCTTGCTTTTTTGTCACTCCATCAATATGTAAATTGTCTTACGTTTTAACACTTACCTCCTCTTGCTTTATTCTCAAATCTAAATCTAGGAAGAATACTAAGTCTGTCTTTCTGTGTCTTGCAGTACCACGATGTCCAGTTGAAGCTATGTGGAGGAGGCCGGTGGGAGTTAACTAAGCTAAAAGGAGGCAGCGGGAGTCTCGGAGAAGACACCACGTGACTGCAGAGGCATTTCTTGGACATACTGGAAGCATCAGTGTGGGAGACAAGAATAGAAAACACTCCTGAATTCCTCAGTTACTAACATTCAAGTGCTCCTTCAACAAGGTACTTTAAAACCCAGTTCCTCCAGTGGATGTGGCCAACTGTACACACTCAGTTTGTATGTATTTATGCACGTATTCATCTCCACAGGCGTTTTTCTCACCAGCTTGCTTGGTTAAATACAAGGTTAAGAAAATTGGTTGGAGTGCAACGTTATTCCAAGGAAGAGGACGGTTTAGTGGACACTTGGGCCAAAATGTGCTGGACCTAAAGACTTTGACAAACGAATGGTTTGGCTGGCTACTTAATTGCCAGAGTAAATTCATCCATCATGACAACAAATCAGGAAAGAAAAGGGACACTTTAGAATCTATGTGCCTTTTTATTTACATTTTTTTAATGTATTATGTTTACAATCACTTCTGGGAATATTAGTTCCAATTGTGTAATAAAAACACAATGTTCTCAGCTCTTTGTAACTTGAGCAGAGAACATCTGTGGATTATACATACAGTTTTAAAGAGTTGTTTAACTGACTACATAAAAATGTCATATGTACAATAAAAACAATATTTAGCCCTTAATATCATTTTTGTTACAATAGCACAAGTCTGGTTAAGTGAAATAGAGTAATGTGCAAGCATCGCTTTCATATTCCTCTTGAGAGTGAGAATGTTTTCACATCATCGTGCTTGTTGTTCACTACAGAGCTTACGGTGACCTTGGATGATCTCTTGAACTGCTGCAGGATCATCGAGCGTGCTGAGGTCACCCAACCCGTTCAGGTCTCGCTCCACCACTTTCCGCAGCACCCGGCGCATTATCTTACCTGAGCGTGTCTTTGGCAGACGATGGACGAACTGTGAGAATGTCCAAAAAAACGTCCAAGTGTCTAAGTACAAGTTAGTCTTAAATATCTGCTTGTAATTTAAAGTCAGTGAGACAGAATTACCTGGATGTAGTCTGGACAGGCATACTTGGCGATATTTTTAGAGACCATGTCGTTTAGCTGCCGGGAGACGTCTGCCTCTTGGACGTTCACACACTTTTTTAGCACCACATAGGCATACACACCTGACAACACAGAGAGAAAACTGTCTTCACTATGATGGACATTCTTAGTTAACATTTCTATCACATTTTTATCCATCTCGGTGAACTAAATAATGTTTGACTGAAATAAGCTGAAAAAAGATTTCTTGCTCACCTTGCCCTTTGATGTCATGCGAGTATCCTACGACTGCAGACTCAGCCACTGCAGAGCACTGATTCTGTTACAGAAACCACAATCAGCATCGTCTGTACACTTTATGGGAAAAAACTTGACTGCTTGAACTTTGGAAATAAATGTCAAAAAAACATGAAACTGAAATTACTATGAAAGATGTCTACTGTTATCCTTTCATAGCATGCTAATAAGCTAAAGTTAGCATGATCTTCTAGACAAATATTAGCATGTAACCATTACATGAGTGTTTGATTGACCTTACCACCACATCCTCTATCTCTGCTGTCCCAATCCTGTGACCGCTCACGTTGATGACATCATCAAGGCGGCCAGTGATCTGGTAATACCCCTCCTTAGAGCGATATGCGCCATCCCCAGTGAAGAAGTAACCTATTGGTACAAAGATAGAGGGATTTAGAGACCTTACAAACACAAGTTACAGTTGAATTCCCATATGTTTTTTCTGCTTCACCAAAACCCCATAAAAATAGAGACAGTTTGTTCCTGAACGCATCGTACTGTACCAGGATGAGGCAGACAGTAGGTCTCAATGAATCTCTGGTGGTTGTTATGAATGGTTCGGGCCATACCAGGCCAAGGCTGAGCTATACACAGAGCTCCAGATGTGTGGTTGGAAGTCAGCACTTTTCCCTGAAGAGAAGTAAAGAACGGTGATAAATGTTAACGCAAGAAACAAGGACGACAAAATAGTAACTGAGTAATAAATCACTGTCATAAGTGCAAATTAGGACTTTAAGAGCATAAAAATGATTATGGAAATTGTGCTATGTGAAGTATTATTCGGTGACTCATACCAAACCTATAGAATATACCTCTCAAAATTACAGAAAACGGGCACAATTAGAATACCGAAGCTCTCAAATTGCTGTGTATAGGCGTTAATGTGTGTGTTTTTGTTGAGAGGGAGGAAGAGAGATCAGCTCAGAGACACTACTCCAACTGTCTGCGCAATCTGTGCAACTGCAATAGCCACAAAGTAGTATGACAGATTTTTAATGGGGAGTTTGGCACGCACAGAGTGGGACTGACGGGTGGGAGCAGGGTGGGTATCAAAAGTGACACAGCTGGTGACTATTTTGTAATCCTAATCTGACCCTCCCTCCGGGGCTGTTCCCAGCCATCCAGCATTTGCAGGGGTGGCACGCCCCACACACACACACACACACACACACACACACACACACACACACACAGAGAGAGAGAGAGAGGGATGAGCACCACACCTCAGGGTCCATGAGCACGGGCTTAATGCCAAAGAAAGGTCTCATAGCCATTCCTGGGACAATCTCTGCGTCTGGGTCCGATGGCCTTGGGGTGATGCAGATGCCACCTGTCTCTGAGAACACAGAGCAAAACAGGGCCGATTATAAAGCTGGTGTTATCCTATATTTTTCTTATTGTCAACAAATCCTATGAAAAGACCAAAACCAACAGTGTTTGTCAATTTCTTTTTTTATGAATTTTTTTTCTGACTTCCCTACCCGGTCTGTGGCCCTCAGACCTGAGCCCATTGATTTCTCTTGAAGACATACATTTTTAAAACTGATGTATTGGGGGTTTTTTTTTAAATGGCTAGAAAATTTTCTAAAACAGCTGGGCACTGTAGTTTTTAGCAAACATTACTCAAACAAGAGTAAATAGTGAATTTTTGGGGACTATTTTTAGCTGCAGATGAACACACATCTGGTGCTCTTGTGAGTATTTACAGCAGCAGGACGGTGTATGTTTAATCGACTCAAAATAAACTACAGTACCCGTGTTTTTTTTGCAATGAAGGAAGATGTCACCCAGTGCAACAGTGTGGCTTATTGGTGACAGGGACTTTGGCTACACAGGCAATACTTATTAGTATCAATTAATTGTTGGTTTTGGTCTTTTCATGGGAATTTTTTTGATAACACAAATATAGATTATCAGACTTATCATTTGAACACAAACAAAGTTATGTGGTTTTATAAAAGTCCACTGTTGAATTAAAATGTCTGATGCAGATGTAAAAGACTAAGAATGGCCACAGTCCAACATGCTACATGCAGATTAATATAGTGCAGCACCTGCCAGACAAGACAAAGAATTGGTGTATCAGGAATACGGATTGAGAATAACCTGAACGGAAGAATCACATTTTTTTTAAAGCACTGAAGATGCACTGAAGCAGAGTGGGTAAAAAGTAAATCGAAAAGTGAAAGGGACAGAGGAGAGAGTAGAAAATAAATGACAGAGCCAACTAACGCTTTGTAAATCCAGCATAAGCCCTTCTCATTGCTACAGATGTAGATTGTGGAATTACAGCCATACTAAGTAAATTAAATTAGGTTTGCCTGGACCTCAGAGACCCTGGTAATCCGCCTGGTGGTGTTGGTGGCAACAGTGCCGCACACAGCAGAGGGAACCCGTTATAAAGTAGGACACAACAGATGATCCCACAATAGCATTAGCAACTGGCATCCTGTTCAAATCAACTGTAACCGTGAGATTTGGGGACTAAAATCCCCCCCAAAAAATCATCAACACTTTCAGCTGAGCCTCTTCCAAACTTGGTGAAGGCGGTCTTCAACATTAGAAAATGATAAAGGAATAGTTCAGCATCTGGAAAATACGATTCTTCACTCTCTTGTAGAAGTTAGATGAGAAGATCGTTACCACGCTCACATGTGTTTATTCAGTATGAAGTCACAGCCAGCAGCCGGTTAGCTTAGCTTAGCACAAAGAATGGAAACGGGGAAACAGCTAGTCTAGCTCCTAGCTCGGAATTTTGTTACCTTTGGACAGAGCCAGGCTAGCCGTTTCCCCCTGTTTTCAGTCGCTATGCTAAGCTAAGCTAACCGGTTGCTGGCTGTAGCTTCATATTTAGCGTACAGATGTGAGTGGGATCAATGTTCACATCTTATTTTCTGCAAGAAAGCAAATAAACGTATTGCCCAAAATGTTTAACTATTGTTTTAATTAAATGCTTAAAAGTAAGAATTTAAACATGTTCATACTAAAATATATTAATATTTTTTCCTTCTTTCCACCTCCTGTCTCCTCTCACCTCTAGTCCTGTATGATCTAATATGAAGGGTGTATGCCAACAGCGGATCAAAATCCAATTTTCTCTCTAAACAGGCTACTTGTTCCCAGATCAACCAAATGGCATTTATGAATAATGCCACTTAGTCCTAATTGGAAACACTGGTCCAGGAAAATAACATAATATAATCCTTTTTACTGAAGTAGGGTATTTGGGTCATATCTGTGTCTGTAATTCTCAAGCTCATGATGCTCTGATGTTTAATTATCATCAATTAATTATAGATTTTTGCCATTTGTATGGTAATTAACGCAGCTTTGCTCCATTTGGTCATTACTCAATCTAATTTGAAGGGACTGAGGATGAAACACATAGTGTCAGTCGGGTCCTGTGTTCATCCGCAAAACTGATTCTATTAGCGAAATCAGCTGATTTCTAACATGTTGTCATTATGTCCCATCATAAACTACTTTAGTAGAGGAATAGTAGTTATTTTGCAGCAACATCAGTGGGTATCTATGGGTGAAGGACAATTTTGCTGCATGTTTGTTGTGTCACAGTGCAATTACTGTAATTATACTGTCACTGCAATGTATTCTCCCACAGTTTACACTGTCAGTAAAGTATATAGTTTCTATTTCACTCTGTTGTATCATAATCATTGAAGAGGGCAGAAACTATCAAGATGACTAAATATTTATTTTTCCATCTCTCTGGGCTCAATATGGAGACAAATTGAAGAAAAGAAGGAGGCCGGGGTACAAACTCCACTATAGAGACTCATCTGATGGTGGGAAGTACTCCTGAAATCTGATGTTTAACTCAGAGGAAAACATCTGGTTTGATTCGGGAGTCCAGAGGGGATAGAAACTTTCCCTCGCTTCATGCAGTATGTGTACACACCCACGTACTGTAATATTGTCTATGTATACGCACACTTGACTGTAGTCATGATGTTATGCAACACTGTTATTGCTGGAAGGACGGAGCAGACTCCTCTCCCCTTTAAGACTGACTGATGGGTCTTTTTAGTGCCTGCAGACGTGGCTGTGTTCGAGGAAGAGTTCGTGAACTCAACTGCCCTTTGTGGGGGGATTGTGATCATGCTAACAAGTGAAAAAATGCTACCATAAGACTCACAGCATGAGAGACAAAACCATGTTCACTGTGAGCACCATAAATTAGATTTGGTTAATTGGTGATGACGTATCACAAGAAAGTGTTATGTGAAGTGTTTAGTGATGCAGCTGGCAGCAGCAATGAATAATCTAAAACATGCAAAATGCAGTCTGATGTGTGTATGTAGGTGGCATTTAGCATTGAAAAAATTAGTCACTGAATGATTAGCTGACAGAGAAATCACTCAATTTTAATAATCAATTATTTCAGTCGTTCATCTAGTCATGTAAGACTATCATCGTTTGCTGCTTACAGCTTCTCAGGAAAGTATTAGGGTTAGTAAAAACAGCAAATGACCCAACTGAAAATAAGAATTATGATTGATTCATTTTATGTGGATTAATGAATTAATTGGCTAATCGTTTCGGCACTGCTGTGAACAAACTGTCAAACCATGACTGGTTTTAATATTAGCAAGCCTACAACTTTCTCTATTTCTATTTCTCTATAATCTATCTCAACTTTTTTTTTGTCTTTACAGGTGGCAGTAGTGTTTTCAAATTCCATTTTTCTATAATCAAACATGAAAATCCAATCAAATTGGTTGATTAACCATTTTGGTGACAATTTGTTTTTAGCCACGCTAGCGTGGTCCGCCACTTTGGTCCAGACTGAAACATCTCAACAACTATTGGATGGATTGCCATGAAATTTGGTTCAGACATTCATGGTCCCCAGAGGATGAATCCTCATCACTTTTGAGATCCCTTGACTTTTCATCTATAGCGCCATCATAAGATCTAAATTTGAATTTGTCCAATACTTTGGATTATGACTACATTCCAACAAAACTAATGACATTCCCATCAGCCTCAGCTGTACTTTGGGTTTAGTGATAATTAGCAAATGTTAGCATGCTAACAGGCTAAACTAAGATGCTGAACATGGTAAACATTATACCTGCGTAACATCAGCATTTTAGCATGCTGCCGTTAGCATTTAGCACAAAGCACAGCTGTGCCTCAGTACAGCCTCACAGAGCTGCTAGCATAACTGTAGACTCTCAGTCTTGTTTCATTTTGTTTTCAATAGCTAATAAATTCCACATTTCAGTGTATTCCCAGTTACCTGTTTGCCACCAGGTGTCCACCACAGGGCAGCGTCCGTCCCCAACCACTCTGTGGTACCACTCCCACGCTTCAGTGTTGATGGGCTCACCCACTGCACACAGACAAGGACAGCTTAGATCATATAATGTAGTCATATATTGTTTTTGTGTACATGTTTTAGTCCAATCTATATTTATTTTTATATGTTTCACAAAAAAGGTGTTTCTGTTTCAAAACACATCTGTGGGTTAGGAGGAGGATTTCCATTCTTTATGTTAAGCTTTGTGTTTTAACCCATACGCTTCATGTTTCAGGGGAACAGGTGTGTGTGTGTTTGATGTCCTGGCATGCCGGACTGGTTTATGGACACTGTGGATCACTGACGCATGTTGACATACCAACCCTGCTTGACCTTCAATATATGATGTATAACACGTGTGTGTGCGCTTAGAGGAAAGGAATTCGTACGGTAACTCTCAAGCACATGACAAAAACACTGTCGACCGTCAGAGTCAAGTTTTACATGTGACTCTACACTGTGTGTGTGTGTGTGTATACTGTATTTGATGTGGACAAGCGCTAGCTGGTTTACATGCCATTTTGACTTGCGTAAATTTATGCTAACACAAAGTAAAAATGGAAACTGTATGCTAAACACACAGTCACTATACAAGGTCAGACTACATCTATGATAGTGAAGGTGACGTAATCACATCAGAGCCTTACATTTACAACATCAGTTCTTGTTGCACAGGTTGCAAAATTAAGACAAGACAATGCACTGTGAGGGACGCTGCACTGAAATACTGAAATCAGTTTTTATGAATTTTAATTTTCAAATTAAAATCATTAGCATAGAAACATTGATTAAACTTCCAGGGGAAAAATGGCCCCTAGTAGTTCAATAAATTTTGATTCGTTATATGTAGATGTTTCCAAAGGACAGTTCCCACTTTGTCTGATTGCTTGTTTTACCATCACTACGCAAATGAGAACCAGGTTGCAAAAAACTACATTTTCCTTTAATGGTGAGCCCTTGAGTGCATAATAGTATTTCTAAGTAGTAGTATGTATGGCGTACCAGAGCCAAGAGTTTTGAGGGTGGAGCGGTCGTATTTGTGCACCCACTGGTCTCCGTACTTGAGCAGCAGGCGGATCGCTGTGGGAGCCCCGTAAAACTGGTTTATCTTAAGTCTCTGAACCATCTCCCAGTACCTTCCTGTGAACAACAAAACAGGTCTACGTTAGCATGGTCCCAAGAGATGCACTACCATGTACTAAGATGATCCTGAAAATCTAAAATCAGATTCAGAAAATTGGAGGTTAGACTGAAGCTGTAGCCGGAAAACTGAAGACTATCAGAGGGCTTTAACTCTCCCCAGTGTCGAGTTTCTCCTTGACAATAACAAGGTGTATGTGCTGACACATATGATGACTGTGTCCTGACTCCTGTGTGTACAGAAGTCCTATTTTTAGAGTGGAAGGTATGGCCAAGTTCAAGTTCAACTGTAAACAGTTATTCATAGAGAAAGACACAAGCATGCAGAGCTCTTGGCAAAAGATGGGAATACTTAGGTGTGTGCCAACACACTTTACACAGCATGTAACATTTTATATTAACATGACAACAAAAATGCGATAATGATACTGTTAGAACTAATAAAAATTGGTGAATATATAACAAATTGCAGGGTTTACTGTTCAACTAAAGGTATTTATATTTTCTGTAATGTGAGATGAGTTTTCTTTTTATTATGAATTTTTCAGCCAGTCTGATACATTCATACGTTTGCTGACGTTCATACCTGGGTCAGGGTAAACGGGAGTGCTCTCAAACAGGACACTGGTTCCCCCGTTGGCGAGGGGCCCGTAGACACTGTAACTGTGTCCTGTTATCCAACCAATATCTGCCACACAGCCGAACACATCTCCGTCATGGTAGCTGAAGACATACTGGTGACGAGGGGGAAGATTGATGGGACGATTGGATAAAAAGAGAAGAAGATATGGTATTTTGTTTCCTTTTATACTTCCTTTTATACTCATTTGAGCTGTAAGTGAAGTTATTAATATACCTTGAGCTCACTATATTACATGAGTACACCATGCTAAAACTAGAGCACCATCCTCTGTAACCTGCTGTGATCAGGCTGATGTTTCCTCCACAGATGGATAAACACTGGATTATGACATTGCTGGCACACAATAACTATACACTGTGATTATAAAATAAAATATAATCAACAGGACACCACAGGTCGTGCTTGATGTTTACCCTGTGTGTGAGTGCAGCATACAGCAGGTATCCAGCCTGCGTGTGCACGAGTCCTTTGGGCTTCCCCGTGCTGCCTGATGTATAAAGCAGGAACAAGACGTCCTCACTGTCCATGGCTGCTGGCTCACAGACCACGTCCTCCTTCATCATCTCCTGCACAACACAATGAATTTTTAGTTTTAATTTGTTAAAAACCAAAAAAATCACATTTAGTAACTGCAGCATACTAATGAAACGACAATAGATCAAACTTTATTGCTTTTTTGTGTTGAAACATTATCTCTTGTTGACATAGATGGATATCGTGTAAGTGTTTAAGATGCAAGAAGAGAAACTAACAATTTTGAAAGACATGAGAATTCAGATTAGTGCTGGAACGATTTAGCTTTCTGGAGCTTTCAATCGTTTCACAGGATCTTCCTCAGCAGATGAAGTTTTCCCAGTTGTCATGGAAATGTAGAGTCTGCTGAAGAAGACTGATTCGATCTCAATCGATTAGTTGATTAATCAGTTAGCTGATGGACTTGAAATTAACAATTTTTTGGTTAATGTATTAATTTTTAAAGTAATTTATTGTAACGTGTTTGAAATCTCTATTTGTCCAGGGAAAAGTGGTGAGTGCAGCTGCAGTGCTCTGCTGTTGCCATTAATATCTTAATGAAGTTCTGATTGGCTTTCTGCTCTCTCACCTCCTCCATGGCGACGTCCCTGGCTGTCATGGCGACCGGATTCTCTGTTCTCATAGCAACCAACACCTGCTGTACTGTCGGGCATCTCTGAACAGCCGTATCCACCGTCTTCTTCAGCTCGGTGACCTTACCCCCTCTGACGCCCTGGTTCACCGTGATGACGGTGCTGGACTGGGCTGGAAATGTGATGTTAATGAAATCAGACTGCTGAGGTGAGATTTTGTTTTTATTTTTTGGAATTAAGTGCACTGTTACTGCCAATTTTAAATACTGCATTTTAATTCAATTTTAAACTTAGTACACAAATAGTGTGATACTGTCGCTAAGGACATACTAGAGGTTAAAAATAGGTAATTTAGCAAATCCTGTGTATTTTGACAGATAAATAACTAATTTAACCTGTGTTTAGATTATATCACAAAACACAAAAGTCTAACACACATTGAGCTTCATAAAGGAAAGGGTCCAAGACCAAGGAACAAGGTGAAAAGTGAGGAGCCAATCGTAATCTTTTGATCCAGGAAATCAGATAGTTCACTTCCATAATCAATATTTCCTGCTTAATCCAGTGAGACCAACTAATATTAAACGTTCACAGTGGTTTGGTGCAAAAATGGCCAGTATGTCAGAACTGCACCTGAAAATATCTAAATTTAACTGCCTTAAAGCAGATCACAGGGACACAAACTGATAATTTTTTCACTGTTGCTGTGTCTCAATTTGCGTACTTCCATACTTACACTTAATATTTTGAGTGCGTTCACACTGACAAGTATGGCAAAATGCAGTGTACTGTGAGTACCCGGATGGTGTACTCATAACGGTCAGAAAGTTGAGTGTGGAACGCTGCACACTTCTCACCCTCAACGGTCACCATCTTGGTTACGTAGCGGAAGGGGAGGGACCACCAACGTATGAAAATGGTGGCCATGGTTGCGATTGTTACGGCTAAAAGTAAAAGCACGTTCATTTTTCATTCATTTTTAACATAACTGAATTGAAGTCAAGTGAGCAAACGAGCCGGCAGATATTTTGGCATGCGGCAATCACGGTAAAATGTTGATGATAACGCTCCGCCCGGTTGCAATCTGCCATTAAAAAGAAGAAGAAGCGGTCAAATGTTGAGATCGTGCAGCCGTGTTCGATTTGAGACAACTACCCTGTCAAAATGAACGCACTACACAAGTCGGTACATAGTGTACACAGTGTACTGCATGTAAGTGTACTAACGGAAGTATCCGAATTGAGACACAGCATGTGTCTGTGGGTTTGTCACTACAAGCGACTGCTCTCACATTACAGGTAGTGATTTGATGTATTCTTAAAATAAAAATATTGATTAGTGCAACTTTAAAATGTGTCCTGGAAATCTGTTTCCAGACTTAAGCTCGGTCACTTAAATCTATCATCTCAGTCAGACAGCATCAGCAGGTCAGTCACAGTGTCTCACCGTCTCTGATTCGCTCTGCCAGGGCCTCAGCACTGAAGCCTGCAAACACCACGTTGTGCGCTGCACCAATACGGGCACAGGCCAACATGGACGCCACAGCCAGAGGGCAGGGAGGCATGTAGATGGTGACACAGTCCCCCCTCTTCACGCCACGCCGCCTTAACAGGTTGCCCAAGCGACATGTCATCTCCAGTAACTGCCTGTAGGGAGAGAAATGAATGAACTACACCACACGAGGCAAAAGAAGGAGGAACACACACACACACAAACTAAATCCAACCTGCTGACCTGTAGGTGACCTTGACCTCTGACCCCGGTTCGTCTCTCTCCCAGATCAGGGCCACCCTCTCAGGACAGGTGTGCACGTGGCGGTCCAGGCAATTCACTGCATGTGCCCATAAAGAAACCAGACACACACACACACACAGAAAATGTCTGCTTCACTCATCACCTCATTAGCATGGCGCGTTCAAGGTATTCTTTGGATAGATATGCTGATAGACACTGCTTGGATGATGATGCCTTCGCTGTCTCTGGACGTGTTATATCATATTTAGATGTGTTCCTCAAAAAGCAGCATGGAAAACTGTCTGTCAGGAGGAAATAAAATCTAACCTGCCTCCGATTATGACTTTACTCTAACAACCAATTTCCATAAATTCAATTAATGGTCGTATTCTTGTTAAATGTGAACATAATCTTACCGGACACATTCAGCTT
This sequence comes from Macquaria ambigua, assembly GCA_008360985.2. Taxonomy (NCBI): domain Eukaryota; kingdom Metazoa; phylum Chordata; class Actinopteri; order Centrarchiformes; family Percichthyidae; genus Macquaria; species Macquaria ambigua. The sequence continues at coordinate 108,982 of VMKM01000521.1, forward strand.
TCCTCCCTCAAACCACTTAATCTTGCCTCGGCTCAGGTCACAGTCCTGGACCGTGTGGAAAGGACTGATCCAGCTCAGTCTCTGACGCGCCGCAGCGGCCCAGAAGCTCTCGCTGTTGGAGACGGAGAACTCCTGCAGCGCGGAGCGGTCAGACGCGCCTTCAAACCCCGCAGCCTCCGGCATAAACGCCGCTATGTTACATTTCCTGCGACCCAAAACATGGACAAAAGATCTGACGACGGCGACGGCGTACTTTGAGGTGCATCCGCAAGGCAGCCACATCATGACAAAAAGATGTGAAAGTATTCAGTGCTACCGGAAATGAAGTTGTGTTTGCAAAGCATTTCCGTCTCAGATAGAATAGGAGTGTTTAAGCAATTTTGGAAGTTACTCTGCTCAAGTTAACTGAAGTGGAAAACTTGGAAACTCCGGAGGGGAAGGGCTGGAGTACTGATGCGTTAAAGGGCGGTACAAACCCATGTGCCGACACTTTCTGTTCTTGGAAAGAATAGTAGACTACAGCTGGATTTCAACATACTAGAAAAGTCTCTTTGTGCAACACGTTTTAAGACATAAAAACACTGTTTTGAATAATAGCTTTTGTCTGATATGGTTTTCCCTCTTAAAATTTTGATTACCTTGTTAAACAATCCTAAAATTAGCCTTCTTGTCCTTCATTAAAAGAGCCAGAATTCATCAATAAGCAAGTATTTTTCACTTTTAAAGTTTAACTAGCCTGCTGGACACAAAACTGAATACAAGATTGGTTTCCAAACTAGTCATGCTCATAAATACATGTCTTAGACTGATATTTAAGGTGATCACAGATGAATGTGAAAACAGCCTTTTAGTGTCAAACTCTGCACAGTGAAGCTCAAACATCCAGGTGAAGTAACAACAAGCACAACACATCTGAGTGGAGGGTGGACTTTAAATATCAGTAACTTTTATTGAGGCTACAGTTACATTTATACAGAGACAAACGGATAATTAATTAATGTTAGTGTGTTTACATCATAGTACACATTTACTATTGGACATTATTTTCAGTATGTACATCACAAATGTTGCAACAGCTGAAAGAAAAACAAAGATCCAGGCTTGTAACCTTTTCACAGGACTTGATACCGGCTGTGTGCTTTTCAGTTACCCGACTGAAATCAGTCATCACAGGGAGGTCAGAGGTCACAGTCATCTCCTGATTAGCACCTCTGGAGCAGGTAGCCGATTGCTTGTTGAAAGGAAGTTTGCTTCCAAAAACCATCTTTATCCACACTGTTGCATAATGTAGCTGCCGTGTCACAGAACTGTAAAGGTTAACAATCTATTTTAAAGAAAATAAATATATTTTTTAATGCAGCTCCATATCAAAACATCTGCAGTAAATGTTAGGGAAACATCTCCTAAGCCTCCATTGTCTCCTACAGAAGGTGACATGAAAAGTGTAGTTTGGAGTTTGCTGTACAAATATTTATCAGAGCAGCAAGGAAGAATTCATCTCATTGGTTGAGTTAATGAACCTCAAATCGTTGGAGCCAAAGAACCTTTTTTTCAGGGTAGAAGTTACCTGACAGGTGAGCTTATATTTGTTTATAATATTTGATCTGCAGTATGAAGTCTAAAAAGCATATCACGGGTGCTCCACATGCACCAAGGTTCAATTCAACCAATGAAACAAGACTTGTGCCTCTGAAATGTTTGCAAACTCCACTCTGCAGGTATTTCGTCATCAGTCTATATCCTGCAGCCTTTTTCAGTTACTCTTCTCCACCTCTGCTGTTTCCTGCTCCGTCACCTTGTCCTCAGCTTCTTCTTTATGCGCGACGTGGCCGCCTGTCCTGTCAGAAACTGTCCCGAGCATCTTGGCGCTGTGCTGCTGCGCCTTCGCTCGCAGCGCAGCGATACTGTTCTCCCTCAGTTCCTCTTTAGAAATCAGCGAGTTAGTGTCTTTCATCCGTTTCTCCTTCTCTTCCTCCATCACTTTGTCCACTGGTTTCTCCTGTGTTGGCAGAGGTGGAGGCGGTGGTGGTGGTGTCAGGCTGCAGGGCTTTCCTGGAGAGGTGTGCGAGGTTTCACCTGACTTCTTGTGCATACCTGGAGGGGAAGGACATTCATTAGAGTTTGCAGAGGAGGGTTGGATAACGTCACTATGAGGACTTTTGTCTTGTAAGCATCCTTGTCTTGGTGTACATTTTGTATGTACCGAGGTGTTTGACATTGAAATAAAGTGAGGATGAATGAAGGGGATAGATGGATGGATAAGACCTCTTATTCAATTAGAGTCACCTAATTGATTTAAACTGATCAAATGACATGAGGTGAGAGGGGAGATTTGGGCTAATCTGTCCCGATTAAGTAGGATTATCAGTGTATCGCCTGCTACCTCTTATTGACATGCTGACACTTTTATTGGCTCCTAACATGAGCCAGGCTTAGCTCCCACTTCCTGTCGTCAGAAAACATCTTAATGCCCATTTTCAAACACAATGAGACAAACTCAGGAGAAAATTTGTAGGTTTTCTTTGGACCTACAGTAACTAAAAAATGGGCTAACAGTAGCTGCGTACACAAGAATGAACAGGAAATATCTATATGAGACAGAAGATGAGGCAGCTTTTAAAAGGTCCTCCACCCCATTTATGACTTTTACTGTCCCCTTGTACAAAACAACCATAATGCAGCTGTAAAAATATCTGACTCCTTACCAGATATTTCTGCCACAAGCTATTGTTAAACTGTGATGTGTCAGTTACAGGTCACCATATAATTCAGGGTTTTACACGAGGTGGGAGCAGAATGCTAATCTATAGGTGTTTTTGCCCATAGAGATCAAGATCAATACAGGTCATAAATGCTTTTTCACAGCAGACATTTTGACTTGTCACAGTAGGAAAAGCACATGTTGCTCATAACATTAATGATGGCTCTGTTTTATTCAAGTGCCCCAGTAAGTCATGACTGTGAGCCAGCATGCACAACACCAGGACCCTGAAACTGAAGCAGCTAAATGCAATTCAGCCATCATTAGTTTCATTATTCACATCTGTGCTTTCCCTACTGTGACATGTCAAAATGTCTTCAGTGATCTAAAAAATAAAACATACTTCTGCAACAACTCACCTAGTAACCACGGAGCATAAGAGTCCGTGATGCCCTCCTTGGCTGACTTGAGGATGGACTCGGGCAGCGGGATGGAGTGACGGACCATGGCTCCGTAGAGGCCGTACTCTGCCATCACGCTGCTGCGACCCCAACACTTCTCCCTCTTCCTCCACTTGGCCCTGCGGTTCTGAAACCACACCTGGAGGGATGAAGGTCAGATAGAGGTTAGATTTAAGTTCATTTGCAGAATGATGTATGTGCAGAAGTTTGACAATAGAAGGCAAATATTTGCAAATTCATAGGATTCTTGGTTTTCAATGAGGGAGAAACAAAGGTAATTGGACTTTTTTTTATAAAAATAATTATTCAGAGTATTTGCATGTGTCTGAAGGGGATCTTTAAAGTATTCTTCCTTAAGTCCTCCTTGCTGTTTGATGCTGTGATAATCCAAAGTCACTCCTGTATCAACACAAGGAATCTTTCATTTTGTGGCTCAGGAGACAAATATCAATGGAACAATGACATCTACTGGAGGCTTAAACCACAACAACAACAACACAAAAAAAGGGTTGTTAATGAAGAAGACCGATGTTGAGAGCTCACTTCCATCTTGACTCAGATTTGAGCGTTTGCTTGTTGCACAAACCTACAGGTCCATTAACGACTCAAAATGTAAGCGTGCCGCACAAAATAGGTTTGTAACAAGTCCTGAAATTCTCATTGCTTCATTTAAAGAATATGTTGTCTTCTGTCAGGTGTGTGTGCGTGCGTGCATGTGTGTGCGCATTATTCTCCTTCTGGCTCCTCAAGTGCCTAAATTGATTTCCACCAAGCCAGACCTTGCAATAGCCTCGGCAAGCTTGTGAATATGGATGAGGAAAACAGGGGGGAAAAAAATGAGCATCTTAAAATGGCCGAGGAGACAGGATGAGATTGTAGGGAATGGTGTGTGTGTGTGTGTGTGTGTGTGTGTGTGTGTGTGTGTGTGTGTACTTTGCAGACCTGGAATTAAAAACGATCAAAGCCGAGCCCGGAAAGCTATTCAGGTAGATCTGATGATAACCTCCATCTCATAAAAAGATGGGCCTCAGATGAGCAATCATGCTTTTTGACATCGACGGTGTGAGTGTGCATGACAGTGTGTGTGTGTGAGTGTGGGCGTGCGGGTGTCTGTGTGCGTGTGTGTCTGTGTATGTCTGTGTGTGAGTGCGTGAGGGAGAGAAGTGTTTCCTGAGAGAGGTGACCCCGGGGGCGAAGAGGCTGATTGAAAAATAAGTTAATTTCCAGGCCCGATCGATGGGAGACAGGCGCTCAAATATCACGGGAAATTAAAATGCTCATAGCAGCCAGGCGGAGCCCTCTGCTCAGCCGCTGACCCGCGCTAATTAATTTCTATGTAGTTATCGTTTCATTTCAGGGCTGCGGCCCGTCTCTCGCAGGGGAAGAGGTGATAAGTTCTCCTCAATTAACTAATTACACTGAGAGGGTGAATTGGCTGCTAATGTGAAAGCAGAAGGCACTGTGAGGAGGAGGATGGAGCAGCTCACCTGTCTGCATGTCTGAATATTTCCTTTTTTGTTATTTTAAAAATCTCCTTATATAAAGCTTTCTATCTGGTATGTAGGCTACTATAATTGCAAGTATATTTAATGTTAAAGAAGCTTCCATTGTAGGAAATAATCTGAATTATTTGACTGAATACACACTTTATTTTTGTCCTATTGCCCCTCTTAAAGCAGGATTTGAAATGTAAGATTATAACATAGTATTCGTGCTACATTTCTGCATCCTGCACAGACATTAATGCACACTAACACACCTGTATTCTGTCCTCTGGTAGCTCAGTCTTCATGGAGAGCATTTCTCGGGCGTAAACGTCTGGATAGTGAGCCTCGTTAAAAGCTTTCTCCAGCTCCTCCAGCTGATAGGAAGTGAAAATGGTTCTGCAGACAAAAAACAAACAAACAAAAGAGACTCAATACCCATTTATAATTTGGATTTCTTCGTAAACATTTCTTCGGTTTTGTATAAAAAAAAAAAAAAGGAGTCTGCAACTGAAATAGGAAAATAATGAAATCAAATCAAGATCTTGTAAAATGAAAAATAGTCAGTTTTTAAGTAATGCACAAATAATGGGAATGGCATGACAACCCAAGGCATAGATATATGTAATATATTTATATAAATGTGATTTTTCCCCCCCTCACACATATTCGTTATTTCAAACAAAAAATAAACAACAATGTATTTTTAAAAGACAGCACAAAACGAAATCACGATGATTTTATGTAGGCTATTTCTTTGAGGAATTTCAGGCTAATATCATTAAATATAAAGCCATATTATGCGCATCACACACGTGTTATTACAGAAATTAAATAGTGTGTTTTTTGTTTGTTTGTTTTGGGTTTTAATGTTTTAATCGCTGATGTAGTAGCTTATAGTGATATTACTGTAGGCTGTAAAAGGCCTAATGACACACCGGAACATCAGCCTAAAATAAAATTATACATCCTTCGATAATCTTGTTTTCCATTTGTTGAGTTTTGGTTTTACCTGTGTCGTCTTTTCTTTCTTTTCTTGCACTGACTCAGAGATGATTTGGAGAACTTTTGGTCACCGGAGGAGAGACTCATGTCATCAGAATCTGTGAGGAAACATCAGTGAAAAACTCAAAATATACCGAGGACAACTGCAATAAATAATAATAATAATAATAATAATAATAATAATAATAATAATAATACCTAGATTGTATAGCCTATAATACACAAACGATGGTAAAAAACAGTATAGATAGTCTTTCAAAAAAGGCCGCTTCCTTGATGTAAAAATTGTTCTTTCTGCATATTGAGTCTTCAGCACGGATTTGTCCCAAATTATAGAAAATATAACAGTAAAGTATTTCTAAAATGGACTAAATTAAGATTAATTTTAGCAAGGCCTCTAGGCTACACATTTTAAAAATATTTTCCCCGTTTTTAAAACCAAAAGCTTGTAGTTTAAAGATGCATTTCAGAAGAAGAAAATTCTAACATCCTTTTTTCTAAGTGAATTTAACTTTCAATCTCCACCGTCATTATTATTCGATCACGGGGCGCGAGGGCTTTGACACCTGCGCTGTTTTTTTTTTTTTTTTGACCTCTTGTCATTTTTGTGCTGTTCACTCATTCTAGCTCGCTTATAATAAATACATGAGCTAAATGTGCGCTAATGTTATACAGGTATGACTGAAAGATTAAATAGTTCTCATCTCCGCATCAGGAACACACAGTGTGTCAGCAGAGTTAAAGCAGAGTTAACAGGCCTTCAGCAGTTTAAACACTCACCGGAGCTGGCGGAGTGCTGCGCATCCATCTGTGCGTCCATGTGCGCCGCTCTGTGCAGCGGCTGCAGGTGCACATTTTGCGCCTCTGACAGCACCTCCAGAAAGGCAGGCTGGCTGTAAAACGAGTGTATTCCCTCTGGTCCCAGCAAACCCATACCGACCCCGAGACCCCCGTGTCCGAGGGCCGACCTGGCGGCTAGGACGTGCGCCCTGTGCGGCAGAGCCTCCAGCGGCCGCCTCTGTACCGCCGGCGGCTCCTTGTTGAGGCCGAGCAGCTCCTGGATCCCAAAGCCGGTGCGCCGGTGCACCGTGGGAGCCATCTTCCAGACTGGAGGCGGCTGCTGGGATCCCCCGTGGTTCACGCTGGTTTGTGAGGCTGATTTCTGTTTATTCTCAGTGTCTGAAAGCACAACTCCCTCCTTCCCTGTCATGGCGGCGCGGTACCACTTTTTGTTCTCTACTCCCTCCAAAAAAAAAAAAAAAAAATAGCCAGAGTCCCTGGTGCAATGAGGCCTGCGATGCTCCGTTTTTATCTCCCTGCCCGTCTCTCTGCTGCGCTTTTTATCCAACAGGCAACAGGCGGCCAACCAATCACAAGAGGGGACACACTGAAGTTTCCCTCAGCTCCGTGAAGCTTCATTACAAATGTTCCGCCAATTAAACGTGACTAATATTTGCCTTTATGCCAGGAAATTGCTTAAGATGTGGATGAATTGGCAAATAATAAAAAGTCTCTTCCAGCTGGTGACAGTCGACCATCATTTCTACGGAAAAGGCTTGATCTTATAGATTCGTATTTATGTCACAGTTCAGTGCATTAATATTAGAAACACTTAGAGCTTTATAGGCTGTTTTCTTGCTGGACTGGTGAGTGTTTTTTGTCCTGACTAACAGAAGAGAGAGGAGGTGACAGTGTTTTTAAAGTGAAAGCTTATCTCAGCTTAAAATCATTTGATGCTCTTATACTTTCTCTGTAACTCCGGGACTCACCGGCTCGTCACACAGATCCAATCAGCCGGATAAACCCCTCAAGTCGAGAGAAATCTGCTTAATGTGCCGTACGTTTGTTCTCATTGAAATGACGCCATTGTTGAAATTATGTAGAGAGGATGCAGAAATATTGAAAACCAAAAAAAATACTGAAATTCAGCTGCTTTGCTAACTAAAACACATTTGGCTTGTAAGGTTTTCATTAGCCCTGTAAGCGTGATATTTTCAGCCTGTTTATATAATTAAGCTACAATGATGTAGGTAGAAGCTATTTTATTAAATAAAAAACAAATTTCCATAAGAGAAGTCTGATTTCTGCCCTTAAATAACGTGTGACCATCCAGTATGACACACATGACAGTGAAAGGCAGCTATAATTTAAGTATTCTGATTACACCTCAGTGCAGTTCAGTAAATGTAGGCCTACGATTGAGATCTTCATAACTCAGCTTTCTATATTTCAATATTTTCCAATAAATATGCCAATAAAGCTAATCTTTTAAAATAAACTAAATCATATAAACACAGGTCACATTGGATCAGGAGCAAGAAACAAAAAGGATCGTCAGTGGTCAAATTAAAAGAAACACTCAAACTCACATAAGCCAATTTCTCTATTAGTTAATTCATCAATTCAGCTTCTTATTAGGAAGACAACAAACTGATTGATCCGTTACCAGACTCGAGCTCTAAACCCTCACTGTGATTTGCATATTCTAATTAGGTTTGCGCACTAAACGTTTTGTCTTTGTCAGCAGTCTGCGCATCTGTTGATGTTGGTTGTTAAGCGTTTTTTTTTTTTAATCTTTGACGGGTCACATGATGAAGAATACAATATCCCAGTTCAGGGTATTTAGGGCACACCCGGGTGGCAATTAAATATGAGACAAACAGGAGCAAATGCCAGTTAACAACACAACAACAAGTTTCCTAACTCCTGATGTTTTGGTTTTGTTTTGAGGTCTGATATCAGATACAAAAAGCCGTGACAGACTGAAAAGTTACGTTTCAGCGCGTGAATCCGATTTTGAAAAGTAAGAGCAAAGATAGGACGCCAGGGGAAATCAGCAGCAGCTTCTCTTCACGCTCATTTTTCACAGCATCAAAACCTGCAGCTCAAATTCAAACCCACTGAATTGTGAAATGAAGTGAAAATACTCTTATTTTGTTTTCTCCGTTTGCACAAACCTAATCATCTCTAATCAGCTATTATTCAATTATTGCTGGAGCTCCAATCGTTCGGAGATCATTTGCGGCACACTTTTGGACATCTGGACAGATAAGTTTATGGAGATGAGTGGACGCGCGCGATGGAAGCGGAGATACAGTCTTATCAATGGGACATGTGGCGATGAATAAATAAATAAATAAAAAGGAGGTGGTTCCGGCGGGACTGTTTGGCAGCCGTGCGTCAGGCTGTCAAACCCACAACAGATTTAGAGCTGGTTTGTAATCTGAGATATGATCAAGAGATGTGGCTTCACCCCGGTCAAGTTAATTATTAGGCTCCATGTTGCTTTGTGTAACACTGCTGCAGGAGAAGAGACTATAGGCCTAAATTTAGGGGGATAAAATACATATAATGTAAAAAAAAAAAATCTTTTCTTATTAGTTTAAAGACATTGCTTTAGTAAATGATGTTGCCTTTATTTCCCTGAGTCTGTGTGAAGTAGATTAAAATCAAATCTTCACTGTGATGGAAAAATAAAAGAAAGTAGCATCACTTATTTGATGGTCCAAAAATAAATAAATGAAAAAATATGAAATGTCCCAGATGTTGTTAAGAACTAGAGAGAGTGAAAGAGAGGGGAGTGGAGTGACTTAAATTACCTTCAGCATCTCATGAGAAGCTATTAGAGAGACATTTCATTAGAGGTGAATGAAGAGATCAATGCCATACCAATAGCTATGCTAATGAGGTTTCTACATCACACACTCCGTGAACCACATCCTTCTACTTAGATCAGGATGCAGCTAGGGACACATTCAGGGTTCATCTGTGTTTTATTACCTGACAAATGTCTTTGTTCAGGAAAACACTAAATCTGAACTCGGCACAAAGAGATTCAGATTCAGGAAAAACGTGAATATTAACCCTAAAACTGTAATTCAGATATTTCCTGCAATGGATTTACTGCACTTAACTGCACATTAACAGCCTAAATTACTTCAAATTCTACACTTCATACATGTTCAATTTATTTTTTTTTTCCCTCTTTATTTTCTGATGTCAGTCTTTTTTAAACTGTTTAAATTGAAGTTTCAGTCTGACTATGACTGTACTTGCTGCAACAATGTCTTTGCCTAAACACAAAACACATCGACTTAAATTGTAAAGTTCACTGGTGCTGGCAGGTAAGCACAACAATGAGACAGTGAAGAGTTGCAAGGAAAGTTCAGTCCACTTATCAAAATTCAGGCAAGATCAGTCTCACAGGCAGACACATCTGAAGAGGGGCAGGCAGGTTATCCAAGGTCCAAGAAACAGGCGAGCAGGGTCAGAACAGGCAAAAACCAAAAAAAACAAACAGAAAACAGGATAAAGAAGGCTGGAGAGCTTGCAGCGAACAAGTGAAAGTGCACTGGTAGCTATGCTGAGGGACTGATGAGGGAATGAGCCGCAGGTGAGGAGATGGTCGGGGAAAACCAGGTGAGGGGGGGATGAGTATAGATTGCACAACAGGAGGGAGTGGCAGGATCTGTAACGACAGGAGAGTTAGAGATGTGGCATGAAAACAAAACCGTGACATAAACAGCAAGTTGTGATTTAGGATGAAATAAATTATGCCAATTTAAGGACCAGTTATGTAGAATACATGGCAGTGTGTGAGCAATTGTATTATGCTTTGCTATATTTAATATGTGTAACATGATTTAATCCATCCACTGATTTGGTATTTGTTTTAATCACTCCATGTAACATAAATCATTTCAGTTCTAGCACTGTAAAGCCATGAAACCTTATTGTAGTTAAACTGCGTTAGTTTTAGAGACTTTGGGTTAGACTTTGATTAAACCTGTAGGGCAAGACTGCTGTATTGTAATATTGTAATAGTTGAATCAAGTTTAAAAACAGCTAATATTGTGAACTACAATGAGATGTTAAAAATGCAGGAGTGCACGAGTATACAGGCTGTAACTTCTGCCACAGACATCAATAGACATGTGGACATCTTCAGTTTACTTTTCTCCATTTTAACCATAACACACAAACATTTACAGCTGTGACTTTGAACTATACCTCTATCACTAAACCAAAGTCGACCCCATCATGAGCTAGATTACTGAAGGAGACACACAGGACCTCTGACTTTATGGCAGCGAGCAATCCAATACTGCAACAGAGTCCTTGTCCACATTTGTTTTCTATGAAATGTATAAATGATGCATTATAGAACATATCGCTAATTAAAACAACTGTTAATTCATTCACAAATTTACTATTATATCAGTCTGGGTCAGCGGTGAGCTTCTTAACCAGCTCTCTTCTGTCTGATCCATCTTTGTCTTTGTTCGAGGCTCCAGAAATGGCTCGTCTAATCTGGCTAATTGCCGTTTCCCAGAGCTCGGCATTTGAGAAGAAGAGCTGGGTCACCAAACAGCCGTTGATCAAAACATCCTATTAAGGCAGAGAAACAAAAGGCGCTCACAATCCTAACAATGTGCCACTGGTGATTCAACAGTTTGCTCTGTGGGCACAAAGCATTAATTAGGACAATAACTTCATGCCATTGCTGTTCTATAGTCTCCATTTCTGTATGAGTGCATCTATTTTATGCTCTGAAGTTTGCTGAGTGTGCCACATTCCCCTGTCCCATGTGCAGATGTGTTATTGGTGTAATGAGGAAAATACTTTGGGAAAACGTGGGAGAGAGGCCCCCACAACGCCAATACCTTCTTGACAAAATAATATACCTCATTGTGGTTACTTGTAACTAGAATTTACATAATTACTTGGGCCCATTTCTTGTCTAATTAGCACACTTCCACAGTGGACAGGGGCTAGCAGTTAGGCAGGAGAAGGGAATTGCAACACAAAAAAAGGGACCTCTGGTTTCAGCGTAATTAGGTGAGACACTGCCCCTGACTGTTTTGAGCTATGGCAGCGGCTCAGAGCTGGGCGCCGAGCAGGCAAGCAGACTCCCCAAGACCCTAATAAGCCCCTAATTGTCTTTTTTTGATTCACATGGGCAGCGCCAGCAGACATGAAGACTGCCTATTCTTGGTCTCCTGCAGAGAGCGTTGTCCTCGTCCCGCAGGAAGGAAGAAATTTGAGTTGACTCGCTCAGGGCCTTCACTGTTTGGCCCTCAAACTCCAGACAACTTGTGTTAACCTCCTGTGACAGCGTCCCGAACCTGGAGAGCTGCCAGCATGTTGAAAGCAGAGACGCAGGAGCAGCGATGTTTCTTTACAGGCAGCCATGAGGTGCATCAAAAATGACTTCATGTTATCTTCTGGTTTAATGGATGCCAAAAAATATTTATATTTTATAATTTTATATTTATATTATATATTTTATATAATATTATTATGTTGGATTACCCTTGATATCTGTGTGCAATCACTGCGGGTATATTATCAACTGAATATAGTACATTTTTAATGCACAAGACAAGACATCATAATGCTCAAGGCAGTAGTTCAGCAGTTTGTTTAGACATGGAAGGAAATGTAACATCATGTTTAACTGAAAACAAAAAAGCAGCATTAAGCATTTTGCCACTTGGGGGCAATGCTATTATCCATAAAACGCAACACTAACATTTAATCTCCTTTAAAGTTGATATAGACAACATGTTACACATCCAGCAGACACAGAGCAACAATTTGGAGTCATGTTTCTAGTGACCTGACCTTGTGCACTCTCCTTTTAGCTCTGTTTTGGTCTCCACCAACTCCTGAGGAAATATCTGGCTCTTTAGCTGCTAAATGCTCCGCTATGTTCACCAGCTAGTCGCTAACTGTGCTGTTTGGTGCTGGGCAGGTAGCGTACAGTGGGTTTATTATCAGAGCTTTTTAGCGGGAAATGACGTTGATGAGAGCGGTGAGAGGGAACCAAAACAGTAAAGTTGTGGGCTGTAAAACCAAAACAAGGAGCTGAGAGACGCTAAAACGCTCCGTAGATTTGAGGGAAACTGCAGAGTTGGGTGATAATTATCTGTGGGTTTGTCAATACGAGCAACTCCTTTCACATTACACACAGTCATTTGATCCATTGTTGATATTAAAATACTGATTAGTGCAGCTTTAAAATGTGGACTGTAAATCTGTTTCCAGACTCGTGCTGTCACTTAAATTTCTGCAGCTTTAAATTTGAAATCTATGATTTCTGTTTCTGTTTTTAATACAATGTTATAAGATCCATGGTGGAGTTTGGTAAAACACTATATTAACTCTACACTATACTACATTAAATAATATTATACAGTATTCATGTTCATGTTAACTGATCAGTCAAAACAATGAATGTTTGAATGTGCAAAAACATGCAGCTTGTCTGCTGTTTGTTAGCACTGTGATAAAATCAACCTCAACTTGTTTGTAACTTATTTCAAATAATTTTTCTCTTCTTAGCCAGAGCTGAACTTATTATTATTATTATAAGATTCACTTTCTTTTTTCTTGCAGCTAAAGAAAACTTTGAACCACAAGCAGCTGGGCTCTACAGGCTGCATTTCAACACTGTGGGATGAGTCTGTTTAACCACACACACACACACACACACACACAGACTGGTCCTTATGTTTGAGGCCACTTCTAATGGCAGGTGGTACCCAGAAAACTCCATATTTCATAATTCGCTCTCTCCTAACATCCCCTGCAGTGAAGGCCTCTCCGCTCAGAGGAACGTCAATGCGATGGTCCCTCACTCCCTTAATTAGCTGTCAATTAGTGCAAATGAATCAACTCTTCGCCTAATTAAGCAATGCCACCAGGCAGCTCCCATACACAGGCCATTGTGTGAGCAGCATGAGAAAACCACAGCTAGCAAACTCGTTTTGGATCACGAGTGCAACTTAGCGATCACACTGACACACTGCGTTCAGGGAGCTGTGTGTGTGTGTGTGTGTGTACAGAGTGTGTAGGAAAGAAGGGAGGGTGAAGTCACACACGTTATGCTACAGTGATCAGGCAATGCAAAATTATTATTTCATGCATCTTTAGCACCATTTAATGTGCAAAACAAGTAAACATGAGACACTCATTTCCCATTTTCAGCCCACTGTCACATTTACAAAGACACTTAAAAACACAAATAAAAACACACTCTGACATGAGCACTTAGCTCCCCATTTAGATGTTTCTAATCTTCTAATCCCCCAAAAATCTCGTAGTTTCATGTCTGATTCAGATGGGTGCTCTGTGGATTCAACACCAGCTTGTCTTTTACTGAGAGTCAATTACACATGTCACTCACGCCTGCTGCCAAAAATCTGTAACCACACATGCATGTGAACTGTATTTGGTGGCACATTTTAAGGTGAAAGCTTGTGAACTATTGTTTCTGTTTGATTACCAGGTAATTCTTTTTTCAGTGTCATTTTTTCTCCCAGTGACATGGATAATTAAAAACTTAAGCTAAGGGGTCACACTTTGTAATTAGCTGTGACCTTATGAAAGGCTGAACCTCCTCCGGTCAGCCAGTGTGAAAGGGTTTTGATATCATTTGATGTTTTTTATGATTTCCCTGGGATTAACACTCTGTGTTTTCCTCTCTGTCTTTCCTCCCACGTGCAGCCTCAGACTCCAGAAAATTATTTTGTCATGCAGTCCACATATTTAATTTACAGTGGGAGTGGAAATGTAATATCTCCAAACATCTGTTCACTTCTGACTCTCAAGACAAGAGCCTGTTTTTTACTCTGACAAGATGTTTCTTAAAAGTGATTTTTTTTTTTTAGTTGACTGAATAAAATATTGGCATCACCTTTGATTTAAATCAAGTCGTCATCAGCATATTGTCTGTTTACAAATCAGTTCAGAGGACATTGAGTTTAACTCCCACATTTGACTTCATGCAGTAGTTTTTTAAGGTTGCTTCAAGCACTTATAACCACAAACTAAAATCTCATTGTCACTCATGTTTTAACCATTGAGTTAGTTGTTTCATTATATTTTTTGAAAGTGTTATTGACATTCCTCAACTTGATTTCCTCAAGGAAAATCAGCAACTGCTTACAAACTCAATTAATTAACTCAAAATTAACTGTCTGTATTTTTCCTTTAATTAGTAGATTATATAATTATTTCCAGGAAACTTTCCAGGAAATAATTAGGAAATTACAGACCCATAAAATAAAAAGTTACTGTTTTGTTTACCAACTAATTGGTTTGACTCCTAATCTATTAAAAGCTTGTGGAGGACAGAACCAGGAGATCAAAGGGGCTAAAAACTGTGTATTAAAGATGCTCCACAGAACAATTTAGAAGGTGTTTTGGCCCCACAGCTGTAAAACTACATAAAATGCCATTTTTGTTTGTTTTCTGAGATATGGGTTGTATTTTTGACATACATTTTAAGCTACATGTTTCCTAATTTATTGGTTTTGTTTTTAGGTGCATCACTTATGATTTGCCTTTTATTTACTAACAGAAAAATTGACATTGTTTTTTAATTTAGTGGTCAAGCAGGCACCTGAGCTAATGTCCTCATTGGATATCTGTTAGTTTTTGTGTTAGCATTACTATTGTTGCAGTATGTGTTTCATATGTTGTCTGAGGTTACCTGTCAGACTCATGTAGCTGTTGTATATTTGTCATTGTGCATGGGTGACCAAAGGAAAGTTATCTAATCTAATCTATTTTAAAAGCACTTTCAAAGCCCTCTCCACACCACCAGGAATAACATTCTTGTGAAGAAATACTGAAGCCTTTATTTATTTATTTAGTTAGCCTAAAGGTCGTTCAAATTAAATATATTAAGTCCAAAAATACTGGAATCAGCCTAAAAAATACCCTCCATGTGTATGTTTGTAACGTAAATCCCCTCCAGGTTGTTAAAACCCCCAAACATGTTCACTTAAACACTGGGATGTAAGGATGCTTTGTGTCATGAAGAAGCCAACTCATTTTCAGGCACGTGAGCAGTTCAGCCATGTTGCCTCCCTCCACCAGCCACTCTGGACCATCACAGGCTGTAATTGTTATTTAATGGATTAAACATTCATCCTTCCTGTGCGAACCCCCAGAGGGCCGGATGACAGCCTCGCCATGTTCACACAGCTAAACACCCCCCATCACACACGCTCATTTGACGGCAGTGTTTGTGCTTAAAATTCAATTACCCACTTATTGATAGCTCTCTGGGGTGCTGGAGGAGTTGACACGGTGCCGGTGGAGGTGTGGATGATTTCCCTGGAGGCCTCGGGCTCCTCTGCACATCTCCAGCTGGATCTATTTCATGGCTTTACTCATCAGCAGCAGACGCAGATGGAGCATAAGCAGCCGTCATACACCTGCACACACCAGCGCACGCACGCACACACACACACACACACACACACTTATTATTGTACATACTAACAAGACATTTGGGGAGCTTAATCTGATGGTCAAGAAAATTGCATTTGGAATGATGATAAAATAAAATAAAACAAAAAATAAAATATCCCCAAGACAAGTGACCAAACTCAAACTAAGATTACATTTAATGAAAAAAGGGCATAACTACACTTTACATGTATCTAGAATGTCAAGGTCTCAAAATTTTAGGGCTGCAACTGACGATTACTTTCAATATCGATTATCTATCAATTATTCAATTGATCAATTAATTGTTTAAAGCACAAAATGTCAGAAAATAATTAAAAATGCCCATCACAAAAACCATTCACTGTTTTGTCTGACTGACAGTACAAAACCCAAAGATACTTAATTTGAAGTGACATAAAACAGAGAAAAGCAACAAATCCTCACATTTGGAAAAGTCTGAGCCAGCATCTGTTCTGCATTTTTGCTTGATAATTGATTATTTTTAGCTCCACTGCTATAAAAATAATAAATTCATCTTAGGTGGTATTTTAAGTGAAAAAGGTTCAGATCAGGAAAATGTTACTTATGTCTCTGTCCTAGCTGCCCTAAAGCAAACAAACCTATTTCATTATAATTTCTGATGTTGTAATACATTCTGAGTACCTCTCTTTACATTAAATCTCTATTCTTTGCAAAATTGCTTTACAGCACTAAGTATTCTTCACAGGAATTAAGAAGGTTTATCAATGTGCAGCTGTTATTCACCATCATGGTTCAATGGAAGCTGCTGAATGTCTTCTCTGATCAATACTCTTCACATATGTTGTATTGATGTATTGCCATTCTTTCTCCACATTGTAACTGTACTAATGTTATCTCTTTGTATTCTTTATAGCCTTTATGACATCTCTTGCATGTCTGTCCATCCTGGATGCAAATTTGTGATTTTGGGCTGTAAAAGTAAAATTAATTTGACTAAATTTACTTGATATTATGTTCCTGAGTTTGGCTACAAACTAACTTGATCTAAAATCGATCATTAATGTTATCTCCCCTTGCTCTGATACTGAGTGTAGAATTCAAGAGCAGATCCATATTCACCTCTATACTGTCTGTAAAACATGCTTGTTTTCATCGCTTCAGCTGTAACAAATCAGCACTTGTTGTGTGTTAGCTTTGACTAAAAAGCCACAGGTAGTGCCCCACAGGTTAGCCACGCGTCTTAAAGTCCCCTGAGGCCCTCCAGGGGCCTCACAGGAGCACTCGGCTTGCCGCTGGCCTCGTTCCCCGCTAATTACAGCGCTCATCTCTGCTCTCCCATGAGACGCCACCGCTCTGATGACAACGCGCTGCACAGTTTGGAGCTCTGCATCAGCGGGCAACAGCTGGGGCTGCCGGCTGCACGTCGATACCCAGGGGGGGTAAAAGGAAAAATTATGTTTTGTGTGTGTGTGTGTGTGTGTGTGTGTGTGCATTCATTCACACCGTGCAGGGATAATTTTGTTGCTATTTTGCAGACGACTCCCAAACTCGGATCTGGTAATTGCTACTCAGCAGCGTTTAATTTTCTGCTGTGAAAAATAAACCATAGTAGCCTACAATAACATGTTGTGTGAGGTCAGACGTGCAACGCCATATAATCCAACATGAGTTTTGATTAGAAAATAAAGATGAATCTTGTTGTCCTTAGATGTGACAGGGTCAGACTACAGCGTACGTGTCCCTAAGGGTGACACTGGATCGATGAGCTCTATACATACTGTACTCCTCTCAGTGTGATTGCACTGACTGTTCATTAGCAGGGCGCTGGGCTTTAATGGCCTGCACGCTTCTGTCGGACGTAAATCTCCATGCTCCACCCAGGTTTGCTCCCCTGTCTCATCAAAGGGCTGTGAAGAATGAAGTCAGCGTGATGAAAAAGAGAATGAGATTTATCTGCTCCCTCCTCCTCCTCTTCTTCTCCGCGCCGAGAGGAGCTCGTGAGCACAGAAAAAAATGACAAGTGGCACCCGAACCGAGACACACCTATAAATGTGATGATGCCGCTGGGTGTGTTTGAGATGCTGATGAGCACTGCTGGCCAAACACAGTGACATCAGTGCGTCTCGGTCTGTCACGTCTAAATGTGGTTCTAGGACTCAAAGGCAGAGCAGGAAAGATGAAAGTGAGGTTTACTTTGTCTACATTCAGGCCAGAAGCAAGAAGCTCAAAAGAGACGAGGCAGAGCGACAGAACAGGAACACAGACAGACATGAAGCTGTGTTGACAATCAAGCAGTTAACTAGTGTTGGTGTGCAGCTTTATATGCTGTTTATTGAGTGGCTGATTAAGGGGAATGAGGGGCAGGTGTGTTGATAGGTGAATAATGCAAGCTGACTGAGGACTACTACTGGACCGGCAGGGAATAACAGTGACTGTAATGACAGGGAGGCATGGATAATGCCAGGAAAAATACATAAATATATATGAAGTGTTTCTTCTCATGTGTATCCTAAACTATGACTTGAAAGCACCTCTTGAATGGAACAACTAATGTTATAGTTCATGGTGACTTTATTTATTAAGAATCTTTTTGTGACGTGTCTGTTTTCTGTGCAGCATCTCCTTTAATATGAGACAATTTTCTTTTTCAGAAAACAACAAGAGCAACCTGGAACCTTGACTTAATGTTCCTTCTCATCTTATAGTAGTTTACATTTACTAATAGATGCTGTTCTGGCACGTTTAAGCACTTTTGATCTCAGGGGAACCAGTTACGAGGAGGTAGAGTGTGTCTTGAGGCTACTTATTAATTTGAGCTACAGTGTTTATCTGTGGAAACTGTTACATTGACTCATCTACATAAATTACTTTGAAGAATTTGCCTTTTTTTGTGCCAGTTCTTCCAGGGCATTGCAGTGCTACCAAAACATTAAGTAGCACGCACTATTTCACACCTGGAACATACACACACATCTTAATCTAAAGCCTGTAATCACTTAGCAGTGAGCCTGTTTTCATTTAGGCCAAACACACTGAACCTGGACTTTTTTCAGAAGAAGGAGCGATGTAAACCAGGCGATTTTTGCTCTTTTGTAATCAAACAAATAGATGTTTTCTACTTTTTAAGCTTTATTGCTTTGAGTCAACACATAAAACAAGTCACAAACATGAGAGCATGAATGATGAAGGGTTAGTTAGTCATGTTCACAGCTAAAAGAAATATACTCTTAAACAGGAAATCATGATTTGTTTAAAAGTGACTAAACAAGATTACTTTTATCATTCAAATAATCAGCAATGCTCTTTTAATTCTAAAACACAGACTGTGTTTTGGATGTTTGGGGAATCTGAATCTGTTTTGAAATATCTGTACCAGTTCACATTCATTTTTTTTTTTACTCGTTAATCTGCAACGTTTTGTTTTATTTTTCTTTTCAAATGTGGAAAGCCCATCCCCTGTTTCGGTGTCTTTATTATGGTTATTTTCTAAATATTTCCATATATTTCTTTTCTTTTCAGTCGTGAAATTTGAAAAATAAAAAAGGAAAATGTTGCTTGAGGCAGAATCCTTGATAAATAACTCAGTTTAATGTCTGATATGACATCAGGAAAGATGCCAAGGATGAAAGTGCTGCATTCAGAGTCAGACTGGTACAAAGAATCCACTCTCTTTGGATGTTTTACCAATAATCTCTCATACATATAATAGTCAGATGAATCATTATGACGTTCTAGGGTTTTGGGGAAACTGAGATCAGATATGTCACACTGCTGGTTGCAGCTCTAGGTCTTAATCTTGCCTACGCTAAGTTTCAGAGAGGCTAATTGTCAGAAAATGTTGTTTGACAGTTGGATGATGTCATGGTGTGACCAGCGAGTGTGGCGCGGTGGAGAGTGAAGACATGTGGCTGCGTCCCATTCATTCTGACCTTTTTTTTCCTGCAGTTCCAGGTCAAGAAATTTAGGTCAGAGAACAATGCACTCTCTCTGTTAGACCGTAGCGGGGAGCCAGAACCCTTCTCATGCTCCCCTCTGACCCTCATCCCAAGCCTTCACATCCAACCACTCAACGCAACGTTAAACTTGGCAGACACAGCAAAACTCCCAGTGGATTTTAGTTGGGAGAGCTGTTGGTGGTTAGATATTAGAATTAGGCCTTACACTTGATCCATCTATCTATCTGTGGACACTTGTCCTTATCCTTTGTGGGAATTTGGGGGTTTTAGGAGCCTGGGAGGAGAGTTACATTCGATAAGACACATAATGAATATTTTATAGGCTATATATTTAAATTTTCCAATTTTCAGGTCAATAAATAAACAAATAAAGGATTCAGTATATTTCCCCACCAGAATTGTGTTCCTGGCAGCGTAAGGAAGGCTTTGGAACAACATTACTTCATGTTGGTATGTAGAATTTACAGAAAATATAATTTTACAGTTAACTGAATAAATAAAATATGAAAAATCCAGAGGGACAGACTTTTTTTCAGGGGTGCTTCTTTTGGTTTATCTATGTATGTCAGTTGGTCTGACTTTTGAGTGTTTCTGTTGATTGCATTTTCAATAGGCTACATCACCAACCAACATCATAAAAACACAAAATAAAAAACAAAACAAATGAAAAACATTGGCTGTAGCTTGGAAACTATGCTGCATGAGCCCCTGCATGATCTCAAACTAGGTGGCTTAATATTAACTTGATGGACTTTCATCAAAGGGTTTGACCCATACCTTCCCAAGGTGATGACGTCACGTTAGTCCAAGTCAAAAGCCCTATAAGTGTGTGTAGTTGCTGCCGGGTGCGGTGGCGCGCGCCTGTAATCCAAGCTACTGGGAGGCTGAGGCTGGCGGATCGTTTGAGCTCAGGAGCTCTGAGCTGCAGCGGACTATGCCGATCGGGTGTCCGCACTAAGTTCGGTATCGATATGGTGCTCCTGGGGGAGCCCGGGACCACCAGGTCGTCTAAGGAGGGGTGCACCGGCCCAGGTCGGAAACGGAGCAGGTCAAAGCCCCCGTGCCGCTCAGTAGTGGGATCGCGCCTGTGAATAGACGCTGTAGTGCAGCCTGAGTAATACAGCGGGACCCAGTCTTTTTACACTCTTTATACACTCATCAATAAACTGCTGTCACAACACACACACTCAAACATTATATCTTTACATCGACAGCAGCTTCTTCATCTTCTTATTCCGAGAAAAAAACTTTCACAAACCAGCTGCTCTGCTGGTTCTACACCGCCTCCACCTGGAGGACACCTGCAACTACATCACCCCCCACACTGAACACTTCTCATGACGTCCTGCAGGTGTTGTTGTTTGCCTCTGAAGTCTTAAAATGTTCAATAACTCATTTGCACTTTTATTTTTCAATGTTCACAAATTCAGAATCAAAAATCAAAAATTAAAAGTTCCGTGTAGATATTGTCCAGTAAATTCTGTTAATGTGCAACATGTCAGCTATACCTGTTACTGAAACTTACAAAAACAATCGACACAAAAGGCAAATAAAAGAGTTAATAAATTCACCAAGTGCCATGGTTTGGTTTGTTGTAGAGATGGGCGGATGATACTGAAGATCTGAAGCTTGTTTGACTCCTGTGAAGTCACTGTGGAAAGCGCTTCATTCAGTTTGACAGTTTTTAAAGTTTTACAGCTAAACTATGTGATCGGCACATTAGAGAATAATAAAGAAATATGGCAATGTGCACTAGAAAGACATAATCACGAGTATAATAACATTTCCTCCTGATTCCAAGTAATAATCTAATACAAGTAATTGGCTAATTTAATGAATATCACTCTCCCATCACATCACATTGCAACTCATATGAAATGTCATAAATATCAACCATGAAGTTTAAAAACTATGAGCCATCAGCAGCACTCGTACTAAACTACACCAAAAAGGCACATTACTGTTGCTTGTCATCCAAAATATTTAATATCTGGGCTTTCTGGACAACACATAACTATTTTACTGTAACATATTGCACAATAACATCTATATTTAATGTAGAACTTCTGAACAAAAGTAGAGAGATTTAAACAGATCCTTTATCTGCTGAGCAAGTTGATTAGGTGAAAGTTAGTATATTAAAATGATTAGGTATTCTGACATTTGATGTTCTCCCAGGTTATGGAGGGGAGATCCACTCTGCTGCATCAAGGCTCATTAAACAGGCGCGCGCGCGCGGCGGGCATCAACAACAGCTTCATCACTGCTTCTTCTTATTCCATGAAAAACCTTCACAAACCAGCTGCTCTGCTTGTTCTACACCGCCCCCACCTGGAGGACACCTGCAACTACATCACCCATACTCAACACTTGTCATGACGTCCTGCAGGTGGAGGCAAACTAAAACTACAAACATTAAATAGCTTCCTGTTGACTTACTCATGAACACACTTTTCCATTCACCTTTATCGATGTTTTCGTGATGATAGTTTGGTTCTAGTGAAAGTGCAGCAACTGTTCAAATAAAGGAAACAACACAGAAACATAGTGGGCCTCCGCAAATTACAATAGATGCTTTTAGGTTCATTGATCCAACAAGTATCTGCAGGGTTGTAATGTCATTGTTGCAAAGTTAAACATTTCTTGTCTGTATGTGAAAACAGTTCATGGGATGTTTCTGATCTGCTGTCTGAACTCACTGACAGGTGATTTATATAAAAAAATCCATCTAACTCTTTAGCTCTGCTCTTCTACCAATGTGCTGTTTTTCATGTCATCGGCAGGCACGCGCGCGCGGCAGGCATTAACAACAGCTTCATCTTCTTATTCCATGAAAAACCTTCATAAACCATCTGCTCTGCTTGTTCTACACCGCCTCCACCTGGAGGACACCTGCAACTACATCACCCATACTCAACACTTGCTTCTGATGGCACATTTCTCAGCCATGAAGCTTGCAGTCTGGGAGAATCGAGATTTCATTCATCCTATTTATGTGGAATGAATTGATAACTTCTTTTCATCTTGCATTTAGCTGTCAGTTTATTCTGCCTACAGACTATAAATGATACTGTGACAAATTTCACATGGAGTCTGTTTCCTTTCAAAATGCAATAACATGGACTGTTTGATTTTTAGATACTGATGTTTGATTACATGGAACTAATTTGCAAGACTTTTGTGAGGACTACTGTATGGAACTGAAAATGATTTTGTCATAAAAATACCTAAAAGTAATACATAAAAAGCTAGCAATTGTATTAAGAAATTTCAGGAACACTCCCAGTAGATCTCCTTAGCTACAGCATACAGTACCTCATCTAAAGAGACTCAAAGTGACAATGCACCAACCATTTGATTTAATTTATTTGTTTGTTAATTACACTGATTAAAGTTCGTGGTCTTCTGGGTGGTAAAGTTCACTCATCAGTCGGTAGATGTATGATGGTGCATGTCCTCCAATGTTAGAGATGAACAGTGTGATGATCTCAGGCGGGACATAGTCAAACACCGGACAGTGCACGTTCACCTTTGAGAGAATCTCACCTGAAATACAAATGGTAAACTATGGATTCCTCAGAAAATGAACTTTGGATATTATTCTCCAAAAGAGGAAGATTTATTTTAAAGGCTTTTAAATGATGTTCAAAGGATGAAGATTTAGTTGTTACCTTCGGTGAAAGGAAGCACCTCATGTGGAGAGACAAACTTATGGAAGGTATCTTCTTCATTTGGGAACTAAAGACACAAAATAGTTTCAATAGTAATTTGTTGTCAGCAGAAATTATAGAAATCTGGCAAACTAGAGAGTCTACTTACCTGAGGCGAGAGCTTAAACATGGGAGCACAAACAATCAGAGGTGTTGAGTGGTGCTTGGCTGCAAGGGCCAGAGTGTGTGTCCCATTGACGGCCCTCAGCCCGCCGTTCGCCAGAACTGTCTGCGTACCAATGATGACCTGAAGAGAGATCACCACACAGGTTAACCCACATGCTCTGACATGATGGTGTCAAAGTCCTCTGTGGCGCTAAATACCTTATTAACACGAGACATGACTGCAAATATGGCAGCGTCTGCAATCACGGTTGTTTCGATGCCGGCTTCTGAGAGACTGGTTGCCATCTCATGTCCCTGAGGGAGATGAACAAATAAGATTATAACAATATTTTATCTCAGTAACACCAATTTTTTATTTTTTTTTCCTACATGAACATTCAAATTTCTTGTGTCTTGTATCTTTGGAGAGTTTGAGCTACCTGGCAGAAGGGGGCGCACTCTGCCACGATGACATGGAACTTGCGTTTGCGTGCAGCGTCTTTGAGGAAGGCCTCCACGGTGCGAGAGCGGCCAATAGTCATGATGACCTCATTAGAGTGAATGTGCTCCAGGGCCTGCATCGCAATGTTGTCAGTTGTGCCCTCTGAAAAACGAAGTGGTGAAGGGAGTTTTTAACTTCACAGAATAAATACAGACTTCAGTGTAATTAATGAATATCTGAGTACGACAAAAATGTACCCAGCTCGGTCAGCAACTCATTGATGGCCTCGATGACGTTCGCTTTGAGGGCGGCGAAATGCTGTCTGAAGTTCTCCTCGCTGAGTCCTCCAGAGGTCAGCAGCTTGTGGAGAGATTCCTGCTGGTCTGTCTCTTCACTGCTACCACGAGATCTGCAGAAAACAACAGAACAAACGAGCTCATAGAAAGAGGAAGTGTGCAACTGTATAATTTAGAAGGCGCAAGACGAGGAGAGGGACATCTACCCTGTAGATGTGGTGAACACTTCATGAAATAAATATTTCCAATTCTGGGGTAACACTTACTTTTATGGATCTGTATTTTCCTAATAAACTTTCCAATAATAAATGAATAAAGAATGAATATTTACTTGGGTTTAAATTGAACTGTTCTTTAGAGAAAAAAAGATGTTTTCCCTGTTATTAGTACCAAATTACATAATTTATTCCAGGAAACTTCCTCATAAATTATTAGTAAATTATGGACCTGTAAAACCAACCAATTTATTTCACATTATCTGAAGAGAAATTGTTTGCATATATTGTTGGGTTTTCTTTTTAAAAATGTTAAAACAGGGCGTAACAGTTAAATTAATTCTTTTGTAAATGATCAGGTTACTAATGTTCAAAATATTAATCAAACCCAGATAGGATGTACCCCAATATTAAAAGCACAAGCATCCAACCAAACATAATGGACACTACTTTGATTTTGTAACTTAACAGCATCTGCTTTCGATGAGGCTATAAGGCGACAGCCCGTAGGACTTTTCTGTATACCTGTATTCCAGATCAGCATTCAGAATATTCATGGGCCATGTGAGTGTGTATAATCAATGACCTTAATCTATAACCTTTCCTGTGCAGTGGCTGGTTTCAACAGCTGTCATTCTGTTAAGTCCCTGAGGATGCCTCACCTGGCATATTCCTCTCTGATGATCTTCAGCACCCGTCTGATCATGTTACCAACAGTGGTCTCTGATGGCTGGGCGGCAGTCATCCTCCTGCCCTCTTTCCGGATTATTTCCATCAGATCGCCTGAAACAGAGAATATTTTAGTGGAAATAAGATATTTGTAAATGCACAAGCTTGTGACATACTGAACGTGCAACTCAATCCACTGTTGTTAACTCACATTCTTACTCTTTTAATCATATGTACCCATATATTTTATTCTACTATGCATACACATCTTGTATACTATATATATATATATATATATATATATATATATATATATATATATATATATATAGAGTATATATATATATATGTAGATTTATTTTACTATGTATAACAGTTTATTGGGCACAAAACTACCTTATGGAAGAATAAAGATCTATTTTTTCTTATCTTATTTGAGTGACCTGTCTCATATAGAAAACAGACTTGCTCGCTCAGTGGTTAACCCAAAGCCTTTATTAGAAACTCGTTCCCTTGAACAACACCTTCTCGATCTGTAAAAATCAGGAATAGTTACTATGAAGTATCAAACTATTACCACACGCCTGTCAGCTGTTGCAATAGATTTGACAAAAGTCCACACTGTTCAGCTACAATTACAGCTTTCATACTAGTTACCTGCACTGCTGTAATGTCTGAGTTAAACTGTAATTTAAGAAACAAAGTAGCATGAAGCACCTGCGCTGCTCCACCGTGCCTGGGCTGTGATTCTGCGGAGCAGGGCTGTCGTCTCTCGGGCTGTCTCCGCAGAGCCCCGCAGCGGTCCCGTCCCGCTCCCTCCACGCTTCAGGTCGGACAGAAACGCTTCAATTCTCTCCGTCAGGTCTGTTTCTTTGTCTGGGCCCGGCATAGTTGTTATAAAAAGGACTTGCTGTCACAGTAAACCCTGGGCAACTCAATATTTCTACCATGCAAAATGTTTCGACAAGGAAGTACTTCAGGAGTACATCCGGGTGATTGTGACTGCGCTTTCATTTGATTGGTGGACCGCTTCACGAGCTATTGCATCAAGTTGGCGGTGTATTAGCAAACAAACAACTGTGATCTTGGTCGTTTTTAAGCGTTTTATGAGCGCCTTGGACTACCTAAACTTTTGTTAAATCACCATAAAGTGTGGTCATTTGTCGGGTGTTTTTACAAAAATGTGTAACGCGGCCAGGCCAATCAGAAGCAGAGACCGGTGTAACGCCAAATTCTGTGTCCCCTTCAGAATCAGTTCCTTTTCGTTAGATGCCCGGAAACACGCCTGGAAATCATGTTTGTCTTTCACTTTAGTAATACCTGTGAGCAAAACTTTAACCCATGAATTAATTAATTTCTAAGATATGTTCTGACTTTAATTATATATGTTGTATCTTTAATGTATTGTTGAAATTTTGTATTGAAAAGTCAGTGAAAAGAGTGGTTTGGTCACAATTGTGACCGGTAGGAAAAGAAAGTGTTTATATTGGCAACATAAAAAACACAAAATGTGATTCAAATACTCTTTTATTTATTTCCTTATTTAGAATGAAACACTGAAATATGAAACTGAAATGACTAGGTAAACAGCCTACAGGTATAATATTAACTCATTTTATAGTACATACAGTATCATAGAACCACAGTTATTTTTTTTATTATTGTACTTTATTTTAGTTTTTCGGAACTTGTAAACACAAGGAAACAAAACATATAATCAACAAAACATGTAAAAGCTAAAACTCTGTAACAAGTCTTTGAAAACTAATGTTTATATACTGCACTGAGCACACACTTGATTTCAGAGTCATTAAAAGAGGATCATCCTTCTTCCCTAATTTTTAGCAATTCTAGAGGAATGGCTCTACTGCAAACAAGACAATCTCGGTCTGTCAGCCAGTTGGTTGATCAAACACTTCACTTGGTTGCTTGAATACTTTGGTCCAGACTGAATATCTCAACAAAGATTGGATGGATTAGCTTTAGCTTTGTGCCAAACTGGAGGAGACTTTGTGCAACCATTTTCTGGAAGTTATGTAGATCACAGGTCTCACCAACTAAATCTTCAGTGACCAGTTGAATATGGGCCACCACCACTTTTTTGATCATATCGTGATATGGTAGCTTTAGACTTGATCATGCACATCAACTCTGTCATGTTTTGGTTGTATTACAGATGGGTTGTATGCATAAATGTAGGCACTGTTTTGCCATATTCCATTCATTTGTTGTTATTACAATGTTCATGTCCTTCCACCTCATGAGAAGTTTTTCTTCTTATATCAAAAAGTTCCTCTTGGTGACGCTTCAAACTCTCCCATGGGCGTGAAAGGAAACAAGCGGTTTTGATGTATAGTCCCACAGCTGCAATATCTTCTTGTCATCTAATCAGTGACATGAAAGAGAAAATGAAGAGGATGTCGTGTGAATTTGCAGCCTTGGAGTGTATCTGCTTGCTCTTCAAAGGCCAGGACAACACTTGGCTCCCTGACCTAGTCCAATCTCAGGAAGGAGATTGTGGGATCCATAATATGTCTCAATATGATGCTTAACAGTATATCAAGTTAATGAGGCAACACTCCAGAGCTTGAAACCACAGGATTGTGTTTTGCTGTCCTAGTGGATTACCAGTTTTTGTTTTGGCATCATTATATGGTGGCTCCTATTGTCTGAGATGAGAAGCGGACCTCATCATAGCATTTAGTAGTATTGAAGAAATAGTCTCGTGCAGTGTTATAACAAGTAAGGTGATGGTTGGTGATCAAACTATGATTTTCCTCAGTCAAAACACTTGATAGTCCGTCAAATCCAAAGATTTCAGCTGGTTAATTGAGAAGATAAGTGAACATAAAGCTAAATGAATGAGAAATCATACATAGCATTGGCAACTAACATTCATGCCTAGAGTCTCTGTATTGTCCCACAAGTCAAAATGGTGACCAATAACCAACATGGATAGCATTTTATTTCAAAAGAATATATGAATTTTCAAAATTGTATCTAACAAAATTCTGTGTTGTGTCAAAACAATAACATAGCTTACTCACCTTCTGTTGATGACTTATGAGGGCCATAATGAGCGCCTGTATTGGACTGTAAATGCTTTTAGTTGTTTGTTTGGGAGGGATGTGCTGCATTTTTGATGACATCTAGCTCTTGTTGCTATGGAGTTGAATGCACTTATCGGAAGTTGCTCTGGATAAAAGTCTTCCAAATGAATGTAATTACTCCATCCTGTCTTTAAAGTGCACCAAGGACGTAAACAGCTGCGGTCATGTGACCATTTACACCAAATAGGTGAAACTGCATAATTCTCTTCAGGACAAGTTGATCTCGAATTATACATGAACATTGTAGAAACAAGTACATTATAGTCTAAAAATAACATTTTTTAGTGACCAGCAGATCAACCAATGCTTTGTCATTTAAATGTATTAAAGTTTCGAAGAACTTTGAATACCTTAATATACTGTTATGAGGTTACTGTGCTATTTTATCCTTTAGCACTTTGAGTCTAGCACTCACAATACTGTGATATTACAGCTGACATCTGTGGGTGGATAAAATGCTTTTTAAAGTCAAAAAACGCCTTTTAGACCCCATACATTAAATGGGAAATACATGTTAGACTACACCACACCTAATGTAAATCCATCCAATATTTTATTGAATAAAAGCCCAACACAAATTTACAAAATTTGTCAACATAAAAATCATTGATTGCGCACAATGCGCATGTCCATTGTTAAAAATGTATCCATGACAGATGCCTCAATTAATCCCTGTCAAAAACAATATTTGCAACCACCCACATTCTCATGTAACCCAAGCCTCATAAGTATTTCTAAAGAAAAGAAGCACGCTGGATGGATCTGCAAGTACTGTAATTAGGATGTGATATTTAGAAAATGACAGAAGAATAATTAAATTTACCAGTGTGTAAAGAAAAGGGGCGTATGACTGATAGGAAATATCAGAAAATGTTTGAATAGCCTATTTTACATTTCCTGTCCAAACTTCCACCCACTGCACTCTGACAAGAGAAACTTGAACAAATACATATGAATTGTATCAGAGAAGTCAGAAGTCATAGCCATATACATCCTTGTTAAGGAGATGGTTTTTGGTTTCTGGCTACTTTTAATTGGTGACAAATGAATGTTCGGGTGTTCCAAAAACAAAACTAGAACGTGCAAGAGCTCATAGAAGTGACCTAATTTATAACTAAGAGAATATTACTCTGACAACTCACAACCCCCCCAAAAAATATACCTGTAGAAGCAACTAAGTAGCATTTACAATATGAAAACGAACTAAAGACACGGTTAAATTTAGCTACCAAACATGTATGCAAATTAAGTGACATAACACAGAAGTTCAGTGGTTGCCAATTTTCTCATCAAAGTAACAACAACCCACTTTTTCCAAATAGCCTTCACTTGATAAAAAGGGCACCAAGGATCTAGTTTGCTTGGCATGGCAAAGAATGTGTACATCAACAGAAGGGCAAAAGACATTCGCTCATGGCACATCCATTCAAACTGAGCTCAAAATCAAACATCGCTGTTCAACTGATTGAAGGAACAAGTTCTTATTCAGTAAGCTGCAACATTCAAAACAGTGCAGACAGAAACGTGAAGTACCATGGAGATGGACATATCTCACTAATGCTGTGACATACGCCTCCCATGTCTCACAGTGCATTTCTCCCTACAGCGCTTTTCATGTTTCAAACCACTAAATAAGCAGGTGAATCATTTTTCAGAGGACAACCTTGGTACTCTCTCTTTCAGCTGTGAAAACTAGAATTTGAGCCCCTCAACCCCACTTGCTGTTGTTTGCTGAAGCTAGTCCAAGGAGGGTGGATGTTGGGATGCATTGGCTGACTGGCAGGCAGCTTCCCCCGAGGTAAGGAGCTAGGGGCCGCTCTACTCGATCAGCTTCTTTGCCTTGAAAAAGCGCCGCAAGTAGAAGACCTGCCATGTAGCCAGCCCAATGAGACAGCACATGGAGAATATGCTGAAGTACAGCACACGTGTGTTGGTGGACTCTGGAAAGTGGCGAAAAAAAGAGGGATAGTCATGTTATTGGTCAGTGACTTTGTTCATACAATGAGCTAAATAACAGACAACTTTACTCTTATTCCATCTGGTAATTAAAACCTGACACTTCTTAAAAGCTGGACATTTTCTTAACTCCCACTACACATTTTACGACCAGAACCTGCGACTTTTGTGCTCACACTGAACGTGAACGCGGAAACCCCGATCTGGTTTTGTCCATTGATAATTCCATTAAAGTTTATTCAAACGAGACGACCGCGTGCTTAACAATGTTGGCAAAGAGAGAGGAAGGCAGAATTACTTTGTGTAATTCTTTTTACAGAAATTAAGAATAATATGGAGCTGCAGACAATATGGTGAGACTGTTCTTCTGCAGCAAAGTTCAGTTTTATATCACAACAGTGAACAATTTTAGCAATAACATGTCAAATACTACTCAGATTATATTAAAACAAGCTCACTACAGTTTATAACGGCTCTTTTGACAGCAGCCATGTGGGAAAACGGATTGCAGAACTGCTCAACCTGCAAAACAGTCCACCAAAATCTTTCCTACATGCCAGAAATCCATTAGATCGTCAGTCTTTCAGGTAATTAATCAGGCGTGGACTCGTCACCCACCTCAAACTGCACGAGATGCTTAGCAATTACGGACTGATCAATCGTCCTTTCACTGTGGTCATTTATGTGCCGTTTGAGCAAAATGACTAATTGCGCTGTTTTCTTACCATTGGTGTCCCGCATCTCCTCCTCTCTCTTCTTCATGTAAGCAAAATCATTGACAATGGACTCTGACAGGTCCTCCAGTCGCCTCAGCTCGACCTCGAGAGGCTTCAGCTTCTCCACCTTGGCAATCTATAGGGACAAAACAGAAGCTCCTAAAACTACCGAAAAGTGAAGATGCCAATGGTAGGCAAGATAGAAAAACTCTTTAAGCAGTGTCGTTATATACTTTGTCCAGCAGGTGTCACTCTTGAGCTGTGTACACACCTTAAACAAACAGTGTTGTATTTACTCTTGTACATTTAGGTTGGTGAGAAAGCTGCCATTTGAACTCTCCTGTGAACCGACCAGCTGCAGCAGCCGAGAAGGTGGGCCTTGATCTTTAACAAACTCTGGTGTGGTTGGTTTGTGGTGAAAACACAAAATGGACAAACCACAAGATTATGTGATAATGAATGTGTGACATGTACAAATTTAATAGCTGAAGTGAACAAATTAATGAGATTTATTATCGGATGATTATGGCAACCATTTTCCCTAATGTTGCGGTGCAGGACACTTCCTTTCCTTCACTATATGTAGCAGTCTATTGTTATTTTATTTACACAAGAATGAACTCTGTGGTCTGTTTGGTGTTGATGATGCAGGACAGGTCACAAATACTGCCCAATGAATAGGTTACCTGTCAGCCCATGTGACTTATGTTAACAACTGTTGGTTTGTTTAAGTTTGTGTGAATCCTAAATGGACAAAAACTAAACTGCAACAAAGCCTCTGTCTTTCTCTTTAGTCTGGACCAAATTAACCAAACTATAGCCTTAAATTATGCAGCACCTCCAGACACTTGCCTATTAGGGACTTCACAACATCAAATAAGCAGAGAATAAAAAAAACGCTTGATAGTACAGCTTGCATCTGCCAAGTGCACATTCTCAAACATTGTGTAACAGACGGACTCTTTCCAGCATATTTACCAAATACCCGTACATCACCAAACGGCATACAAAATGTGTTTAAAGTAAAGTAACACACCCATCTACGTAGGTGAATACATTGTGAAATTTCAGCTCCACCCACCTGCCCACAGACAGGCATGCCCACTTGAGCTCTCCCTGAACATCCACCTACACACTCCCTCAGCAGAAGAGAACGTCATGTTCGCGCAGCATGTGTGGGAAGGGGGGTGATTCTCAGCTCACAGGGTTTTATCACTTCTGTACTTATTATTAATCCACAGTGCCAAGAGCTATCCATTCTTAGAACGAAGGACTACTAAGTAATGTAAGTGATGATGCAGAACAAGTCCCTATACAGGAAAATACTGAATGATGTGGAGGCAAAGAACCTCCTACACTGATTTCCCTATTTTCTATACTGGGACACCTTGACGTCATTATCATGTTTTAACAATGGACACTTGGTAATGCCACTAATGCAGCACAAGGCATCAACACAAGTACATAAGTATTAATGTGGCATAAATGTAAATAAAAAAGGCACCAGAGCAGTATATTCTTCCACAGCTCAACTTGATTTATTAATCTGATGAAGTCATTGCTTATTTCGATGTTGTGCAACAGTTACAGGCAAAGGATCGTATGTCTCTTGCATGTCTTGAATCTGAACTCACTTTGTTTCTAAGATAGTTAGAAAGGTGTACACAATTAACCAAGTGGGTCAATCTACAGTTTTTCAGAGTCCATAACCAAAATCTCAAAGGACAACTTCAACCCAAAGTTTAGATCGTATTTAGGACATTTGAGTACCCTCTAACACTTTCACCAGGCTCAGGATTGCTGGCAGTTGATTAAAATGAATCTGCAGCTTTCTAGTTTTTCAAACTGGCATACTGAATATATGTGAAACCCCTGCTGCAAGACCAATAACCCACATTCACTGACCTAGTCTACAAGCTGCAGACAGACTCTTTATCT
The DNA here is from genome assembly GCA_008360985.2 of Macquaria ambigua. Lineage (NCBI taxonomy): Eukaryota > Metazoa > Chordata > Actinopteri > Centrarchiformes > Percichthyidae > Macquaria > Macquaria ambigua. The sequence continues at coordinate 141,970 of VMKM01000521.1, forward strand.
GCAGTATCAGTTTCACACTACAAAAGCAAGCAAACAGTTCAGACGCCAACACTTACCTCTTCGTAGTTTTTGGCCTCCACCCCATGCTTCATGTCCAGATTGACCAGCTGGTCTGGCACTCTTCCAGTCCCTGATTAAAAAGAGCAGAGATTTAAGCATCATATGCAATTAACTTAATTAAATTGTGTTCACTCACTGTGCTACATAATGAACCTAGTTTAGTTCCAGAATTGCAAAAACCTTCGTTTACACGCCAACTAAGAAACTTTTCCGTTATTCCATTTATCATTTTTCTGTATGAATCATTAGAATGCAAAGTATTATTACCTTTCTGAACAACTACTCTGCAAATATAAATCATTACATAAAACATGACACGTGGTTCATTTCCATAAATTCATGTCTCTATTTTCATAACCATCTATTCATATCCCAACACCAAAAATATCACCAAAGGGTTAAATGTCATTGAACAATTTATTTCTAAACAAAGTGGAGCAAAATGTTCATCATAAACCCCGACAGTCAGATTTTTGCTCTTGACATTAATTCATTTTATGTGTGGGTTAGATAACAACAGCTGTAGCATACTCTTTATGAATACTTGAAACACTGAAAGAAAAATACAGACATTGCCTTTGGCAAGTGTTGGAATAAATTATAATTTTGTGCCTGTGAGCTGCCTGGTTTTGGGGGGGGGTTAACACACTTACCCATGGGTGATTTGCTCTCAAAGCACACCTCAAACATGTCATAGTCCTCTGTGGTGAATGCAAACTTTCCTTTTGTTGCATCTTCCTTGGAGTAAAGAGTGTGGCTGGAGGAATCTGTGATCTACAGTTAAAGAAAATAATAATATAAATATTTACTACTTCTGAATCAATTTATCAATTGACAAAATTAATTACCAACAATTTAGTAAATCAATCAAGTCCCTAATTAAGAAAAAAAAAGTAAAATATTCTCTGGATCCAGCATGTCAAATGTGAGGATTTGCTGCTTTTCTCCCTTTGAAATGAGGTAAGGTGAAATTCGTTGCATAAAACAAGAAATTTAAAGATTTCAGCTTGGGCTGTGGTAAACTGTGTTTTAATAATTTCTGTCATTCTATAGATTTAACTATTAATCTATTACAGATTAAACAATATAATAAAACTAATGGTTACTTGCAGCCCCAATTGATTGCATTAAAAGAAGTGTAAAACATTCACCAAGACTATTAATTACCTCCTTCATACCAGCAATGTTGGTTTTTGTTTGGCAGCTGTTAAAACATGGACACTGTTTTACAAAACCTTATTAGGAATCTTTTTTTATGAGAATGCAATCAATGGGTTAATAACAATGAGAGGATAGAAGCCCCTTTATGAAGTATGGAGGAAATCTATTGAACCCATTCATTTATATAACAGCAAGTTACACACAAGTTGTCGTTGACGTGTATATTAAGTGGCTAATGTGCTAATGTCGCTAGCTTGTGGCTGCCAGTTGAATGGCCGGTAAGACTGACGTGTAACAGCAGCAGTACCGAGCCGATGACACAGATGGGATTGTTTCACACAATAATTAAATAATAAACACCCGCAATTGTTGACACAAAGGGCGTCCATTAGTGTCACAGTAATTTGAGTTTATGTCAAAATGCATTCTTAAGGATAATGTTAGCAAGCACTGACGCTAGCTAACTGATTAGCTACTAAAACCAGGAAGACGAGTTTTTCGGGGCCTAGGTTAGCTACAATGCTAACAACAGTTGTCACAAATTCCAGCCGCACTCCACCGACAGTTAAGCCTATCTTTAACATAGGGTATGAATAACACTTGTAGGCTAACCACTAGCGCAACGTTACTTAAACACAGACGTTAACAGAGTGAAGCCATTTCGGCCTCAATACAGACTGGTTACGTTAACTGTAGCTAGCCGCAGGTCTGTGCTCACCTTCAGATTAGTTTTGGTGTTCGCCTGTTCGCTTATTTCATACTCCCCCGTAACGAGGACGTCTTTGTGGATCTCCTCTCGTAAGCACTTTCTTGAGTTGACCGGTAAAAAGAAAGAAATGGAAAATACTGATTCAATAAGAACCGGTAACAGCAGTAGCGCAGCGATTCGAGCCATGGCTACCCTCATCCGACCAACCAGCCCGTGCCAGCAGCCAACCAGCTTAACACCGAGTTCCAACTCACACAGCCGGTCTGACTGAACCCTCCAGCGCCGCCGCTGACCTGGAGGGAGAACTACGCTCCGACTACCCACTCTTCTTTCATGAGTTTATGGCGAGGACAACCTGTGTGCGCATGGCCGGATAAACCTGTTTGGGGCCCCTGGATGTCTGGGCAGTTGTTCACTTTGCCTGGTCAGTAGTCCGGCCTTGCATGTGGGTGGCATGCAACGTTACACGTACAAGGGAATATTTAAATAGGCTATGTTTGAAAAATATAGAGATTAGAGACATACAGTATAGTCATACAACAGCAAGGAACCTGGACAATAGATTTATTGAACACCAGAGAGACAACATTAGCTATCTGTGAATCACAGCAATGATGGGGTGCTCAAAGTCTTCCTCCAGGAGTTAATGGATGTCGCTGCGCTGGATTTGAATGTCCTCCTTGATCTTTCTCTAGAGACCATCTTTGAACAGAGACATACCCACATGGCTGAAGTTGCACTCTTAGATCACGTGATGACACCTGAGCTAGCTTGATTTGCTGAAAAATACAGTGAGTCTGAAAGCTAGTAAGTGGGCAGTTGAGCTTAGATTACTTACTTACTTGCTTGTTATATATAGTGACAGGTTTTGTAGTCTTGAGCTTTGCAGCTTGTTGTGGGTACCACACAGTTTAGGGTGTATTTCTAGTTGCTTTAGATAATGTGCTCTGTGCAGTACCTGCTGTAAAAAACATTTAGCCAGTTGTGACCTTAGAGTACACAAAGCCAAACATGGACCAGGGACAACCTGATGTCATATTTACTGAAAGGTGACAGTACACTAAATATCACCCTTCATATGTACAAATATGTTGCATCACCATGTGCAGTCAAGCAGCACAGCACACAGTACAAAGGGGCATCTGATGGAACAACACATAATCAAATAGTGGTGGGCTTATGAAATTAGAGAGAAAATACATGGGATGTGTTTTAAGCTTTGTGCAGAATGGACGCAGTTCCTGATCATACCTGAACTGCCCAAAAAGCAAGGAGGCTCTGGATCTTGTAGAGCCCCAACAGCCACAGACTCTTGTGTCAGTACATTTCAGACTTGGTAACAGATAGGAGTCCCAATTAAAAAAAAACAAACATACAAGCAGATAGATTTACAAAACAACTTAACTACTAACACAGGACTCCTTTGAGACAGGAAAGTTTCTGGGGCCCTTACAGAAACTACAGTACACTTATAACCTGGGGCCCCCTAGTGGGTCAAAATGGCCATATTCCTGAGACTAGTGGCAGAGTGTGGGAAGACTTGAGCTAGCATGTAAGTTTAAGGCAGTGAAAACCACAGTAGACTGACCAGGGGCTTTCACTTATTTTACACAATGAAAAAAATAGCATTTTTAGATGGGAGTTTTCAATGATTGATATACTTCTATCATTTTACATATTTTAAACCTGCTCCCACATACTACATTTGTAAGATTAGAAATCATCCTTTTTCATTTTGTTGTGCTAGTCTTCTAACTGTTCTCAATGAGCTTATTGATATCTATAGATTTTCACTCAAAAATATCTTTAATAATACCATAATTGCATAATAATCCATCCAGTAAATCCGGGTTATGAAACAGACATATCATGCTCAGTGTTGGCTGGGGTATTTTGAAAATCCCAGAAGCTATTATCTTTCTGTCAGCAGCTCAGGGATTACCCAATTACATATGATGGAGCTGTCCAGTTTCCAGGGAAACATCCTTGTTACTGATCCCACGAGACGAGACGAGGACACGCTGCTGTGTGGGGAGTCTGGCACTAAGTGAACAGTAATTATTGGATAGAAAAATCCCTCCAGTATTGTAGCTTAGTGCGTCAAATAACCTCTAAGAATAGCATGTCACACACTCCTCCATGCTAAGGAGCTTTTAGGCAAGAAATGAAATTCACAAAACTTTCTATTCATATACCTGTGACTAATCTACATTTGTACATGTTTTGATTATACTACAATGTGAATGTCACACCTGACCATTAAACCTTACTTTGTTTGTAACCATTATCTCTTTTTTTGATTTTTGATTGTGGATTAAATATCTGTTGGGGTGAGATGCAGTCTGTAAGCCACTTGGAAAGGTGCTTCAATAATCTTACCATTGATTGACTAACCTTTTTTATCACCTCTGGGCACTGGTTCAGCATTGCATGTCATTATGAAAGTACCTTTTCAGAGGCGAACACTTCCTTAAATGAGCATGCATGCTGACGCAAGTGTCCACACACCCTTCAACTAATTGCTGTCATTCTTTGAATTGTGCTTGTTATCACCTCTAGATACAGATGCAGACATATGCTGATAAGAGCACAGAATCCAGACTGAGTTCAAACCTAAGTTTGATTTGTCATACACTACCACAGATGAACACTGTGTCATTACAATTTATGGAACATCTGCATTGTGTCAGATGGACTCACTCTGTTGACACTCATGACGGTAAAACAAAAGAAAGGAATATGTCAGGAAAAGACGTCATTTTCTTCAGTAAAAGTGTAATTTGGTGTCATTGTAAATGCACTACTGAGTAACTGTATCACTCTGTCACTCACACAGACACTCTGCCACAGGGGGAAGACAATTAAGTATTCATGGTTTCCTACAGCTTTCATATCCTCTCTCGACAAAAGAAAGGTATCAGGGGATGGCTTTTTGTGAATATGGAGCCGAGCCAAACTGAGCTCTTGTCGTCATGGCACAGAGGCAAACTTGGCTGTTTCATCATTGCTGTGCTCACAATTACACCCAGGCAGGGATCTCTATCTGTCTCCCTCCCTGCTATCCTCATACACTCATCATTTTCTCCTTTCCTCTTCCTCGCCTCGCTCTCCTCTCTTTCTATCAGGCGTACGCTGCTTGGTTCCTCCCCTGGGTTGCAGCACCAACGCAGGTTGGCGTCATAGTGGTCTAATTTTACTGCTGTTGATGCTGATGTTAAAAGAAGCAATAGGCACCTGCTATTTCTGCTGCTAGCCCATCTCCCTGGGGCCGGCAAAGAGGTATTAATAGACAGAGTTATTAGGCGCTGCATGGTCGCACATAGAGGCTTTATTGAGGAAAAAGAGGCTCTGCTGAAGTGCAAAGGAAAACAGACAGGTACTCAGAATTCAGCTGTTACACAACAGCACAGAGCTAATAAAACAAGAGGCTTTGTAAAAACAGTTTCAATCCAAGCCTTTTAAGTCTCCCACAATCAAGGAAGTAGCATTGTACTTCTGAAAGTTTAATTCTTTAAATTATATTAAATATTTGAATCTTTTGACTTGTTTCGGGTTATACTTTGGAGGAGAAGGCCTGTATTCATACAGGAAGCAGAGTAACAACTGCTGATCTCTTGGCCGTGTTGCACAAAAGGGTGTGTCCACACTCAAACGTCAGAGTAAGTTAGTTATTGTGCGATGGCAGTCTTCCATTCAGCATGTCCCTCACGCGCACACAGTACGCACTTCCTGTGAAAAGCCATTAAGCAATCTGCCTTCTGGTGAAATATTGATAAAGGGTGAAATGGGCAAGTGAGATAAAGAATGACAAGTAGAAGGGACGTGTAGGAAAGGTTTGATAACAAACTGCATAACAATTAAGTGTTATTTAATAAATTATACTATGGATTGCATAACTGTATACAGAGTCAGACAGAAGCATGTAACTCCCAGCTTTGAGAGTACCTTACATGCACCTGGACCATGAAGCTATGAGTTGGAATAAAGCACCCAAATGCTCCTAAATTCATTGAAAACTATGTAGAAAAATAAAAAATTAAGACAGTGATAGTTAAGTAAAAAAGGTCAATGCTCTTAAAAACTTGTGTTCACACCAACTAAATGCACATCTTGAGTAAGTTGTAGCTATGTGTCTGGGGAAACAACACATAAGACATATCACAGGAGATTCTGTGAATGGAAAGAAAACCTACACTAGGTCTGTTTGCCTTGTCTGGTGGGGAGGAAAGGAGAGTTGGAATAGGCTGAATAAAAACACCACCTTTGCAGACACCTCATGTCCAGGTGTCTCTGAATGCCCCAGTCCATTTGCACAAACTGCTGTCTGTGCCTTTATGAATTATTTCTGTGGACTGTTTTCCCGCATTGTGGTGTAACTCACATGCGCCTCTTTGACTATGGGAGGTGATATTTTGGCGAATTCAAACCTTTCCGAGAGAAGAGACTACATTAAACCAACGTAGATCGTGGTTAAAACGTTGCTTTCGGATCCTCTTGCGATTTCTCTTGTACAACCGTACGCATGCAGCGGTTCTCCTGCAACGTGCACGTATGAAAAACATATCGCCTCGATTAGGGAAGCAACGCCTCTTGTTTTCGCTCTTTCCTACAGACATTCAAATAGTCAAACCAAATGTCTCTGTAGAGAAAATCCAGAGACAAATACTCTGGGTTTTAGCGGAAAAGGGTGCCTGACCGAGAACCCGTCTGCTTTCTGCTGGCAGGCAGCAGCAACGCGTCGTCGTAGCATGCTATATTTGGGCACGGAAGTACAACGTCAGCGCGCTATGCTTGCAAATTTAAAAAAATGGAAAGAACGCACTGACGTCAGAGCCCTGACGTATAGTTAACCTTGGCAACAGACGGAACAATAAATAGAGCCAGTGGAGGTGCAGGAAAAAATACTGCTATCCCTTATAGAGGCTAATTTTAGACATTTTAATTGTCTGTTGAATGCCACTGGGGCTGCTATTCTATCTCACTGCTAGTTATACATCTACAGAGAAAATGCTTTTGTAGCCTATGTGTGTGCGCATCGAGTCAACCATCATGACAAATAATTGAATTTAAATATCACTATCTTTTATTTACATATCAAACAACATTCATCTTTACTCTCTCTGTAAAAAAATAAATTGAAATTTCATAAATTAAAACCACAAATGTTTTCACAGAAAACTTCATCCTAAAGATAGACCACTCAGACCATGGTTAAGACAAAGCACGTCAGTTTTAAGTTTTTCACAAACAGTTCACAATTACTCTCACATTTCATAAACCAGAAAACAAACTGGATCAATAATAACTATTGCTCTGAACAAATATCAACACTACAACAAGGTTTGTTATCTAGCACCATAAAATCATATATGAACTCAAACGACTAGGTGGTATTAGTTAAAACATGCTTTTTAACTTGCTACATTGGTGTAATAGGCAAGTATAGAGAAAGGCAAATAAAATCATAAATAATTATCTTCCTGGTACATGTCCATGCCATAGCCCTGTGATCTGCACATCTATCTCATACACCAAGTAAATGTGCTTGATAGGAAGTATTATTGTTTTTGGAAGAGTCTTTAAAGGGCCAGCAGGGTTGGTGAGCTGAGGGAATCAGAGGACTGGTCGTTGCTGCTGCTTCCTCTCCTGTGGGCGATGCCACAAGTGGGGAAGGTCTCTGCCTCTGGGAAGGTGAACACAAAAGAAGACGTGAAGGCGTTGGAGGCCGGTGTGCAGGTCACAACGGGCGTGCACAGGGGCTCAAAGTCACTGTTATTGGCTGAGGTGTGAAGGGGCTCCCAATCCTGAGATGTGTAGAGGGAGTTGGACAGGTCGACCTCTGGCACTGACCGCGCTGTCTCCATCTCCGTCTTGGTCAGCAGATCCAGAGACTCCTCCAGGACGGAGGCGTCCAGGTCTGTCATCTTGACCGTGCTGCTGGAGATGGTGGCGGTGGAGAGGATGGAGCTGCTGCTGCTGAAGATCGAGTTGGAGGTTGTGGTGTAGGTTGGCTGGCTGGAACTGATAGTGGAAGCCTCTGGGATGGTGGTCTGTGGCTGGGAGGACACGGCGGTGGAGAGGCAGGGATGGGAAGGAGAAATGGAGACCATGGAGAAGTCTGTGTCCAGCTCTGAGGGGATTTTGCAGATGGGTTGGTGGGCGGCCAGAATGAACTCAAGCCTTTCCTTCTCCTTCATGAGATTGGCAATATCGTTCTGCAGGCTGGACTTCTCATCCTCAAGCTGATCAGTTTCCTGCGAGGGAGAGAGAAATAGAGGAAGTGGCATTAGCTTGGCTGTTGGATAACACTGCTATTAGCTGTGGTAAGAAATACATTTTGATGAATGATGGTAAATCTGTGGCATACTTACAGCTTGCAGGGTGTCTGTAAGCTCTCGCCTCCTGTTGCGGCATTTTGCAGCTGCCTGCTTATTTCTCTCCCTGCGAATTCTTTTCTTCTCATCCTCCTCGGGTGTTATCTGCACATAATACAAGAAAAGTTAAGCCTCCAGCTCTGTGCTAATTAATTCACTGTAACATGGAAGTTACTACTTGTTATATAACACTTGAAGTACGTGGTCAGATAATAATTACCTGTTCCATTCTGCCCCTCTTGGTAGAGTTGTGAGCCTTGGAGGGTGCAGACCTCATGGCTGGTCTGGAGTAGGTGGGGCTGGGGCTGGAGCTGTAGGGGTGAGCTCTGTGAGAGGGGGCCACTGAGGAGATCAAAGGCTGGACCATCCACTGCAGATCCGGGCTTGTCGAAATGGCTGTGACAGTGGGGATGAAGGAGGCACTTGATGCAGTCAGGTCAGTGAAGTCCTGTGGGTAATGAAGCAAGAGGATCATCAGTACATTTGGTATACTTTCAGGAGGGTGATGCAGCATTGCAGGGTGTCTATGAATGAAGCAGGGGGTCTAAGAAGCTGGGTGGGTTAAAAATATCCATATTATGTCAACTATGACGTTACTCTCTCTCTGAGGAGTTTCCAGGTGGATGAATGAAGCTTACTGTGTGCAGCGCAGGTCTGGGCTATTTCAAGCATAACTCAGCATAGGCTTTTACTGTTTGTCAGTTAGCCTATATGTATTATTTAAAAACTTTGTGTTTAAGCTTTATGAGAATAATTTAGTGAATGCTAAAAGTAGCTTTATCTTTCTAAGTTCTTCCAAGAATAGATACATGCAAATATCATATAGCCTACATTGTGATAAAAGTTTAATCATATTTGTCTGGACATACCTGAGACTGGGGAGATCCCATGCTGGAGTAAGATCCCGCTGGTGACGGGTAGTATCCCAGATTGTCCCCGGACGGGGAAGCGGTGCTGCAGCGGGAGGAAGAGTCGCACTCCGTGTTGAAAGCGGTAAACATCATCGTTCCCAAGTAAGAAGATCCAAACAAACTCTACTGAGGGGGGAATGTAACCTTGAGATGAGGAAATCCTTTGCGTAGGTTTGTGAGAAACTCTCAAGTGTCGCTCCCGATCTCTTTTCGTTGCTCTGCTACTAAAAGTTTGAATGCCAACTCCGGCAGCTCGCAGCGCTTTTATAGCCTGAGAGAGGGCCGGCTGAATGACGTCGGCAAAGGGGAGCGCTTCTCACCCGACACCGCGAGGAGAAAACACCAAAACACGGACATAACAACGCAGCGATAATGCCAACTATTGCTTGTACACAAACAAATACACCAAGTTTCTAACATGCCAATTTGTGATGTTTAAATGTGAATAGTAACATTTAGAAATATTCTTTTAAATTCACCCTCAAGAAATGGAAGATTCCAGAAACGGGATCCCCAGTACGTCATTTTCCATATATGGTGCATCCTGTAAAAGGGGCGGGTCTTGCTGGGAAACACACCATCCGAGATTGGCCGACAGCGACATGACGTTATGTAAGACAACAAACACAGAAGCTGTTGTGAAGAAACCGAAGAACTGGGATAATGGTCAGCAAAAGTACATCCTACACACCAAAGTACATCAAAGATAAATTTGAACATGCAGAGTTGTCTGTTCTGAACTACGTGTATCAAACAAACGCATCAAAACATTTTATTTGAAAATGCAGGGGGGCTATTTGGTTAGATTACTGCCACATATCAAAACATTAAAACTAAGATGGGAAAGGTTGAAAGTGAGTTTTGAAAGTGTAAGCTATGATTTTAATACTGGAAAAATATGACTCAAACATTTGAAAATAAGATTTGAATGTCTGAAATAAGTGCTTGACTCTTGCAATGTTTGCAGTGTAATGTTTTCAATGTTACAAATCAAAGTTTTGAAACTTACTTTGCAGACATTCATCACACACTCTTCAGAGATTCGAATCTGCTTTTTCAGCTTTGCATTCTGGGATTTCTGTGTTTTAACAGGGTAAACAATCTGAAACTGAAATAAAGAATATTTCCATTTGTGGTAGGAGTTAACCAACTAGTCCCAAACATCGCAGATGCACTGTACTCTTTTCAGTCCAAATGTAAGGATTAGGAGTGTTTTGACATATTTCTGATGTATTGCTATCTTTCTGATCACCATCTAAAGAGATGTTCCATATAATCTAATAAATGTCTTGTGCCCATGTTTGTCAGGTCATGGATAGACGGATTCGACATTCAACAACATGGACTACTGAAGATACCTGAAGAAGCTGAACACATCAGCTCAGTGGAACCACTCATCCAGACTCCTACAGTTCCCCTAACGTGGACCACATCTTCTGGCTTGATGGAGCAGCAGGCCAGCATGCTTTAGCAAATACTCACCTGTTTTCCTCCCCTGTCCTATATCGCATCAACATGAGGAGGGTTACCACAAGACAATTGTTCAATCATTTCCCATGTTTGCAGAAAAAAATGTATGTAATGTAATATCTCTGAAAGGAGTGTGTTGAATGTCAGCAAGAAATCTTTGAAGACACAGATGAACATTGAAAACATTACACTGTGAACACTGTAATAGTGAAGCAATTATTATTATTATAGATATTCTAGTTTACACTTTCAAAACTTACTTTCAACCTTCCTAATCTTAGTTTTAATGTTTTGATATGTGATGGCAATCTAACCTCATAGGTGGCATGCATTTCAGACTAGTGTGCAAAAAACAACTATTAGAATTAGAGTAAAAATATGAATTAGGTAAAGAATATGGATAGAAAATTGAAGATAAAAAATATGTATGTAAATGTAACTCTTTTAATTGGCTTTTTTTTAACTGAAAGACTCTCTATTTATTGGCAGGGGACAAAGAAATGTGCCTAATTTGCGTGGAATCCAAAACAACGAACATACGCCAGTAACAACATGAATTCATGTCAGAGCAGACGCAGTTACATCAGTATTACGTCCTCAGGCAGTTCTTGTACCTTTTGTGTGCAATCCAAGCAAAGGTGTGTTTAGTTGCACTGCAAGCTGATAACTGGTTTGTTCCAGACAGCAGTTTGCTTTTCTCAGAGGTGTACCAGCTTGATCATAAGGTCTTCCCCTAAGACTGTGGTAGAGGGAATCCTCATACCTTTGTGATTTGTATAAGAAGCTGAATGAATCCCTGAAATGCAGGTTTGACATTGAGCCAACATTCAGACTTTATATTGCCCTTCAAATTAGCCTAATTGCACAAAGACCCCACTCCAATTTTAGCCTACTAGTGTCAGCAACATTTTTCTGGTAGTTTTTTGTTGAATTTGCATGTATAAAAAGCTATAAATGGGCAGAGAACAAAGCAAAGTCTCTGGTCACAAAAGTCATTTGTACATTCACAATAGTTGCATTAAGTTTTCCTCTTTTTCTTTGCATTAGGGTCCTTTAGGGAATCCCCCTCTTTATTAAGCAGTTCTCTAAACAGTGCAGGCTACAGGCTGGGCTGTTGTTACAAATAAAATATGTGTTATAAGTGTTAACACGGCATTAATAAAGGTCTAAAGCGTTATTGTGTCAAAGTGCATCAATGTAGGTTAAAGGAGCTGTTTTGTTTCCCGCGCTCGTGTTTTGTTGAACATTCCTGGTTGTCATAGCAACACTCCACCCCTTCGCGTCAGTGACGTCCTCAGTTTGCATAGCAACAACAATCGTTTATGTAATGGCGATAGATCACTCAACGAAGTAAAATAAAAACGGCTCCTCAGTGTAGTGTGCGGCGAGGCCCCATACAACACGTCACTACGTCAGTGAACGGCCCCGAAATTTCTGGTTCCTGGAAACAGTGGCAGAGTGAGAGCTCCGTCTGTGTTGTGTCTCTCAGACAGCGCTCTCTCCATGGTGTCTGCGGAGCAGCGGAATGAAACAGGACACCAAACAACCCGTTTACCTTGTGGATTGATTGAGTCTACTTTGTTTGGTTGGCAAGAGCAGCAGCTTCCAAATCAGCAGCTGACCCAGACTATTTGTTTTGAACAATGTGTTGTGGTTATTTAGAGGTAAGAATAGAAGTAATAATAGAAATAAAAGATGAGTTAACGATTTGCATGTAGGTCACTTGGTGACAGTAATAATTTAGACTAGTTGGTGACCATAATAACAATTATCGACAAAAAAACAAAACAATACTAAATCAATTAGCTTGCAACAACACAGAGTAGGGTCAATTAATGAATGAGATAATCTTCACATAGCCTACATTTTGGGGAAAGTATTTTGCAATGTAATGTAATTTTAGGCATTCAAAATTGCACTACTGCATGTTTACTTTATTTTATTTTATAAGGAATCTTTAAGAAAAAGTCTGAGCCATTTAATTCTAGCCTATGTTTAATTACATAGCAGCAGTGGTGTTATTTACAGTAACACAGTTAACTTAAATGATCTATTTGTCTAATTTACATGATCTTTGAACGCTGATGTCACTGAGTCTAAAAATAAACTCCGCTGGTCTGAGCACGTTCACGCTCAAGTTGCTTTGATGAAAACAAGTCTTTGAGCTGTAGTGAGGGGTGTCTGCAGTTATGTCCGACCTTTGAACCCTTCTGGTCTTGAGCCGCCGGAGACTGAATAGGCTCAAACCGACCACCTAATGAAGTGCCGGTAAATAAGCCCAGAGGGGGCTGTGACTGCCGGGAAGCAGCCGGGAGCGCAGCCCCTTTGAGCGGGGAGAGGCCCCCTCTATTCACCATCCATCCCTTTCACTTCAGTGGATCTGTGAGGTCATCTGAAACCTAAATATAGCATATCCAGCCTATACAATCCCTTTTCTTATAGGAGCCGAATTAGGCTGTGCGGGAATAACGCTTAGGCTAGCCTACATAATTGCTGCCAATAAATTGCATCAACACAACTGATTAGTCTGTGTGAAAGTAGAAGAACAAAAGCAGTTGTCTTATCGATGATCATCACGAGGAAATCAGCCACCAAATCAATAAATTAGTAATACTTTTAGAAAAGCAGAGGCCTAATATTTTTAATTACCTGCAATAATCCATTATGGTACTATGATTATTAAATGCATGTACAGATATATGCATGAAAAGCTGTGTACATGCTATTCTTGTATAAAACGGTGGGTCAAGTGCAGGGATTTGCCCTCCTCTTCATGTCCTAAAAGTAGCGCCTCTGCGGTCATTCAAGGCGCAGCTAATGACGCTGTTATCAGGTTGGCTATAATGCATGACGGGCGAGCCTTTTAGCGCATGTTTCACTTTCTTTTGTGGCTGTGAGTGAGTGGGCCACACACACAGCAACACGTCCGTCTGCGCGCTCTCTGTGCGCCACAGCGCGCCCCTGTTCACCGGAAACCCCATATATGGCTCGATCGGTCCATTCGGCGATTGGCTGCTTTACTACAGCGACAATTCTGTTGCTGGAGCTCTATTCATATGCAGAGGCAGGTGAAAGGCAATGTGATATATGGATGACACTTCATTTAGCAGCTCATAAATAATCAGGCGGCATCAGCTGGGGGCATTAATTAAATCATGATGGGTTTCACAATATTGGTCCAAATTATGAGCTGGGGCAGCTGTTTCTATAACATTGCACTGTAGCCTTTATTGAGTACATCAGCATTGTTGTTATCTGGGCTATTCGGAGGGGACATAGAAACACTTTGTTTTAAACGGTTTATTGCCACGAATGCGCCGGTAGAAATAAAGAACACCTTGTGAACACATGGGGACATAAAGGGAACATAACGTATATGATGCAGATGCTGCATGCATGAAGTGACGTAGTTCATTCATGGCGATGGGAACCTCTTGCAGGCGGGGGTGTCACTTATTATATGCTCGCTATTTTTTGATATTTGAGTAAATAAAATAAGTAAAAATGAAAAGGCTGCTAATATTGCCGTTCAGACGTTTCGCGGATTTAATTGTTATATTGGAAAACATCTGCTCGTTTTTTCCCCCTCTTACCTCTCCCTCTGTGAAATGGTTCGGTCTCACCACACAGATTTCATTCATAAAATTCCAGCTCACTATAAAAGGCGGGCCTCTCCACTATCTGCACAGTTACCATTTATGAACCTGGCAAATGGAATATAGAAAGGCGTTTAGGCGTCAGTTTTCTACTTAGAATAGACAGACTATTCTATCTTTTTATGCAGTGATTTTAGACGAGAACATGCATCCAGACTCCAGCACTGAGTTCGACTCATCGTCCAGCTGTAGCACAGCATCGCCTGGCGGGGACACCCCTGGGTGCAGCCAGCATCCTCCTGACTCGCTTTCATCATCAGTGGACAGCGCCAAGGTAGAAACGGATCTGATCATGCAAAAAATAATCCTCGCAAAATGAAATTCTTGCAGGATAATTAATGCATAAGGCTGATATAGGATGCAAAAAGCTAATATGCAGGCACAAAATATTCACACATATCCAAGTAGATTTCATAGACAGCCTTTTCTTTGACAGGATTACTGCCCCGTGCTGAAAATGATCCTATACAAACACATAGGCAATCTCTAGTCTCCATGCAACTGTAAAGACAGCGCACGCGTCTTATTTCAGGGAAATGGTTTGTAATCTACTTTACACAGACATGTCTTGGTGTCTTGGTCGTGACCTTTCATTTTAAAGTGATGGTGATGATGGTGGTGATGATGAAAATGAATGATAAGGATGTGATGACAGGGCATATAGCTGAATTTGATGGATTCGTAGACAGTATTGATTTGGTCTTTTTTGGCATTCCTCAGCCAAATGATTGATGTGTACATCTAAAGGTCAGACACGAACGTGGTTCCTCATTCATCAGATAAGCTAAATTAGTGTTTGACACCATGCATATGCATGTCTCTGTGATGTGGGTTTTTCCAGGATATTGAAACCAGTGCAGCAGACTCCTTTGTTCCGACTGTGACTGCAATCTCAACCTCGCCGGATCTAAGGTGGATGGTGCAGCCGACAGTCATCACATCTGTCTCTCCGGCGTCCGGCCGTGCAAAGACTAAAACTCACGCCGGCACCCAATCGTCTTCCCCGGCAGGTGCAAACAAGGCAAAGCCCTCCAACAGGAAAGGGCTGAAAGACAAGGTATGCAAGAAAACAGGGTGGGGAGGGGGCAATGTACTGTCAGTTTCAGAAATAACGTTACACGTAGCCAATCAATCAATCAATCAACAAGTCAGTCAATTAAGCAATCAATCAAGGAGTCCGTATTGTCCTTCAATAATATCCTATCATATCCCATTCCTCCCCACGACTCCTTTCCACTCATAGAGGTTAATATGAACATTGTGTTATTGCGATATTTTCATCAGGACGTGAAAGAGGATGCCAATTGTTTTTACTGTTTAAGTAATATTAACGTAGCGAGTGGAGCAAATAAATTACTGCAGGGACTAGCACATAAGGTGACTGGATTATGTCTAATTGGTGCAGCGAGTAATTACTTTACCGAGTAACAAGCACGGCACTGTTTATGAATGGGATGGGAAATTGCATAAAAGTGCGCGTTCACGTGCCTGACTAGACCGTGCCAGTGGTGCAGCATCTTAACGCCTGAACTGAAAGACAGTCCGCACCGACCAGATCAGTATTCCCAGCATACACTGCAACGAAGATTTTCTTCTCTTTTTTTTTGGCAAGTGAAATGGCGTTGAAGAGCCAACTGCTGATATGGCAAAACTTAGCAGGATGCGCATTTAAATGGGCTATTTCTGATTGATTTTAGCCTTCCAAGGAGGAGGAGGAGAGGCGGAGGATCAGGAGGGAGAGGAACAAAATTGCTGCAGCAAAGTGTCGTAACAGACGGAGGGAGCTGATAGACACTCTGCAAGCTGTAAGTATGCTGTTTTATGAAAACATTCACACAGCACATGCACTCCTCCAAAGCTGAGGACATACAGTAGCCTACTGTACGACATGTCACTAGTCATTAAAGATAACAGGAGCACAGCAGGGATGACTGCAGAGCACCATAGGGCAGCAGTGTTTTCATGCTTTTCTCTTGCCAAGTCTTTTTTTCTGATTTTGTCCCTCCTCACCTCAGGAAACTGACAAGCTCGAAGACGAGAAGTCTGCCCTCCAGACGGAGATAGACGATCTGCTGAAGGAGAAGGAGAGACTGGAGCAGGTCTTAGCCTCCCACAAACCATCCTGCAAACTCCCTGCAAATGACAACGGTGATGATGATGAGGAGGAGGATAATGAAGATGATGTTAACACAATGCTGCAGGATCCTCCGGCCTCCCCACAGCTGCTGTCCATCTTAGAGAATGGAAAAACCCCAGAGAGCAACACAACCATTGGAGAAGCCCCTATTGGTCAAGACATGGACACCGTCCCTTGCATCCCTGCTGCAGCCATTTTGGGGAACTCCAACATCCTCCTGTGTTCGAGCGCAGAAGAGGAGGCTCTGGAGGACTTAAAAGGAGATGACCTGGATGACTTGGTGCCCAGCCTAGAGATGGCTGTGACTTCTGAGATGGCTGCATCCGTCCCTGACATAGACCTGAGCGGCCCCTTCTGCCTCTCAGACTGGGAAACCCTGTACAAGTCTGTGGCAAACGACCTTGAATCTTTGAGCACACCAGTCATGTCTTCCAGTCCCACTTGCAGCAATTACCGCACAGTGTTTTCCTTTAATTACTCTGAGATTGATTCCTTGGCTGAGGGCTTTGAGAGCCTCAAAGGCAGCCTCGGCGCGTCTGAGTTAATGAAAGATAGTCTTAACTCTCCAACACTTCTGGCCTTGTGAATGCAAAGAAGTTATGCAATGATACTGTAATTGTATTCTAACCAGCCAGCAAGCTATGATCTCTCTCTCAAATAATCTTTTGTAGTGTGAGTTATTGATGTTGTGTAAACCTAAACATCAAAGGTTGTGTAGATGACATGTTTTCTGTGATTGTAACAGAGTTGACTTCTTCCATACTGTTGGTGCAATTCTCTGAGATGAGAGACTTCGTGCTGGTAACAAAAATGCATGCAAATACAAGTCATCCGTAATCCAAGAAGAGGTGGTATTTTGTGCTTTTAAAAATCCCTAAATGTGATGTGAAGTTAGATCATGCTCAATAGCCTAATGTACGTGTAATACTGTTGACAAAGTTGTGTTGTAACAAGTGAAAATAACAGGGTTACTAATGTGTAGTGTGTAGGTGTAACATCTTGCTGTAAGGTGTCCCCTAACTTGACATTTCCTTTCAAGTGTTGCCATAAAAAAAAAAAAGATCACGTCATGTATTTTATCAAGATGTATTTTATGACATAGTTTATTTTTTTACTTATCAGAAATTATCAGATGCAAAAAATTGTATAACGCTGGAAATAAAATAAGACAACCACAAACAATTTCTTGCTGTTGTTGTCATTCGGTCGGGATGATAAATTTGAATAAACAGTCTCATCACAGGGTTAATTTTGTAGCTGTTCTGGAGCTTTCAGTCATATCACATGATCTTCATCAGCAGATGGAGTTTGCCCAGTTGTGGAATTGCAGAAGTTCAAATTTCCTCTTTTATTCTGAACACTTGGGCAATGAGGGCTTCTCGTCTTTAAAGTGTCTCAACTGGTCATCTACTTGTCTCTTCATCTGTTGAGGAAGATCATGTAATATGACTGAAAGCTGCAAAACAGCTATACCAAATGGACCTTGTGGTGAAATGTTTTCTCAAATGTGTTTTCCAAGGTCGAGAATGAATTTTGACACAACCCAACATGGACAAGACCTTAAGTGCTCAGGAAACAAAAATAATCTACAATTCCATGACAATTTAGCAAACTACATCTGTCAAAGAAGATCATGAGATATGATCAAAAGCTCCAGAAGAGCAGCTTAATGGACCTTGCGGGGAGATTTACATTTTTTCTGACCACTTCTCATCCTCTTATGCTTAACGTGTCTCATCTCGTCTCTTCATCTGGTTATGACGATCATGTGATATGACTTAAAGCTCCAGGACAGCTACTAAGTGGACCATGTGGTGAGATTGTTTTCTCAATATGCTATTTCCAAGGTCAAGAATGAGCTTCGAAGCTGCAGCTTTTAAGCCAACATGGATGAGAAGGGCTCAAAAAATTGAAAGCTGAATACTACAATTCCAAGACAACTGTTCGGTCTCCGGCTGCTGATAAATATCATGTTATCTGCTATGATAGCTTTAGAAAACTTAGTAAAGAGTCAAGAAGAGGGTCACGAATGAACTTTGGACCCCGGGAATATTAATATTTCCAGCTCTGTATCAGTCCGTAAAGATGTCAGTGTGTCTATTTTTGGATTCAGGATTACATAAAGTACAACCATCGGGGTCTGAATCGTGTTTAAAATGAGTGGGAGCAGCAGAAACAGCAGGTTAATTACTTATTCATAGCTCGTTCTCGGCTCCACTGTTGTCACGGTCAAGGGAATCCGATTCTACAGCAGCGCGGTGCGTGCTGTGCGTGACGTCAACGCGCGATTGCCGTATCGTATCACTTCCCTTGACCATGTTTGGGTAATTGCAGTTGTTTTGTTTCCATGGCGACGGGTATCATATTTCGGAGTCGGAGGACGTTACCGGAAAATCTCGAAGCAGGAGTGTTGTTGAGCGTTAAACCGACGAAACTCTCTCATCAGTTACAGAGCGGGCGTCACGTGCATGATGGTAATTGGTGTATGGTAATTTAACGGTGCCAAAGCTTTTCTCGGAACAGCAAACGGGGCATTTAATGACCACAGCCTGTTTGGTTTTGGTCGTCAACGAGCAAATAATGTTTCAAGACAGCAGCAACGCCGCAGTGGATGCACTTAATGTAATCACATTCAGCCCAAACCAGCCCACTGTATTCATTCACGCATGCAAGAAAGCCTTTGTTGAACGTTTTACAACATAGGCGGCTATCTGTCACGTTTCCATGCCGATGTATGTGAGAAGTGCAGTCTTTCTTTTCATCAGTAGGGGGAGCTACAGCGCGAGCAGTGTCAAGCACCAAACAACTGAGCTTCTTCTCATTTTATAAACCGTATGTGTGCGTGATGTCTTGGTGCCTGGCTATTTTAAAGTGGTGATGATGGATGGGCCTGTCAACAGCTCTGATGTCTACTGACTCACTCTCTGTCCACTCCACTTGTTCCATCAAACTGTGTGTGTCCAGCAGTGTGATGCTTCTCACCTCCATAGCCTGTTGCAGAGCTGCAAACTGTCACATAGCTAGAGTTGTTCACAACCAACCATCAAGCCACAACCTTACTGTATGAGAGGTGAGCTGAGGAGGAAGACTTTATTTTAAGGGTGGGATTGAGGCCATCGCCTGTTGTTACTCTCAGTGATGGAGGAAGTATTTATTTCTCTTACTTTGACTAAAAATTATGTAATTCTAAAGTAAAAGTTGTATTCTATAAACTGATTATATATATGTTTTGCATGTACAATCTTAACTTGCAAAGTAACTAGTAACTATAGTTTTATATCAAGTACCAAGTACCTCAAAATTGTACTTAAAGGCTTTACACGCGCATGTTACAGCCACACACGTGTTTTTAAGTATTTTGGCCGATTAAAGATCTGTTCAGGATTGTGCGGCCATGTTCAGACTGGCTCACTCTCCTGTTACATTGGTGAGGACGGGACAACTTTCACCTTTATCTTTATTATTTATTCATAACCTTACATAATTCCCATCATAACGCAGCCTCACCTCAACCTGAGCAGAGGCCCAGTCGGCCAGAATGTCAGAAAACACTTGCGTGGGTGTGCGGGGCCTTTAAGCAGAGTGCTTTAATAACATTTTGTCTGGCTCTCCTCTATTCAAATGTCCCAGTAAGCCATGACAGTGTGACAGTGAGCCAGCATCCAGGACCCTGAAACTGAAGGAGCTAAATGGAATTCAGCCAACATTCATTTGTATTATTTTAAACCTGTGCTTTTCCTGCCGTGACATGTCAAAATGTCTTTCATGAAAAAGTCTTATTAGTTACATTTCACCCTTGGTAAGCTTGGTAAGTAAAGCTTGTTTTAAATTAGATGTTAGACACTGCTTTGTGAATCGGGAAATAACCTATAAGGGTTTACTTATTAATAGTAATATGATGATAATACTCCAAAATGATCGTACAACGTATCATACACTTCTCAATATGCACTGACTGTAAGCTTGTTAATTGTTGTTTATGTTTTTATGTGCTTTTTTTGTCTGTAGAGCACCTTGAACTTGTGAATTGTAAAGCATTGTCTTGACGTGACTAATTCATAAAATACAAAACATGGAGAAGTTTAAAGGGCGGCCTCCCTGCTTTCTGCAGTAATGTGTCAGGATGCGATTTTTCCCAGCAACACCAGTGCCCTGTAATATGTCTCACATTGCCTGGTTACAGATCTCTATCTTTCTATTATTTGTTGTGTGCTCACTGTTTCCACCTCTTGTTATCTCATCCTCATACACCTCCTGACCACTCGGTTTCCTGCTTGCTGTGAAATTCCCAAGGAAGTGCTATATTTACAGGGATAAATCAATGTCATACGGGTTTGGGAAGACTGGGTCACCTGACACGAGTAACCCTATGAGAGAGCAACGTTATAACAGTGCCAGAGATGGTGCTGATATGTACATGAACTCAAACAGCGCTGTGTGGTTCCAACTGGACATCTTCAATGATAAAATAGGAAGGAAAAGAGTCTTATTTTGAAATGACTCCCCTGTTACTGGTACTCCCACATGTATAAAACAGCAAACATTTCATTTCTTTGTATACAAAAGAATGTGCTTATTATAAACTTTGATACTACATGATACCGAGGATGAACATCAAATGGTTCTCGCAGCACTAATAACACTGGGAGCTTTTACTCAAATGGAAACAGGAGCAGTAGGGGGAGGAGGTGAAGAGGAGTGCTGGCATGGTAGCTGGCAGCCTGTTGTTGTGAGAGGGACATGAAGATGAAGAGGGGGGGAGGGTTTAAAGTCAGCGCCAGCACGCAATTGGTGCACTAAGTGATTGATTTGATTTCTGTGAATGGGAGTCTGCTACAGCATCACAATTCAATCCATTAAGAAGGGCATGTATCTTATCTGTGTATGTGAGTGTTGCATACACAGGAGTGTGCTGTCGTGTGTCATGTTCACGTATATGATAGGAAAGGAGAATGTTTTATAGTAGAAATACATATGTTTCAGTTGAGACGCTGATTGTATTCATCATGCACAGTGTTTTTATTTTACTGTGTTGGTGTGTGTGCATATATTCATGCCAACACATTAGAGTAGTGCTGTTGCTGCTCACTGAAGATTAACTATGACAAAATATGACAAAAAAAAAGTTTCCATTCGCTCCTAAACCCTTGTTGTCAGAAAATGGGAAATATCATTCTGTAGTAATAAACCGTTTCCAAATTTGATTCCCAAAATGGCAAAACCTAGGACATTTGTCGTACAGTTTTAAATAACCTGTCTGAAAAGGGTCTTTACACATCACTAGACGTATTTTGACGACATCTACAACTGTCTGAGATTATTTTGAAAAAGGAAGGAAGGAAATTAAATGCAGCGTTGGTAAAAATAAAATTTGTCTATAGTGTCTGCAGTGTGGCGGATGATGAGTCAGGATTATGTCTGGAGGTGTCTGGTTTGCTGGGTATTTCCCAAAGATGTGGTGGTGGATAATATTACAACAAAACACTTTAACTTAACCTGCAGATTTTAATCTGGTCGATCCCTTGAAGAAAATGAGAAAAGATGATTTGTTTACAGCTTGTTGAACTAGTCACCAGGAATGTAAAGCACTAAGGAGACGCTGGTGTTTCAGCATCAAACACCATTACAAATACATGTGTAAATGTCTGTATAAAAATTAATAAATGAAGAGACAGAAATACAAAATGCTCGGTTGTGCAGAAAGTTGTTTCATTGTTTTTTCCTTGACTACTGACGCCCACACAGCAAGAACTCCTCATGAGTTTGGCAAAGCTGCAAAACCACAATCTGCACTCCATCTCCATTCATCATTTGGGCAGCTGTTGGAAAGTGCATCCAAGATTATGTTTTAAAGCAACGACTTTCTGGAAGATTGGAACTTCCAAACATGAAGATCTTGATATGTATAGAGATTATGATTCTGAACTTCCAAACAGGGCAAAGGAATTACGAGCTTCAAACACTTTTGCCACATCCTGAGTCAGACCGAAACCAGAGACCAAACAACAGTGTTTATAGTAATTTCTGTGTAATCTTACACATTGACAACTTGTTTCTTTAAAAAAAAAAAAAACCTTTTTGTTGAACAAATTAACATACTTCACATACTTGGTCTGCATATTCAGACTGGTATATGTTTTCAGAGTGTCATTATCAAGGCTTATTGTTCTTGGCAGGGACAATTCCCTCTTAAAGGCTTAAAGTGCCAAATGGGCCTGCACCATGTGTGTTCATGTACTGAGTGACATCCCTGGCGGCCTTCCTGCAGGCACAGAGGAATTCAACCGAAAGTCTATACCTGCGAAGGGAAAACCACTCAACTGTCTCAAGTGAAGATGTCCAGGATACTCCTGTTTTATAAAATCTGTCTACTTGTTGGTTCAGTTCTGCTTTATTAACCCCAAATGACTCCCCTAAAATTTGTCATCTATGTTAAGAGCGACTGTGACGCACAGCCTGCCCCCGACCTCCCCTCAGATGCGAGACATAAATCACAGCAGAACCAAATTAGAATCTAAAAAAAGGAACAGAGTGGGGTATTTTGGTGAGCCTCTAATAACTCAGCTGCTTGTTCTAGGTGGAACAGTTGAGATGGCATCGCGTAAAACCCAACTGAGCCTCAGATAAAAACCTGAGATATAATAAAAAGGTACACGGGGGAATGGGTTGTTCTTGCTCAAGTTATACTTGATTAAAATGATTCTAAAACACACTATTTTATTGCTATTTCAGGATAACACCCCCAAAAATGTCATGTTTGGATATTAGATTGACTTTGGTATTGATATTTGTAAAGTAATCCACAGGTAGAGTTGGTTAAGATTTTTTCATAATTTATATCAAAACCAAACGATGCATTCTTGTCATGCACAACTTTGAACATTAAAATAAAAGTTAAAAAGAGAGAGCGAAATGCAATTTAGCATTTTATTGCCAACGGTTGTTTTCAGCCCTTTAAGTATAACTTTCTGTCTCTATAATGTGCTTTAAACAGACACATTTCAGTTTTATAAGAGCAGTCCAGTGGATGTAATTGCAGCTGTCCGCACTAGAGGGAAGCAGCAGGACTTCAGGTTTTTCTGGAACTTTCAGGAACCTCCATCAGAAATACTTGTGATTTTGTACATGTGTGTTTTAGTTATTATCCGTTATGAATCAAGTCACATCTTTATTGAGAGCTTAAAGAAAATAAAATTGGATTTCACAGCAGCTAAAGCCACATGTGTGAACACCCTGCAAGATTTACTGCATTAATCAAACTTCCTCTACCACCTGAAATAATAAGATTTTAGCTCTCTGTAAAGCAACGCCAGGTGTCTCTTTCAGTCTTATAAACATGTGTAACAGCCACACTGGGAATAAATCTGAAACACCTGAATGCAACTCTGAGGGCCAAATGAGTTTGGGGTACAGGATGAAAAACGTGGCGAAATAAATGCAATGAAAATGTGTCATGACAGTGTTGTCAAAATAAGATTTTTCAGTATATGCTTTTATTTTTGCCTTTGCAAGAATAATCAAAGTAGCACTCTGTCTTACCAGTCAAAAGGCAAATAGCCAGGGGATTAAACAGGAAGTGGTCACTCTTCTCTTCATTGGAAAATAAGACCTGTTGTCACATAAAAATGTATACCCTATTGTTTGGTACGGAACTACACTTGTTTATTTTTGTCACTTGTAGGCTGCAAGATCTATCTCAGTACTTAAAATAGTCATCTGATGTCAGGAACCATCTTGGGCTGTTGACAAACTCAATTTCTTGTAAGAGCCTAAATGGCAAATTTGACTTATTCTTGGGTTTCGCAGTCATTTAATATGCTAAACATCTTTTGAAAGTAAACAGACACTAAGCCAAATCCTTCCCCCTGCATAAATATTCACAAGAAGTCTGTTTTGAGGGACTTATATGTAATTTAACTCTAACAAAGACAACAAATAATAACATGTGCTGCAGGGTAAAGTGTCCCAGTGTGAATCCTCTACACCAAGAGATCACAAGATAAATCTGAGGGGTCACAAGATGATTAAAGGGTATATGAGAAAGAAAAATAGATATTTCTGTTGCACAAAATTATGTTTATTTTTTCTGACTTTTCTCTCATTCCGAACACTTTGACCTTTCAGACCTCTAAGAATCCTTCAAATGAAACAATCTGAGAAGGTAAAATCACTTCTTGGGTCAAATTACTCACATCTCAGGCCATAAGCTGTGGGGAGGAGGTCACAAGCCAAAAAGGGTGGGAGAAATGTGTCCTCCAAACACAAGTTAAAACATCTGTCAGCCTCGGGTTTGACCTGTATTATAGGTTATAAATAAGTTACCAGTTGGACTGATATATTTTTGCATTTTAGTGCTGGCAAGGACTCAATTTGCTCACCCCCACCTTCTGTGAAATAATAAAACACCTGCGGCTAAGACGAGTGTATGTGTGTTTATAACTTTATTTATTGACTCGTTTATGGCTTGAGGCGTGTGTATCTCTCTATCTGTCCCTCAGCTGAAACTTTCCTCTGCTCCAGTCTGTGTATGTTGTTTTTTGGTTGCTAGGGGTGGAGCAAACAAACCTTTGTGTCTTCAGCCCTCCTCTTACATTATTTTCATCCATGCTTACGTATGGGAGAGCAGTTCCGCATTCCTGAGCGCTCGCAGACAAGACCAGTACTTAAACGGGCTGATGCAACGGCTTCAGCTAGTCTCAAAACCTACATCCGACTCCTGACTCCCACACCGTCCCATTATCACTGCGGATTTTGGACGCACAACAGGTAAGTCTGTGTGTGGACCGTCGAGCTGTGTCGCTATCGTTTTCTCCTGTCGCTGTTTTTGTGCTAGTAGTTAGCTAAATGTTGGCACAGGCTTGGCACATTTGCATTTTTTTTGCACTTTTTCTCACCACGTTGTAGAGACACAACACAGTGAATTTTGTTTTGTTACATGAGTTTTTTTGTGCGATATTTGTGTCAGTTAATATCAGTATATGAGGATGTGTTTCCACTTAATGGCTGTAAAAAGGCTGAGTTTTTAAAATAGTTTTAAAGTTTTCCGTGCTCCTACCGCAGAAGTCAATTTGTTGCTGCCACAACCGTTAAGTACGTTGTTGTTACAACTGTTGTAGCAACTGTCGCTTTACAGCTCGTTATTTACAGACCCGTTAGCTAAATTACATACCAGTTTGTGTCGGACTGACGGTATTTTCATCTCGGGAGTCTAAATTTCAGTGTTGCTAAACAGGAGAAGTGTCGGTTAGCCTTGTGAAGACAGTTATGTAACGCTATACACGCCACACGCTGTGGGTTTTCAAAGTAACTGCTAGCTAAGCTAGTCTGGTGCACCAAACTACACGGAGTCTGCAAGGTTTTATAATTTCACATAACAGAAACACGTGAATTAAACTTTGTTACTGCTGCACACTCATGCCATTTGTCTAGGCTTGCTCATCCAGTTCATCTACCTTTGTCCAACTCTTTAACTACTTTCACTATTACTGCTTGAAAGTCAACACTGCATGATAGATAAGAATACCAGATTTGCAAAATGACTGTAAGATAAGTGTTTCTCTGGTATGGATGGAGAAATAATAATTAGGGCTGCAACTAGTGATTATTTTTTTTATTATCAATTAATGTGTTGATTAATTAATTGTCTATAATCTGAAACTGAAAATCCTCACATTTGAGGAACAGGAACCAGAGAATGTTTGGCACTTTTGCTTGATAATTAACTTGAACAATTAATTGTCTGTTAACTGACTAATCGTTTCAGCCCTCATAACAATACTAAATACTGCTATGAATAGTAATACATCTATCTTATCTATCTTATTACCTTTCTACAGCGTCCAAACACAGTTGCATCATTGACAGAAGACGACTGACAAGTTTTCTCTGAGTAAGTATGGTGAATTTAAAACAGTTTTATATTAAATAAATTAGGGATTGCTCTCTCGAGTACCACCTTCTGCTCCACTACAAAAACATTTCTTGGCATAGCTAGTTCACCTTGAAACATAAGTGATGTAAATGAAGTGTGAAGTTTATTTGGCAGCATGTGAGTACAGCCAAGAATGTGCGCTCAGATTGGTTCATATTTGTAATCTTTGCTTTGGCCCATCATAGTGCACATGCTCTGTATGTTTAACTGTACCTTTCCTGCACTGGATAAGGGAAACGCTTTGTGTGTGTGTAGCCCGGCCTCACATATGAATTTGCATACTACCTCCAATATTACAGTGCTTCCTGACACCACAGCAATTCTTTGTTTTCCCTGTGCTGTTGTGATGAGCCAGAAAATATCATCCTCTTGTCCACATCAGGGTCAACATCAAGATTTACACTTTACTGTTTAACAGTAACTCTATCTATGCCAGAGGTAGCTTGAGTTATCTGCCCCTGTTGGCCTGAAGGTTAAAGGCCAATCATGGAATGGGAAATATGATGGATAGGGGTGGATCATGTGCATGTGTCTGGGTTTGTGACTTGCAAGTTCATAGGTTCAGTGTTTTCCTATAGAGTGAGTACATGCTCTTGAGCTGGTGCAGTGCTTGCTCGTACGACGACATGCCATGCAGGGGAAACTATTTGTGTGTTCTTTATATATGTGTTTCCTTTGTGTCTCTATCAGTGTTTGCGTGTGTCTAAGTGAACAAGCGTGCGTTGCAGAGGGTTTAAATGCCCCAGCGCCTGCCCGGGCACATCCGTAGGATGGTTTCTGCATAAATGGAACGCTGCAGTGGATTAATGGCGAAGGGCTGGCGAGCCGACAAGCAGCGCAGGGCCGACAGGGCTGAGAGGCTGGACGTGGGCGCACAGGGTTTATTTTAAGTAGAAATGCCTTCCAGTGCGTCTCTGGAGAGCTGGAATTGCCAAGCTGCACCCCAGTACACTGAATAGACAGCAGACGCATTGCAGGCGAGCGAGCCAACAGCTAGGCTCAAATGATACTAATACTAATGCTGGGGGAGCAGCTATTCACTGCTGTGCGTATCACATTATCAGTATCACATTGTAAGTCCCCATAAGCCTTTCCACATGGTTTGTAAAAACAGTGTGTCAGGACAGACTAGATGTACTCTGTGGAAGCAGAACACCCAAATGTCCAAAGGTGTAACTGAGAGTGTTTTTTTTTTGTACAGCACAGCAAACACTCCTTTTTAAAAGGCCTTTACATAGTTGGGATTTCCAGACTTCCTGAACTTCTCTTGGACTTGAAGGCAGTTTTCTCTATTTGCAAAAAAACAAAACAAAAAACAGTCTTGTCACTAAATGTCGACCTAAACATTGACCTTTAGCTGACAGCCTTGGAGAGCAACAAAAGGATTGAACACGTAGTAGTGCAGACACTGGGGCTTGTTTAATCAGAGCAAGAGTCTGCTTGACGCTGGGCAGATGAGGAAATAGCAGAGGACAAAGTATGAAACAGCATTAAAGTGACAACCACACGTTACACAATAATGGTGATTGCTTCAACAGGCAGCATTAAATCTGATTTTCTGGACTTGGTTGGCCAATATCTTATTGTCAGGGATTGCACATAGCTTGTCTTGGATTTTGTCATAGACGTGAACTCCATACATTTGAAATGGCTTTTGTCTGCATTTTGTATTTTGATTCATTTAATCCATGTCTGAGCCAAGCCAAAGCTCACTGCCATGCAAAGTCTAATCCTGACTTACAATGTGGAGAAAAATAGTAACATAATAATTCAACCAGGACCACCCAGATGCAGAATATAGATGTGTGACTGTTTGAATGGCATGAAGCAGGCCAAGCAGGAACCCAGCCAACGATCACATCGTAATGTTTGAATGAAGGTGGCCACAGTCCTCTTGCCTTGTGCATATCTGCAGGTGCTTTGTGTTTCGATTTGCCAGAGAAACTTGGGCTGAGGTCTACAATAAAATGCAATAGTTCAACTTCCTGCTCTCTTGTGTAATTTTATTGTGAACAAAAGATAACCTCTGCATGCACTGTACTCCAGCTTGCTCACTGCTGAGACATCCAAGCCATCCAGTCCAAATTAAGCTCGCTCATTACTGCTGCAGCCCAGGATCTCATCATCATTGACAATATTGCGAGGTTAAAAGTCCATAATTGCGTTGAATTGCTTTGGGAAGGTTTAGTCGTTTTCACAAGATTCCTTCTATCTGTGGCAGCTGTTTAGCCCATAAGAACGAGAAATGAAAGCTGAAATGAAAAGAGATCCTGTTTTCTGTTGTTATAATCACTTCCACTCCCACACACCATCAGCCTTGAGTTTAATGGCCAGAGATGACCGCAGCATGGTCAGGACAACAGCCATTATTACGGTGTCTCTTCCCTTCTCGTGCCTTTGTCTTGTCCCTCCAATGAAAACATAATGAGGGCTTGGAGGAATGTTGATACTGTATATTTGGACTGTCCTGTCCGCGAGGAAAGTCGCTGCCAAATTCCCTGGTTTCCTCAGAGGATTGCGAAAGGCTGTAACTCAACACACAGCCTGACTTGAGTGCAGACGGTAATGATGATCGCCGAGACCTTGGCCAGAGATTGAGAGAGCGTGCCTTGGCCTGGGCCTTTGCGCTCATTGTTCATTTCCAGCACTCGTGTATAGCGTTTGAGCTGCAGAGGCCGTTTGCAAGAGTTTTGCAAGATGCTGGTGTGTGGCCCGTGCAATGCCTTATTAGTCCAGAATTAGACTTTAATAAAGTACGCTGACAAAAAGTGGTCAAGCAGCATCTTGGAAAGTGTGCATGTCTTTCCCGTAAAACCATGATCCAGTGATTTAAGGTTGAGAGAGTCTGGCAGCAAAGATAAATCAGCAAGCAAATACTTTTGACTCCTGCTTTCAGTCACCAAAATGACTGCGCTGGTAGAGGTTAGCTAGCTGCTAGTGGGCTCCTTCTCAAAAAGCAACAGTATGTGAAGGTAATGAGTAGCATTTGAAAAGCCCCTGTAACCCCCCCCCACCCCTCTCCTTCACCGTCTCTATAGGGGATGAGGATAATAGGGCCTCCAGTCGTGCTGCTGGCCATTGGTAAGGGGCTGAATTCCTCAGCGCTGCTAATTGCTCTCAGGAATGACTCAGGAAATGGACACATTTGGTCGAGCTAAAGACAGATAGAGTACGTGAGCAAAGAAACCAGCGGATTGTAAATGTATATAGGACACACTGACTGCCTGCACATTCACATATAGGAACCCTCATGTGCACACTCTCTTCACACACACCTCTCCAGCTATCTGCGGCTCACATGCCGTTAGATTAGTTTTGGGCTGAAGCCAGGACCTGCGTAGGGTACGGTCCTATATTTCATAGCTAATACATGACATTTCCGCTCCCCGCCCTTGGCTTCAGCTCGTCTCCTCTCAGTTAGCCCAGAGAGGCAGCGGTGCTGGGCTGTGTAGGTGTGACTGTGTGTAGGCCAGTGCGGGCCTAAAAAGCTGTGGCACTGGCTTTTCTGCTCGACTGCAAAAGCACAGTAACGGCGTTGCATCATCAAACGCTGACCACCAATCCCCGGCTGCAGGCTGCTGCTGCAGACAGAAAAAAGAGAGAAAAATACCCCTCTTTTGAAAAATGTAAAAATCACTTTAACTCATCCTCTTGGGTATAATGACACGCTGCGAGGCATGCATCAGCAAACTTTCCCTGCGTTGTACAGATGAGACTTCTTCAGGGTTTCATGTCTCGAGGCTTGACGAGGTGTTGAAGATGCGAGGGGGATTTTAAGACACTTGTGTGGCAGGTTGAAAGAGACGGAACAGATTAAACATAAACTTTCTAGTCATCTTAAAAGTCGCATTTAACTCAAAAGTCGGTTATGCGTTTGAGTTTACAACTGTACTATAAATTGTCTGGAACAGCGTGTAACTCACTTTTATGTCTCATAATTGATAGACATCTTACTGCAGACATGATTTCACC
Organism: Macquaria ambigua; assembly: GCA_008360985.2. Classification (NCBI taxonomy): domain Eukaryota; kingdom Metazoa; phylum Chordata; class Actinopteri; order Centrarchiformes; family Percichthyidae; genus Macquaria; species Macquaria ambigua. The sequence continues at coordinate 172,351 of VMKM01000521.1, forward strand.
TTTGTTTTGAAGGCAGCTGGCAAAAACTACCTCTGTGGGTGTTTGATTTGAGTGATCTGATGTCATGCAGACAGATGTGAGGTTTGTGTATGTTTATGTACTGAACGTGTATTTCTGCGCGTGTGTGTGTGTGTGGCGAGGTCTGGTCTCAGCTGCATGCTTCAACAAGCCATAGCAAGGAATGGGGGCTTTCCTTGCAATATGTCTGACTGAGCAGGGTTGCATTACACTGTACTGTCTACGAGCCAGTCGAATGGACATAAAATATGATCATTCCTGAATTGACTTATTTTTTTAGTGTCAGTTTCCATTGAAAAATCGTGTTTGTCCAGGACGGAGCCTAATACAAGTCTGTACACCGGTCCTGAGTGTCTGGCCAACTTGGATATTGGACTCCATTTTGGCTCTGAAAGCGATTTGCTCAGTCATTTCTAATGGGCGCTTCAGTTCCTGTGGCTGTTCTCTCGGCCCAGGGGTTAGTTTGGATTGCATCCTTTGAATTCCAGCACAGTTATTGGTCGGCAATGAGCAATGTAAGAAAAACACGGCATACCCTTAAGTCACATGTCGAGGATTTTCTGCTCATGGCTGCCCAATTTCTGAATGGATTTAGTAAAACATGCAGATGTGCAGATGCAGGGAGATCTGATGTTGAACTTGGGCCTTTCACATCTACGTCTACGCGTTTTTGTACACTTATGGAGGTTACTGCTCTATCAAAGACTTTATAGTAAATGCAGTAGTTCAGTCACTTCAGCCCAACACTTTATACTATCATCTGGCTTTTTCTCTTTCTCATTCACCCCTGGATTAGCTGCCATATGGTTTGCCTTGTTCTTACACAGCCTCTCTGCAGAGAGAGAGAAGTCCTTGGCACCTTCCATTCCTGCACTGCTCCTGGGAGTTTGAGAGAACGGGAATTTTGTCTGAGAGAGATTTTTTACCAGGGCTGTCTTGTTCTTTTCCTCTCCAGCAAAAACAACAGGCTGCTGCCAAGTGCAGTGTAAATGGGAGTATACATACAGCGGGAGAGAGGGAGGGAGAAGAGGGAGAGAAAGAGGGAGGGGGCAGCCAGGATTTAAATAATAAAATGCCTCATTGGACACTGGCTCCACACACCAACTTGTCCTTGGAGCGAATAAATCATGCAGACTGAAGGTGGTAAGGAACAGGTCAAAAGTAGAGTGAAGATTAGCTGAAAGACAGAGTCAATGTAGCGCAATACCTAATGTTTTAGGTCATTAATATAGGAATTTTAGATGCTACATGCAGTAATCTCCAAAAACCTAAGCAAAAACATGTGAGATTGTGGTAGACTTAATTTGTGTGACTGCACCATACTTGATACTCATCACTTTGATTGTTAAACTTCTGAGTTATAATGTAGACGAGACAGTTGAAAAAATACATTTGAAGCGCTACGTGTCAGACATATCTCAGAGTCTAAATCATTTTGCAGAACAGCAACATGATAGCGCTTCAGAATTGATTTCCTCTTGCTAAAAGTGAGCTGATTTGGTTTCCACCAAGCTCCACAGTAAACTCCAGTCCAACTGTAAAAACACTCTGAGACCAGCCCATAAGCAGGGTGGAGTACATTAGAATAGAGTTACATAACCTTGTTTTTTTCATTACCTCCTCTGTGACTTTTGTAATAGAGCATGTCTTTCAGCCCTGCAAAAAAAAAAAAATAGCAAAGAAAGAAAAACTTGGTTTAACTTACAATACAGTCGGCCTGTCAGCTAGTCACCCACCAGCAAAGTCAGCTGTTTCCGCAGCACCTCACAATACACGTCTTTGTTGGTTCCATATGAGAGGAGCTTTGTTCGGTTTGTGCCTGACCTGCAGAGGTTCAGCTTCGGCCGAACACCCGGGAAGGAAATGTGAATTAAGCTGTTAATGTAGAAGTCACGCTGATATCATCAATCTTTTTGTAAAACTCCTCGTAGCTTTGGGTTTAGCCGGTAATCGTTGCGTGCCAAAGTTATTGAAGTATCAGTTGTTCAGTTGTATCAGTCATGCAGGGGTTTTGTCAAAAGCAAATTTGATCCACCCAGAGATTTTCTGTTTCTATTCGGTGTAATGTTTCATCAGCAGAAAATGTGAAATGGCAGCTGAATGTTTGCTTCTATTACCTATCTTTTATCTACTTAGCTACTGGAGTTTTTTTTATTTTACTGGATTTATTTTTCTGCATAAATGCTGAACAGTAAGAGAAACAATCTCTTGTCAGACTTTTCTAAAATTCGCTGGTCTTTCACTCTGCCTCTCTTCAGAGATTGCAGGGATGGGCAGGGTATGGTCGGCTCATGTTACACTGTTCTCATCTGTAACATTTGTTTTTTATTTGGCCATCACAAGTTTTCCAACTCTTGGTCTTACAGTAATTAGAGAGACGTCTTAATTCTCCAGCCACTTCCTTTAGGCCTGCGAAAGTTCTCCTTTTTTCTCCTCTCTGTCCCTCATTCCTCCCTGATTACATTCAAAAGTGCTGTGGTCAACCCCTCTAAACTACCCCAAATTGTTGAAAGAGGGTGGCAGTGGAACGCGTGAGAGTTACCCGCTCTGTTTTGACGTGAATGCTTTTGATATCCTTTGAATCATCTTCACGAAAACCAAATGAACGTTCAAGGCGAAAACCACTCAGTAAATTATCAGCATAAGCGTAGAAGATACCCCTCGGTTTATGTGATCATAGCAAAGGGTTTCGTGGCATCCCTTCCTCCCTTGCATGTGAAACTCCAGAGATGAGTGTTTAGCTGCTGACAGCGTGAAGTTTGTTTTTTCACTGGCTGCTGACTAAGAAGATAACACAGCTGTCAAAGCTGTCAACGTTTGAATGCATTCTTGAAAACAACAACCCGTATTTAGAAAGATGTTTGATGAGAAGGACAGAAGACTGTAAATTAATCTTTTTGTGGACAGAATGCCAATACTATAAGATCATAATAAATATAACTTAAACTTTCAGATGGCTGCAATATGATAATGGAGGAAGGGTATATATGTAAGGCTCATGTTACCCCCAGAGAGTAGGAGAATGAAAAGTAAATCTATACAAAAAATATCTATACAGAATGATTGCCTTTAAGTTCAGCAGTGTTCAAACTGTGACATGCTTTTTATCTAAAGTCTTTTTAAAGTATTTATTTCTTTGACTTATGGAACCAGGTTGTTTTAGTGCATAAACTTGTTTTTAATGTGATTTTGCAGAATAAAATGTGATTTAATTGGTTGTTATTTCAGGCTATATGCAATAAAAAAAATAGAATATTTAAAAGGTGTGTGTACACTTTGCTTTCCACTGTATGTACTAATACAGCTGCACTGAATTTTCATTGTCAGCGACTTCTTTTTAGGCTTGATTCTATCGTCCTAATCGACCCCTCTCTTCCTCTTTTCTCTCTCCCCATAGCGGCGGTGGTGGCCGGGTCGGACATGATGCCGGGACAGATACCTGACCCTTCGCTGGCGGCGGGCTCCCTGCCCAGCCTGGGCCCGCTGGCGGGCATCTCGGCCACCACGCTCACTGATCAACTCAAGCTGGCTGACTTCCGTCAGCTGGGCACCATGCTGTCCCCGCTGCATTTCCTGGGGAGGCTGGGGAAGAGGCCGCTGGCCATCAAGACAGAGGTGAGGAGGAAGAGAGAAGAGGAGAAAAGAGGAAGTAGTGCAGAAGTAGGGTGTGTGAAAGATGTACATCAAGTCACAGGGTAGAAACAAGAAGCCCTCAGTCTCCAGCTAACATTTGTCAGTATCACACGCAAGCCATTTGCATTTATGTTCATAGTCTGAAGTGATGGGAAGACTAAAAGAGAGTTTGTTCTGGTGCCAGTTGCTCAGAAACAGTGTTTTTACAATGAATTAAATTCAAATGTCCTGACAGCAGGCGTGGTAGATATAAAACATTATCTCTCTATCTATAAAACATGATAGTCAGTAGGTGTAGATGCATTGGGCTGAGCTGGTTATGGGACCCTGTCATTTTAAGATTAAACAATGAAATGATTTCATTTAATTTCATGTAAATAAGTGGATTAAAATGATAAGTATACAGTATAGTGTATGGGCAAGATAAACCGATGTGATAAACAGTATAAGAGTTTGATATTTTCATTTTGTAAGTTAAATTTTGCCCCCTCTAGTGCTTACATTAAGACTTACTGTAGAGGTTGCACAACATCGTTTTTTTGCCATCTAGGTGATCCCTATACTATTAGTTGTAGGGTTATGTAATTTAGAAAGTAATTTCATTTCAAGACACATTTATATAATGCCTGTTTCTCATATTAACAGTACATTGTGTTTGCAGATGGATGAAGATGAGGAAAGGAGGAAACGGAGACGAGAGAAAAACAAGGTAGCAGCAGCGCGATGCCGAAACAAAAAGAAGGAACGGACTGACTTCCTTCAAAGGGTGAGTTCATGACACAGCACTGCATGCTGAGCAGCTCAGGGTGGTAACCAACATTAGCCTGACTTCAGTTGACCTCAACAGCTAATTCATGTTTAAGCCATTCACTTATCTTTCACTTTCACAATCACTCAGAGCTAACACAATCAAGCTAATACAAGCCGGCTATGTGTCCAGTAGTATCTAATAATCCTACATCTCTGTCCAGGAATCAGAGCGTCTGGAGATGGTGAACTCCGACCTGAAGGCCCAGATCGAGGAGCTCCGTCTGGAGAGGCAGCAGCTAATGGTGATGCTCAATCTCCACCGGCCCACCTGCATCGTGAGGACCGACAGCGTCAAAACACCCGAGAGCGAGGCCAACCCTCTGCTGGAGCAGCTCTCCGCCGACACCAAGTGAAATCAGGAAACCAGGGACGAGGAGTCCCTGAAGCCCAAACTAGCACCGCCGTGGCAGCCATTTAAATGAAAACATAACTGGCAATACATTTCTAAACAAGCACTTGAGCTCCAAACTAAAGACTTCTGGAGACTCTGCCCAAAGACCTGAGGTTGTAGGGCTTCCTTAGTACTGCTACATGAGCTGGCTCTGTCCATTGGAAGACTGGAAATATCCAGTTTCATCTCCGCATTAAGTGTTGTTGTTGACACCCGCTGTGCCTAGTTGTTACTTCAACCATCTCTACATAAAGGGACCAATGGAAACAGTAGAGTACGACTGGAAACAACGCTGAGGAAACACACTAATATCAATATGGTGCTCTGTTACAAAAGCCCTGAGTAGATTGTGTGGCATTGTTTCAATGCAGAAGCCCACTAAGGCTTAGTGTTCTGCAGTTTTCCTTTTGTATGCTAGCCGAAATATACAGGTGTAGAGTTTTTAGGATACAATACTCAATACAAGTACACCAGACGGAGTAGAGTTTTTTTGTTTTTGTAATGTTTATACCCTGCCTCGACGATGGCAGTTACCGGTTGATCCGATTTGTGGTGACGCTGGCGTCATGAAAAGCACATATACACAAAATGTTTACACCCTTGTTATTTGGACTTGTTGTCTGTCCATTATTGTACTTTGTTTTATACTGCTTTGTATACATAAACATATATGAAATGCTTGTTAATCACTTGATGTGATTTGTCTTTTCAGTCTTTCCAGTCTATGTCTGTCATGTTGCGCTGTCAAACAGCTGTGAAAACAAGCAGAAATCTTTTCAGCTGAGCAGTATTTCAATGTCTGTTCTGGACCTCTATCTGCTATGTATGACTCTGGTACCCTGAATAGATTAAATTTTATTTTCTAACTACAAGAAAGAGCATGTCTTGTCATTTAGTTTTACTCCATCAGACGTGCGATATCTCAGGTTTTCTTCAGTGAAATGAATCCATTTCAGTGAAATGAAGTCCTTGTTTTTGTTCCTCCTAGTCATGACACTAGAACTATCAGGTGACAAAAGTTATGCAGTCATGTTTTCTTCAGCTGAGGCACATTGCCAAATTTAGGCCTTTACTTTCATTTGCAAAACAATGAAAAAGGTCATTCATGCTTGATTATTGCAGCCTTCTTTGTTCAGGGCTCAGCAGGAGAAATACCTCCAGAACAGAAAGCTGCTGACAGCGTTTTAACAAACTTGACCACGTAGCACTCCAGTTCTTGCTACCCTTCACTGGTTGCTAAACTTTAGAATTTATCGTAAGATTTCTTTAAAGCTGTCCTTAATTGTTATAATATTAATTGAATTGTAATTGAAGTGAGTTGGTATTTCACTTTCTTTAACCCCCTTACATTCCTTAATCCCTGTTTTTACTTAAGTACTTTAAAGAACACTTTGTAGCTTGGTTTTCAGTTTTTGTTATATAATAATTATAATAATAATTGTAATGTAATTACAAGACTAGTCAAATTGTTGCTGAAGGGGGAACAACAGAACGTCACCTTCACTACACTGACACCAATATTTCTTCTAATTAATATATTCAGTTAATATTATGACAACGTGATCAATGCACTGATCTTCAAATATATGGTTCCTCCTTAAACTTGCTTGCATGAGCCATAAAAAGGTAAATGAGTAAGTCTTCTGTGGTTAAGATGAACAAAAACATTGAATAGTTACAAGATTTCTACCATAGAGCTCTTAATCTGACATCTACAGAGGGTGGACTAAATAACAAGAACACCTGACACTATACAGTAATGCAACAACACTTTACACTTGAACTGACACATCTGATAGACCTGATAGAACAAAAACGGAACATAAAGTTTATTGTGGGGGTAGTGTGCTGAAATGCATCTACTGTGTTGTACAGCAGGTATAGTATGTATGCCTAGACTCAGCCTGCGGTCAGCAGCTCCATCTAGTGGATTGTTTTGTGAACTGCACGATTTGCAGTAGACCCGATAAATCAATTCGACTTCACACGATTATGTTGTTACCAAATATTGATTGATATGTGGCCACGTTACTGTGAGTAGAAACGTAATGGATATTTTTTTCCCCATCTATTTCCTTTTTTTTTCTCATCATCATTATTTTTGTCGACCTCCATCAAGCGGATTTTTCTTCGAGAATTTGAACTCTCTAGCAACAACCGTTGATTTCCTCCTGCGGTTAAACGTTTATTTTATTTAAAAAAAAAACGTTTCACTTCAGAAAGGGACCAAACTCGCTCAGGTAGGCTACGGTTTTCTCTACTCTGAACACTAAAGGGATTTTTACATGCCTGTTAAACAGAAAAGTGAATGTTTGGGCAGATTTGTTTTATTTTGGTCCAATATAACGTTAAAGGTTTCCTCCTTAGAGACGATGGTCTGATCTAACGTTAAAGTTAAACGTCGCCTGATTAGTTAAATCGGCCTAAAAAAATATAATATATATAATTAATGCTAGCTAGAAAAGACGGTTTCTCGCCTTCATTGTCACATAACAACTGGGGCTTCAACAAACTCATGTTAACTACAGTTAACGTTTTAACTAGCTAGGTTTAAATTGAGCTAACAAGAAAAGCGGTTTCATACAGTACCAATACCACAGTGTAGAAAGACTCTCTTACAAGTAAAAGCATTTCTTTACCTAAGTAAAAGTACAAAAGTATTGGCTTCAAAATACACTTAAAGTACCAAAAGTAAAAGTAGGCTACTCATTATGCAGAATGGACCATTTCGGAATAGTGTACTGTGTTATATTATTATAATTATTGTATGCATTAATGTGTACATCACTTTAATGTTGAAGCTGGTAAAGGTGGAGCTAACTTCAACTACTTGATATACTCTCTCTGCTGGGTAGCTTGTGAATTTCTCCCAGGGATCAATCAACTTTTATCTTAATCTATAATATTACATCGTCATTTATTTGTTGGTTATATTTTGTATTATTAATCTGCAAATGAGTAACTTAAGTTATCAAATAAATGTAGTGGAGCAAAAACTACAATATTTGCCTCTGAAATGTAGTGAAGTAGAAGTGTAAAATAGCAGAAAATGGAAGTACAAGTACCTCAAAATTATACTTAAGTACAGTACCTGAGTAAATGTACTTTCCACCAGTGGTATTTCCAGAGTATTTGGGCTCACACTGCAACAGAAATCTTTCAGTAACAGCAAACCTCACCTCTCTCCTCCTCAGTGGTTTGTGCAGGTGCAGTGCAGATACAGGTGAGAAAGGCTCTCAGTATCTTGTGTTGTGATGGATCAGTGGGAGGATGACAGTGTAGGTCTCCAGCTCGATGAGGAACAGCAAGAGGAAGAGCCACAGCCATCTGATCAGTCAGTCCTGCCCACGGGAAGCCAGGATCAGATGGAGGAGCCAACCCAGGGCCAAGAGGGCAACAGTGGTGATGAGTGGGACACTGATCTGGAAGCAGACAGTAGGTTACAGTGACCATACAGTATAATAACGATGGATGCATAGTCTTCGACCCCCTCACCTCTTCTGTCCCACTTCCTTTCAGATGCCCCTGATCAGAGACACAGTTCGTACCATGCAGAGCTGTACCTGCAGGCGTGTCGGCGGACAGGGGCCGTTCCTGTTTCCTCCTTCCTCCGTCACTTGGGTGAAGCCAATCTCAACCTGAACCACTATGGTGTGGGACCTCAGGGGGCCAAAGCTCTGGCCATAGTTCTGCAAGTAGGGGCCTTCAATCCCTTCACCTAGATATTCACTTTAATGAAACAATTATTTAAATAATAAATTCAATGGCCATCATTTTTATAAGTAAGGTTATGGATGGGGTTGAGGTAAGGGTAGGTTGATGCATTCATTGTTGGTGGAGTTTTTACTAAATGTCTTCCCTCTGTACATCTTTTTTAAGATGATAATGTCATGATGACATACGAGGTCTTGATTCTGTAATAAATGGGTGATTTCTTAAGAAAAAGATGTAGAGAAATGGGATCTTACAGGATTTTCAGTTTCTGTCATTTAATGAGTCATTTTTGTCTCTTTTTGTGTTTCAGAGTGACAATGCCGTCACCAACCTTGAGCTGGAGGACAACGCACTTCGGGCAGAGGGGATACGCTATCTGATGGAGATGCTTCAAACAAACATCAGCATTCAGAGTCTAGTAACTATTCTAAATCTATCACGTGGTACAACATGGTACTCATCTGCTCCTTTAACATAACTCTACTTAGAATACACTAATGCTTTTTTCTCCATCTCCAAAATACCTGAATGACTTTACTTCAGAATCTTTCCAACAACCAGCTGCACCTTGAAGGAGCGGGCATCATCTCCAAAATGCTGTTAGACAATTACTACATCAAATCCATCAAACTCTCAGGTGATCAAGTCTTCTAGTCTTTCACCTCTCAAGATATTATTATGTGCATCTCTGCGCATCGTCGCTGTAATACACTGGAAATTAAGAGGACAATGAGCTCTTTTTTGGATTTGTAATTAAATTAATTTCCCCTTTTTCCCTTAGGGAATTATTTTGATGATACAGCTGCTAAATACTTGGCTGATGTTTTAAAGGTTAGTTAGTAATTTTTCACGACCATATCCTAACTAATGAATCAAGAAACTGTCACATCTAAATATGCATTAAGCTTCAATCCAACGTTTTCTTTATTCTCAGGGTGACTATGTGGTCAAAGAGCTGGACCTCAGTCACAACAAGTTCTGTGATACAGGAGGAGAACACCTGGGTCATATGTTAGGTACAATAGTTCATTTCTGACTGTATTAGCAGAATGTCACTGCTGATGCCAAATCCTTAATTAATGAACAAGGAATTTATCTATTATCCTAAATGCGGGGCTAACACAAACAAAACTCACACACCGATATTACAGACGTTAAAGTCCAGCTGAAATTTTAATTATTTCAACTTTTTCTGTAAGAAAATATAAACTAAATTGCACTAAAGCTATAGCCACCAAGGATATATACTGTATATACTGATTTATTAGCAAAAATGAATTTAAATTTCAGTTTGACTTTAAAAGACTTAATATATAATTTGTGTTAAAAGTTTCAAATGTATTGTGTCCTTTTAAATTTGTTTCCTCTTTCTAAAAGCCACTAATGGAGGTATTGAAGTCTTAAATCTGAGCTGGAATCACCTTCGTATGCGGGGTGCAGTGGCTTTGAGTGCCGGGCTGAAGGTGACAAACATAACACACTCACGCACAAGCCTTCAGTGTGTATTTAACGGTCTGTTTCCTATCATAGCTGTTTGTCCCTCACATTTTCCTTCCCTCAGGTGAACTCGACTCTGAAGCAGCTCCAGCTGTCGTGGAATGGTTTTGGCCACATCGAGGCAGAGCCACTGGGTCAAGCACTGAAACAAAACAGCACGCTGCTGCTGCTGGACCTCAGCAGTAACCGTATAGACGATCAGGCTGTCACACTGCTCTGCCAGGGCCTGGCCACCAACGACACCCTCAGGGTCCTCAAGGTGAGCGGGCAAAAGGGTGAATCCTGGAGCACAGGTATTTTACGTTTGTTTGGTCATCATCATGGCGATTTGAAACATTTTGCACTCTAAAAAACTGTAGATTAATTCATGTTAAATGTAAGGTTTGGTGTGTGTATATTTTGTTCAGCTTTCTCATAATCCCCTGACAAACACCGGAGCTCTGACGCTGCTCAAAACAGTTAAAAATAACACTAAATCAGCAATGGAGGAGATCGACATTTCTGTAAGTGCAGCAAAAACTATTTTCACCTCAGCATATGAACTTAAGTATAAATATGAGTCTTGTCTCTATGTGAATGTGATGATTACTACTACTAGTACTACGTCTATGCTCTGAACGTGCCTGTGTGTGTGTGTGTGTATGTGTGAGTGCAGACAGTGTTTGTGTGTGAGGCCTTTGTGGAGCTGTTGGAAGAAGCCCGTCAGACATGTCCTGCTCTGGATGTTCGGTACAGCGTCATGAGCTCCGTCACCAGAAACTTATCTGCCCTCCGGATCTTTCAGGTCAGAGGTCAGGAAGGGAGAGAAATCTGGTGACAGATGACTGGGATATTAACAAAATATTTAATGTTTATGCTCATGACTTTACAAATATTGTCCCAAGAATCCTAGAGGTCATTTCTTTGCATGTGTACTCCAAATATCCAAATTTGAAACATGACCTGGATTCTTTCATAGAAATTCCTTGAAGAGCAAAATGAGAGCATCATGGACTTCTTCCAGGCGTTGGATAAAGAGGGAACCATGAAGGTCTCCACCTCTGCCTTCAGGAAGGCTGTAAAGGTCAGGCTGACAATTTCTCACACCCCACTGAAAACACCATATTAATATACATAATTAATGAGTACAACAGATCTGTCACTGGGCTCAAGTATTCAGATGTTCACTATTGATTGGATGAGCATTGGAGAAAATGATGATGTCGTGTGCAGGCAGCTAACGTGCCTCTGGATCAGCAACAGCTTGAGTGGTTGATCAGGAAGTTTGACAACAACTGCAAAAGCACCATAATGTACAGGTTAGTCTGTGAACTGGTACAAGTACAATAATTATAATAATGACAAAGCACTTGTTAGAAAAACTCATAAAGTAACTTTTTCTGAAAAAAAAGGACACAAACTGAGGTTTGTGGTGGACCATAGTTATTTGTTTTAAAGGGCCAGGTTACCCACATTAATAAGAAAACATGCTTTCCCACTTACCCTTCGGGTGTCAGACCATGCAGATGGTTTCAGATTTATTTGCCTGGGTTTTGAAAACCTGGATAAGTTTTGGATATCACTCGGGTTAAGCGGGAAAACATGTTTTTTGTTCATTCTTGAACTTGGGAAATAGTAGTTTGACAAAATAATCTGAACTCAAGGTCCACTTACAAGCTTTTTTCTAGAGCTTTCAAACACAACTCATGGTGTTCAGTGCATGGATGGAGTTTGCTCAGTTGTCATAGATGTTTTTTTTATTTAGGTGAAGTCATCCTTTAAGTGTAGTTTGGGTGAAGTGATCCTTCACTCTTTAAGACTTTGTGAACACACTGGTGCTTTAATCACTAGATTTTACCCAAATCAGCTATAAATAGTTTCAGAAAACGTCCAACTTTGTCTTTGAGCTGCGTCTCTTTGTTGCAGTCAGTTTGCTGAGCCGTCATAGATACAGAGACGTACAGCACCACCAAGATGAGGGTCAGGGATACCAGAGGAGACATCTTCAAATAAAAGTTAAAGGAGTCTGTTATTTGATTTTGTTCTTTATATGCCAGTAATGTGACTATACAAATTCAGTAGGTCGTCCATTTTTGCCATACAAATCTCACAATGGCACAATTTCGCATTTTTGCAAAACATCAAGATACTTATAAGGAACAGGAACTGACATCACAAACCCAATGGTATTGAGCACCACTGACAGGTGTACCCTAATAGCAGCTTCCTGTGACCTCAGTGACTCCCCCTCCCCTCTCCCTCCACTGTAGTTCTTCGCTCAACCCGATTCTGTCCAGTGTTGAATACTTGAACCTCTGACACCAACCAGCTGCACCCACCTCAGCGCTGCCAGCTGTTTCCGCAGCTGGGCCACAGGGTCCTCTGCCTCATTCTCTCCATCCAAAAATAATCTTCTGGTATGACAACAGAACAAGAGGAGGAAGAAAAGGAGAGCTGGCATCCATATCAAAGGGCCGAGAGGAGAGAAAGAATAGGGCCAGATGCATGCTAGTTGTTTCGCCTGTAAAGGAAACGGCACACTTATGAATATGCATGTGCAGCATTACTTATGCAGGCCCTGCAGGGTAGGATTATTAAGGCTGTGCTGATGAATTGTCTCAAGGTGTGATATCAAACAGTGCAAACCATTTCTGTCAGGTGGCTCCAGTGGTAACCACAGAGGAGACAATGACATGACGCACCGTCTCAACTGCACCTCTTTAATGAGTCATGTGTAAACAGCTTGACACCGTAATATCGCGGGTCATCAGGACCCGGGACGATCCTTTTAAACTTACATCCCATTACAGTTATATGCATTTATTTGTTATCATTTTCACCTCTGAGGAGCTTCATATCACCACTGCATATGTGAAGAGACTCACTAAAGAAGACTAATCAAGTGCAAGTGTTGCTGCTGTGGGAAAACACACAGGTTTTGATCAAGCCTGTACTCTTGTTTGTGCTCACTGTGTAACTTTTACACAAACTCTTCCAACTCTCGTCTTCTTCATTATCGTCTACCTCTCTGGACCTTCTCCTGGATCCTCTAGGCAGCACATTTTCCTCCTCATCATTCAGAGTTTGTCTCAAAAAGGGATGGCAACTGGCTGCCAGAGAGCTCCCAAGATATTTTACAGCCTGTCTCCTCTTCCATCAATCCTCAGGCGAAATGGTTCACGCCCTACAAGATTCATTCAGACAGTTGTCACCATTACCATTCTTAAAAGTAAACTGGAAATCTATGCTTCCACTTTTCCTCATAGAGCTTTTGTAAAGACGTCTCGTTTTGTTAAAACTTGTTGAATTGCACATCAGAAATGTCCGTGTGAAATGGTGAAACAAGTTCTTACCCTGAGGTACACCACCACGGCCTCCGTCTTTTGTTCTGTGCATCTTAATAAAAAGATCAAAGAAGTTAGTTCTTAAATCCACATGACTACATTATTGACATTTAAATTCAGCCAGTAGAAACTCTCAAAATGGGATGAGTGTGCTCCAAATGAACTGCACAAAATAATGAAGACTTGTAATTAAATAAAGCAATGTTTATAATTTTTGTACATGCACAAGACTCATATCTACATAAACTACATTAACAATTAAATATTAGGCTTCTAAAGTGAAATGTAGTGGTTGAAGGAAATGCACATCACTGGATTCCATTCATTTTAAGAAAAAGTAAAACTTTGCAGAGTAGCTCAGAGTAAATTTAACTATGCCAGTGTTTCAACACTTCACCAAAGTTATGAAAATACTGTAATTATTCAGAAATTATTAAATATGCTATAAATAAACTTACCTTATTTGGACGAGACCCTTGTGGCAAGCAGTCGGTGAATTCCAGTCACACTGCGTGATCATCGCATACTGGATCCCTCTCATAACCACCAGTAATGTATAAAATGTGAGTCATGGCAAGTTGTACTATACTGGTTGAGCATCCTCATTTAACTGGAACTAATGAAGACATTTCATGCTTTTCTGTCAATATCTGATGAGACAAGTGAGTCCAGATAGAAAGAATATAAAAACAACCCACCCTGTGCAGTTCTGCTTTTGATTTGGTCCATCTGTTGCTGGTAAGGTTTTTAACCCTAACTAATTTGTCCCTGACTGCGTTCATGAGGGACGCGCACACATAGAAAAGACAGAATTATCTAACACAAGTAAAACCACAACAGGGTGTTAGTTGGAATTAGTTTGTGCATGTATACAAGGGCTGTGCATTTGACAAAATGTGTGAAGATGCTCCGCTAAATGAAGAGTACTTAAAATCCTTTTCATACTCTAAAACTTTATAGGGTGTACTTAGTAATTTAAAAGTGTTTGAGAATAAAAATATAAATGGTTGTTAATATTAGTATTACCTTAAACTCAAAACACACTTTTTTCCAATTGGACTAAAATACAATTCTTTATATAATGGCATTGATATAATTGGCTTATTTAAAAGATAGAAAAAAATAACAGAATAATTTAGGTAAATTATCTCTCTGATGTGGCTTAATGAAAACAAACAGCTAGCTGCCAATTTCTAATGGGCCATCTTTCATCTGAATAGACACAAAGACTTAAAACCCACATCTTATTGAGCAGTCCAATTGGAAATTCACAGATTTGGCCAATTTTTGAAGACGAAACAAAAACCTGCCAACAAACCCTTCAGATATCTATGCACCCACTGGCACACGCTGCCAATTAACATGATCTCGAAAGCGCTAATGGAATCTTGAGCGGTAATAAAAGTAAATAATTAAATTAGAGGAACCCTTGTATCATTGTTTGCTGTGTTCAGGCCCATTAGGACCTCCAGTATTCTCATGGTAATCTAATGTTTGGGTTTTTTGTGTTCTCATAATGAATTCTGTGTTTTTCCTCCAAACAGTGTTGTTCAGACATTTGTGTAGGTGCTGGCAGAGAAACAAAGACGTACATTAGGACCTATTGTCCCCTGTGATTATTAAAGTAAACAGAAATACTGAAGGGGTATCATACACAGCTGCACACACTTGAGCCTGTGTTTGTGAAGTGGGAGAAAGGGCCAAGCAACCCTTAAGACTTTGTCAGAGATGATCCCATTATTTGGGGCTTCTCAAGAGCCGAGCGGTAGGCTAGCTAATGAGGCTTTGAAGATCAGTCTTTGGCACAGAATTCATCTGCAGCAGAGAATTCGGGAGCAAAATAGATTTGGCACGAGATAAAATGCTTCAGCCAAGATTGACCTTGAAGACGTTCCCTGCCTCAGCCTTGTGCTTTTATTTTGCCGTCGCCGTATTTTGGCCTTTTCAAAAAGTCTGTTGTAAGAAGATGAAAGTTGAGGTGAAATGTGCAGTCAACAGTTTCTCTGGTGCAGTGTACGCTTGGCATTACATAAACCATCATAGGGCTGCAAGTAACTGTTATATTTATCAATTAATGTGTAATCAATAATTGATTGTTTGGTCTATACAACTTAAGAAAATAGTTTAAAAATGGCCACAAGCTCCCAGAGCCTGATATGACACCTTCAAACGTCTTGTTTTGCCCAAACAACATTTGAGAGGCTGCAATCAGAAAATGTTGCCATTTTAGCTTGAAACGTCAAATCAAAATTTGTTAAATTAGTCGATTAAGTATTGACTAATCCTTTCAGCTCTAGTTAATCATTGTCGAACTAATGGTAATAAAGCAGGTACAAAGTTTGTAAAGTAAATGTGCAAGACAAGTTTCAGTACATAAAACTCTTGAGATGTTTAATGTTTAAAATTGTTTCTTTAAATAGATACCAGTATTTTATATATAGGATAACACAATGAAAATCTCTTCCAACATCGGAGTGGAGAAGTGTGCGTTTTGAACATTACCCCCAACATATTGCCCATAAAGTAACAATATGCTGTATACATATAGAAAACAAATAGTGTCTGGTTTGTGTCTTGTACAGTTCCTGCTAATGAATAGTGAATTCATGTGTGTCTGTTTTACTAAAAGCTCACAACAGTTTGATCAACATTTTCTAGACAGGACGTGGATGATGAAACGGGAATTTAACTGAACTGAAATCACCTCCAAACGCGGGCTCGTCAGGCAGGTTGCCGATTCTTTTTTTCCACACTGCTGCTAGTAACAATGACTAGCATCAAACAAACGAATAGTTTCAGTCCTGTGTTAACATTAAAAACATCTTGAACTAATCTGAGTGAGCTCTGCTGTGGAAAATGTGGCACGGGAGCTCCAACTAACGAGCAGAGGACAAAGTCATGCAGCCAAATGTTGCCTGGAAGAGCAATTTTGTTTCATGATTACACAACTGTGACAAGACTGCAGCGAGTGTTCATCTACTGCTTCACCTGTCCGTCTGAAGAGCACACGGGTATAATAACACACCCATATGTGAACATTTTAAACCCGTGTATGCGAATTTTTGTCTTAAGACGTGTGATGTAAATGTTACTCGTCTCTTTGCTGAATTCAAATGTAGCCAAACAATTACTGATAAAAGATGGCAAGCAATCTATTTGCTTTGTTGATTTAGCAAAGGCCCATTTTAAGCATATTCCTAGGATTGCAGGTACTTCCAGTTACTACAGATACATATCTACAGATAATACCACGTATTATCCATATGAGCGTTGGAACACAACCTCACTATCCCCCTGCAGTCGGACTAAACAGTTAAAAAGACAACAGTAGGTGTGTAGGCCATTTTGTGCGTTTTGTGTGACGTGGAGTTCTTTTTATGCAGCAGAGCGATCTTTAAATGAGAGTAATGTGGTGGCAGAAACGTCATCACATGTCCAGAAGCAACACTCGTGGATCTTCCACCACCGCTTTGATCTTGCGTAGGAAAGTGACTGCTTCTCTGCCGTCAACGAGTCGGTGGTCGTACGTCAGCGCCACATACATCATGGGCCGGATCTCAACCTGCCAAAGCACAAAGCAGTTTAATTGTTTACTCACGCTCGAGTGCATCAGATTTGGAAAAACCAGTAGATCCATATTAGTATGTATGATCATTGTCTGTACATGTAACTCAGGTCTGACCTCAGTTTTTAGCTGTCCAACTTTTTTTTTTGTTTTCATATCATGTGGCATTTAATACACCCCCAAACACCTCATCCAAGCCTTTTGTACCAGTAACACTTTTGCTAACCCAGTAGATAAACTGAAGTCACTCTTCACAGTTTTCGTCACATGGTTATAGCTCGTTTTAATTTTTTATTTTGAAACACATCAACTATTTTGCCATCTGTATGTATGAAAACGTAATTCTCACCTTGCCATTGATGGCCACAGGTCGCTCGAAGATGCCATGCATGCCCAGGATGGCAGACTGTGGGGGGTTGATGATGGGTGTGCCAAACATGGAGCCAAACACGCCACCATTACTGATGGTGAAGGTGCCTCCATCCATATCTTCAACAGCAAGCTCATTTTTACGAGCCTGAGGCAGACAACACAAAATACTTTTTTCATTTTTGTGATAAACGTAATTAGATATTGGTTTTATTCAAAATTGCGTAGCAGTCTAAAATGACTGAACTGATTGCTTATCACAATGAAAGATTTAAAAACAATACAATAATCTGATGATGTGTGTTAACACTTATTGCACAAAGCTTTTTACCTTTTCTCCCAATGCATTAATGGCTTTCTCGATGTCAGCGAAGTTCATGGTCTCAACATTACGGATCACTGGTACAACAAGCCCCTGAACAAATACATGTTATTCAGGTGGATTAAATGTTTTATACAAAAATATAAAGCTTCATAGAGCCAAAAGTCCTACCTTTGGGGTTGCCACAGCGACGCTGATGTCTACGTAATCCCTGTAGACAATCTCTTTGGTTGTATCATCAATAACTGTGGTAAAAAACATTTGTGGAATAAAGTTTGGTGAAAAAACAAAACAAAAAGTATAATATGTGGCTATGCCTTTGGGGAAAGTTCAATTTTAAGCAAAAGAAAAAACAGTGGAAGTAAGTCTGCGTTGTCTTACCGGCATTGACAGCAGGTTGGTCAGTCAGAGCGTGTGCTGAAGCCTTCACAAACGCCGACATAAAACCCAGTTTGATGTTGTGCTTCTTTAAGAAAGCATCCTTATGCATCGTCCTCATCTCCTGAATGTTGCTGAAGCAAAATTATAGAATAGATATAGAATAAAGAGAATTTGTTTGATGAGGAAATATCTTTTTTTTTTTTTTTTAAAAGTCCCTTGAGTCAAATATATCATATGATCACAGTGTGACATTGGCTTGCAAATTACACACTTCTGCCATGAAATGTGAATCGGGTTCTTTTGTATTGAGGCTTGTAATCCTAACTGGCTAGGGTTTAGACCAATGCATATACTATGAAGTTGGAATAATCTTTACAGGAGCTGCTGTGGCTCACCTCATATCCACCTCGTTGAAGGTGGTCAACATGGCACAGGTGTTCTGAGCCTCCTTTAGCCTCTGGGCAATCCTCAACCTCATACGGTTCATCTTCACCTGGACAGAAGGAGATCAAACCATCTGTGAACCACCTCCTTTATGTGGTTGACATTTTTGGTTGCCCATGACGAAAAACATATGGATGAAACATAACAAGTGCGTCCTCAACATTACCCTGTTTTCTCCTCTGCCTCCTGCTGTTGGAGGAGCTGGAGCTGCAGGAGTGGGCTTGACAGCAGAAACTTGATGAAGAGGGAAACAGAATGTGACATCAGGAGACAAAAACAGTGCTGGTGGCCTACTCAGATACATCCTGCACAATAATGATACATAAATGCTTTTTATGCCAGAGAAGGAAACACACCAGGTTTGGCTGGGGCAGCCTGTGGTGGCACTGGGGGCATGGCAGTGGGGGCTGAAGCTGGAGGTGCTGAAGCTGGAGGTGGTGGAGGGGCTGCAGCTGGTGCCTCTGCGGCTGGGGAGGGAGCAGCTTTGGCAGCAGCAGCTGAGGAAACAGAAGTAAAGAAGGACAAAATGTAGCATGGTTCTAATGATTCACAAAGTACACATTTTGCCTCAATATGTTTCAGTGCTGTCATAATTCAATACATTATGTTTTATCCATTTATAGTAGCAGCATAAAAACAACTACAGCAGTCATTTAAAGTTTACAATGTGGTGAAAAAGAGATATCAGTGCTGCATTTGAATTAATGCACAGTACAAACTGAACTCTGTCATGCTTCACACATGAGATGTTTCCCCTTTAAAACAAATTGTGATGATTATACGTACAAGTTTGTTTACTTCAGTGATAAAATGATAACTGATGTTCAACTAAGCACACCTCCTTTCCGGAGTTTGAAGAGGGGCGTCCCTCCTTCAACCTTCCCCCCATCAGGCACCAGCAGTTCCTCAATTACACCAGCTGCTGGAGAAGGGACTTGTACGGAGGTCTGGAAATACAAAA
Source organism: Macquaria ambigua (assembly GCA_008360985.2). Lineage (NCBI taxonomy): Eukaryota > Metazoa > Chordata > Actinopteri > Centrarchiformes > Percichthyidae > Macquaria > Macquaria ambigua. Next base: position 191,779 of record VMKM01000521.1, read on the forward strand.
TACAAAACGTTACTCATTATCATATTCTGTTAAAGTAAAAAAAAAAAAAAAATATATATATATATATATCATACAGATGATTTTAGGTTGATGGTCGTTCTTGTTCATACCTTGTCAGTCTCAATTTCACACACCACTTCATCTTCTGTCACTGAGTCGCCCACAGCTAAAACACAAACAATGACAGAGCATGTATTTCATGTGATGAAAAATGATTACTTTCAACATTTGGCTCATTAATATGGGACACTGAAACCTGTGAAATAGTGACAATATTTTACCTATGATATCTTGAGTTATACCAACCTTTCTCCCACCTCACATCCCCCTCTGTAACAGATTCTGCGAATGCAGGAGTTTTGACTGTGACTACCTCCTCCCCTGCACAAAAACAAAAACAACAGTCGCTGTGAGTTAAACACTGAGCAGAGTCGATGTCAGTACATAACGTTGAGAAGTGTTGCGACACATACTGTGAACAGCAGATGTCTTGAAGTATCTGACATGGAAGACATTCGCTGATGATGGAAATTCACATCTAAATGTCCAGAAAAATAAACAAATTATGGGTATTTTTAGACAAATCTGCAACAAAATGCAATTGTACAAACCAAATGACCGTATTTAAACATGCACACACAAAACTGATCAATATGCAGATACCTTCCTCAGAATTACTATGTTTTTACGTTTACACCACATAAAACCCCTTTTCTGCACAGATGTACAGCTCGGTTTACATGAATGAAAAAGACTGACAATGCATCATTGTGTTGAAGAGTTTATAATCATAAAGTGGTTATTGAGGGGCATTCAAAGACAGACAACATAGTGGGAGAGAGCACTTACGGCTGAGAATTCCTGTAAACTAGTCGGCTGCAAGCAGAGAGGCCTTAAGATGGAAAAAGAAAAGAGAAAGAAAATCAACTAAAGCTGTGACTACTGCTCCTGCCTGAGGCTCTAACATGAGATATGAATGGAGCGCTCTGAAAGCTGCAGTTAACCACTTGTGGGCGTCTCAGCCATTCAAAAAGCATCACTTACTCTACTTTGGATGATCCACTCATAAAGCTTGTTTATTCATGAGCAATAAAATACAGCCTGCAGTCTTAGATGATGCATTACCGATGAGGTCCTCAAATCCAGCTAAAGGTCTACTTAGTTAAAAGCACACTTACCTGATACACTTTGTCGGGACAGCACATTATTGGCCTAAAAAGATAAAAAGTAAAAGAGAAAACAAAATCTGTTTCACATGTATGTGTGTATAATACAGAGAAAAACTGAAAATCTGAGACATTGGAAAACTGACAGCAGAGACATTTTTGGAAAATAACTGTCGAACAACCCTTCATAGCTTGAACTTTAAGTTAAACCACTGGATTTTCCTTTGCTGACAAAAACAGGCTGCTGTAAGGTTAAATGTGCTGCACTGCTGTATGTTATGAGTCACGTGTGTGGGTATTTTGAGGGCAGGGCCTCTGGTGAAGAAGCCTGTCTAGTTCTGCTTTCACACGGATGTTTGGTGGAGTCGCTTGTTGTGATCCTAACCTAAACCTACTGATGTGGGATGCCAGAGGAGGGTGGAGTTGTCAGAAATGGACTAAATCATATACAGTAGATTGAAAGCATGTGCAGGCATGTAGCTACCAAGTCAATGGAGTTTTCATTGTTTTTACTCACTAGAACTGTTGTTGATTATGTACCATGAGAGTACAACATTTCACTGGTTGATGAACCACCAACATATTTAGTTTAATTCTGACTTCAGTCTTCTTGCATTAACTTTTTCAATCTGTTCCATTTGAGTGCTTTCCTAAGTCAAACCTCTGCCATTACAGACACTCAGTTGGCAGGTCATTAGGTAAACCTTTCTGAAAGTAATGCAGTATATATATATACAAATATATATAAAATACAACCACCCTGCAATAAATCCTACCCACTATATCTAGAGCTGAAATAATTATTTGATCAGTCGTTTAAAAGTTAGTTTTTAAAGCAAAAATGCAGGACATTCACTGAATCCAGTTTATCAAACTAAACTAATCGATAATGAAAATAATAGTTAGTTGCAGCCCTAGTTAAACACTCAGTTCTCTCAGTTCTATCTCAGTTTATTAGGTACACTTCCTCCCTTCATTAAGGTTATAATGTTCAGTGTTAATTGAAACTGTTTAAGAGAAATGTTGATTCAATTGTATGGTCATTTTGAAGGGTGTAGTAGTTGCATTAAGTGCAGCTGTTGAAATGTATTGCATTATACAGAGAGGTGTTTCTGTTATTTTGCCTACCCTCATTGCTATAAATGGGATGGACAAAATAACAGAAACATCTCTCGGTATACAGACTGCAGCCTCCAAAATGACTGAAATTGAATCAAACGACTTTTGAACGTTGAAACTTTCATGAAGGTAGGCTTTACTGCAGAGCTGTTGTTTTAGACTGCATTACTTTTAGCCAAGTGTACCTAATAAACTGACAGCTGAGTGTATTTCTCAAGACCCCTGTGCAGGCCATAACTCATAGGCAACACTAGCACCATAGTCTCCGTGAAGTAGGGAGAAGTACAAATGAACTCCGACAAGACACACAAGTTATTACCGTCGTGATCATGTTTCAGCTTCATTACCTGCTCAAGGCGCTGAAATGACAGCTGAACATGTGAGGGCAAAGCCATGGTATCCCCTCACAGCACACACGTCTAACATGACATAACATGGGCTATTTCTGTCAGGTCAGCTGCACACACCTCATTCTCACAACCACACGGTACCATAACATGCTAACATTAGCCTGTTAAAACTGCTTCGTGTACGGTCAAACCAGTTATTGAGAAAATGTAAAAAGTAGACAATAATATAGCTTGCAGGGAACAGGTTATAGTTTCTTAGCATGTTAGCTAGTTAGTTTGTTATGACTTGCTAACATTAAGTGCAACTTTTATCTTGAAATAAAGAAAATAAATAGTTAAAGGGACACTGTTCTCAGCTCCTTCTCAAACTTGAGCTCACTAGCTTCCTCTGAAGCTGTCAGGGTCTGTCTGTGGTCTGTCCTTGGTAGGCGAGGCCCTCCTTCACAAGCTAACGTCTGCTGAACGCTAGCTAACAGCTAGCTGTGTCTTGTTTTAATCAGTCGAAGCCGTTTTAGAGTTCATACACAGGCTCAGTTCACTGTTTTTGTCCAACCTACCTGGCTCACCGCTGACAGAGAACGACCAAGCGTCCTGTATACACATCTGGATGGCGATAACATAGCGTTAGCTGGCGGCTGTGTCTCTGACAGCAGTTGAAGGAGCGGTACGGAAGCTCGCTGCTCCCAGACGCGGGGGGCCGGTCCGACTGGGAGGAACCACTGCGGCTGGCCGGGAGGGGGGTACAGGGTAACAGGACTGTACCATTGCCTGCGTTAGGTAACAATCCATACACTTTCTTTCAATTACATTTCACAACAAGCACTTTTCCTTTTTAAAAAGGATAAGAAAATAGACACAATTTGAATTAAGAAGGAAGCATTTATTCCTCACTTAGTCCATTAACAGTGGGTTGTCCGGTTCAAATAACATTTAGGGTCATTATGTGCAGGATGGGATAGGTTGGTGTATTAGACCACACCTCCTGGTTTGTAGAGGGGCTCTCAGCTGGACCAGTACAAATAATTGAGTCACTCACTTCTCCTCCTACAAGCTCCAGACCTACAGCTTCCTCGGGTCGTTTTGGAAAAGCAACAGGTGGGTTATCTATCTATTATCTGAGCTACATCTTTTAGTTTGTACTCTGTCATATCAAACTAGACTGTAAGATGTTTGAATCGAGTGTGATTTTTTAAAAATATAGCTAAACTAAAAAAAGATGCAACTGAGAAACAGCATTACATGGATACAGAAAAGTGAGGAGAAAACAACTTCAAATAACTTAAAAAGGGTGTCTCTGCTAGTTGTGCAAAAACATCAACATCAACAATTCCCATCTAAAATTATCTTTCATCTGGACAATATCTATTATTGTGGTTTCATATTTTTAAGTTGAAATGTTTTTCAGTTCACTTACATAAAATAAATAGCTAGAAAAAAGCAGTTTGATATTTTATTTTATTATAATTTATTTGCAAGGCAATTCAGATCCATGTTTTCATTGATATTTGCTGCTGTGACATGTCCAAGAATTCTATGAAACAATTATTTTATTTTCTTATAACACCTGCGTTATATAGTTAATGAAAGTATTTTTGTACACTACTGTCTTCTTTCATTTTTTTTTTTTTTTACCCAACAAGCATGAATCCAAGTGTTTGGAGCAAAGGTATGTATTCTTCCAGCAACATTTGCCTTGAGGGCTGCACTACAGAGCACCTCTCCTCTTTTCAGCCTGAACCCGTGCCGTCAAATTCAGATGTGTCCGGTGTTTCTGTACACAAAGACAGTGAAGACATAAAAATGATACCGGAGAGTGCTTTTTACAGCAGCTGTGATGCTGGTTCAAGTTTCTGTTCTGGCCAGCTGGAGCTCAATCCATCCAGAAACACTGGACATTTATCCACGAGAATGCACCCATCTCCTGCATCCAGTTCTTGTGGTCACCATGACTGGAACTTAAACATTGGCCATCAAGCAAAGCGTGCCAGAGTGGAAAATATCATCAAAGGCATGACCGGCTTTCCTGGTATGCCCTGCACAGGTGTGACGACAAATCAGCATGAGGAGGCAGACAGCATGCAGGAAAATGAAAGGATTCAAGAACTGCCTTTACATCAGGAGCACATGGAAAGAAGTGGATCTGGCAGCGCGAGTTACAGCCAGACGACAAGAAAGCAGCTTGAGAGTCAGCATCAGCACCTCAGACAGCTCAGAACAAGGTTCGACCATGTGGATGGAGTAACCGACACTACAGACAGTAGTAAGGACGAGAAATATCCCACCTGGAACAATTCTCCTGAAACATCTCCAAGGGACGCATGTACAGATTCATACAGTGACTTTGAGAGCAGCTCAAGTAGAAAATATCAAGGATGGAAGAAGGTGAAGCTGATGAACTTCTTCCAATCCAAACCTGAGAGAATAAAGCTAATGGCAGATGTTTTAAAGTACGAACTGTCCAGAGCTGTCAGTAGGAGCGTTGACTCTATTTTCAAAAGCATGCCGCTTCTAGAGACATCGCCAAATGACGAGGGGAACGTAGAGACTGATATGCCTCTTCAGTCATCAGTTTGCAAAGATAGTAAGTTAAGACTTTCGTGTTGTGGGAATGCAGAGGTGCACGTCCCAGATGTTCAAACCGAAGCTCTGTCCCTGGTTGTGCAAAAGCCTCGACTGGAAAGAGCAGACAAGTTCGTCCTCCAGTCCAGATCAAGAGCTCACCATCGTCCCAAACCTCCGATCCCCTTCGGTCACGACTCTGCTTTGCTTGAAGATCAGCCGTCAGAGAAGAATCACAACACTGCCCGTCAACATGCCCTCAGATGCTTGCAAGATGGATGCTCTGAAGTTGGTCAAGCAAAGTTTGAGACGTTTGACGCGCATTGGAGTTCGGTCAAAGTGAGATCGAAGGTCAACTCCAGATCTGTCAGAAGCCCACAGGCTCACACTGTGTCGGTGGATCCCATGTTTCTACAAAGCCTGTGTCTCCCTCATGTCAAGATTGAGTCCGATAGCCTGGTGAAGAATAACCTGTACATGCTGAATGTATCCTTTACAAGTTTCTATATTGATGTAGTCTAATATTTGATCTTTTATTGTTCTCTTTAAGTAGCAATCAGCAGTCTTCTTTCCTTTTTGTTAGCTCCTGAGGCAGCTGCCTTTAGACACCAGTAATAATTCTTTCTTTGCCTATTTGAGGTTCAAATAACAATCCATTCTGTGTCACAAACCTTATCATCACCCCAGACATGTGCTCTAAAATGAGTCAGTTCATCAACAACAACTTTGTACCTTACAGAATCCAACAAAATACTCCCTTTGATCTTCCAAACTTTGAAGAAAATTGCAGTCTCTCCATTTGTCCTGAGTTGTAATGATTTCTTGGACAGAAAACATTTCCAGCCTCATTAACACAGAAAAGTCACAGTTTCTTATGTCTAGGATGTGTGTGTTTTATCCTTAACACTGGTGCATTTAGGAGGGTCTGACCACAAATCATCTGAAGAAAGCAAAGCTTATATTCTTCTACACTCGCTACCCGAGCTCACTGGTACTGAAGATGTGTTTCCATGATGTGCAGGTGAGAAAATACTTGCAATATTGAGCACCAGTACAATTCTTCCACACGTGTGTTATTTAATGGATTATATTTACAAAAAAATAAATAAATAAATAAATAAATACAGATGTATAGCATTCATTACAATCTTGGGAAAGTTGCTGTATTTCACATTTAAGCAGACATATTTCTTGCTGTTTCCTAAATCAAACGGTTGAAATGAAAGTGTTTTCAAACCAGTTTCATGCTTTCCAAATGCATCTTTGTCCCCACTGAATAAAGAATGAGTTCCACACAAGTTAATACTTTTTGTTTTTTATTTGTCAGCAGCATTATAATCAGGCAATCTGATCAGGATTAACAACTCACTATTGCATTTCTGTAAAACACAAAATGTGTAAAAACGGCAACACAGAGATGCAGTAACATAGTTTATCCTGATTTTATTTGCTTTATATTTTTAAAAATATACTGTAAAACGTGTTTAGCAGCTTCTCTCACATAAAGACAAATTAATTACTGTATATCTAATTACACACTTTGATCATGTCACTTACCTGTTTTTCTGTTTTGTCCTCAGTTCACGCGCTGCATCACCTCTCAGCTCATCAAGTGGTTCAGTAACTTCAGGGAGTTTTACTACATCCAGATGGAGAAGTTTGCCCGGCACGCTCTCATGGAAGGAGTGGCCGACGTGAGGGCCTTGACTGTGGGGAGAGAATCAGAACTTTTCAGAGCTCTCAACATGCACTACAACAAAGCCAACGACTTCCAGGTAACTCATACTGCACACTAGAGATCTTATTGCTTTGAATGTACAAATTACTGGTGATCACTGACATCATACAGTTTTGTCACTCAAGTTATTTGTGATGTAGCCTATTTTTTACTTTCAGTGAGGTTGTTTTATTGTCTCATTTCGATCATGTGGAGTCCAACACATGATTTACTTTTGTTGGATGTGTGTGTGTTGTACTTTATATTTCTCAGTAGTCTCAAATCCTCAGTCCGCTTCACTGCATCTGCATCTCCTCATTTGTAATTGATATAGATTTCAAAAGAAATCAAGGATGAACAGTGGCTTTTTAAGATTCATTTAATACAAGTGTTCCCAATGTTTTATAGGTAAAATAATGTGATAGTAAATTGCTTTAGTAATGAATGCTATTTATTGTACGTACAGAGGTATGTCTACTGTTGGCTATATAAGATGTGTCAACACGAACAGATAATTCCTAGGTGATGCATTAACCATGGTAATTAATTGAGTCTAGGTGGGTAATATTTGAAATGTATCCAATTTTTAAATGTATTTTTTTCACATTGAATTATTTTTATTAAACTTTTCCAACATGCAAATTTTTATCACATTACAACATGACACAAGTCATGGTACTCAACAGCATAACTACTATAACCAAAATATACCAAAACACACAGATACTCAAACAAACTTATCACGAAAAATAAAAGGTCACAAACTGTCCACCGAGGAGAGGGAAGGTGGCTCAGGGAACCAACGCTGCTTCATGATCAGATACAAATTTTTGTTCAAAGTATGAAAGAAAAAGGCTTCTAGAGTTTTAAAAAAGAAATCATCTGGTTGAGCCACGAGTTGAGCATTTAACTTTTTTTTTAAGTTTGCCATAACATTTAGAGTACAGATTTCATGCTCATTTATTTCTGGCTACTCTGCTTTATTAAATATTTTATTAAGTAGAGCGAGAAGCATTAGGACGTCTCAGGTTTCATCCAGTTTCTAACAGTCATGAACCCACATTAATATTAATATGAGGAAAAACCTTCTCACATTGTATTTTTTAGTCTACCATAACTTCAGAAAACCACTAACAAGTTATTAAGTTTCCACTATATTAGTGAACATTAGGCAGAAAATAGCCTAAATGATCTTATTATTAATCAAAAGGCCATGAGATGTATGAACACAGGGTGTGTATTCATATGCATGGGGGTCACTGTTTCTCCTTAATTTATAACGCAGTTAAATAGTTTTCATGTTGACCTGTTTGCACATTGACCACAGCTGGTCAGTCAACATATTAACCAGCCTACATGTGTACAAATTTAACATATAGTAACATAGCTTTAATACTATTTCTACTAACTGGTACAACAACTACACCATGATAATACAGCAGTGACAACTATCTAAGGACAGTCTCTAGTGTGACTGAAGATGAGAAGAAAAGGAAACTAAACACTCATACGGAGCACTTAATATGATCTTAAATGAGGATTTGCTGCACAAAATTAACAGCTAATTAACATGTATGAATTTCATAACTTAGAGTAAATGCTATCATAATGAACACAGCTGATTAATATGTGTATTAAGGCTTCTCAACTATAATGCAACCTTTTATTAAAGTTCCTAAAAAAATGGGCAATAATTGTCAATATGGCACAATAAAGCTGCAGGGAACCCGTTGTCAAACTATGTATGGCAGCAATACATTATAGAAATTTCACACATGATCGAGAATGGGCAGATTTTATCCTTTGTGGAGCTTAGAAGGAGATATAACTTGAACACATACTTTCTTACAGTATACCCAATTAAAATAATACTTTTCCACAGAATACTTTAACTATAATTATGAGACAGATAAACGATTCAGGTCTTTAGCATCAGACAGAGGTACTGTCTCAGGTCTGCATAGGATGTTGATTCACTCCTCCTCGAATCTCAACATTCAGACCCAAGTCTCAACGGGAACAAGATTTAGGGGTTTCAATCACCTCTGCAGAGCGGGGAAGAATGTGGAGGGACCGTTCAGTAATAATGAATGTATAAATCTCTCTCCTTGTCCTGTTGTTAGGGCTGCACAGCCAAGGTCAAAAAAGGGCAGGGAAATAGTAGGCCTAGCCCTTTTGGCTGCTAAAAGAATGATTTTGTTAAATTGGAAGATTTGTAAGCTAAAATGTTTCTCAATAGAAACATGGTTACTTGTATTTATTAATCTTATTGTGAATGAATAGCTGATATGATCAGCGACACTAAATAAAATCCTGGAATGCATTGGGATCAAGTTTGGAAATGCGTTTCAGCATTGCATAGCCGCCCTGTGTGAGTATATTTTGAAACCTTGGCTCCCCCTATACAGGTCAAGCACACTCTATGATAATGAAATGAATAATTAGTTGCGAGGCACTGTACTGTATACCCCCCTCCTTTGTTATGTGTTGTTACTGTGTCATTGTACCATTTTGCACTTTTTGATGTAGGTGTTTGTTTGTTTCCTTTTGTGTATGTCTGTCTTATATACATGTAAAAGTGTAAATTAAAAAAAAAAAGAAAAACCAGTACAGACAATATGGCCTAGAATTATTTAGTATTATATCAGTTTTTTTTCAATAGTTCCTTGCAGCATATAACAATAATTCCTAATGATGCAATTAATTAATTATGTGCTAATTAAATTGGACCCGGATAAGAGGCAGAAAATGGATGGATAGATTAAGCAATTAAAAATGACTGAAAATTAATGTAAGTGCATGAAAGTTTTTGCTGAAATCAACACTTGTCCATTATGAGTCTCTGAGCGTCTTAGCTCCACGAAAAAGGATTGAACGTCCTCCTGCTTAGTACTTTTAAACTTTTAGTTTATAGGTGTATAACATCTCCAGACAGCCTGCAATCAGATAAAAATAAACATTTGATAAGTAACATTACTGCCTACGACAGGCAAGAGAAAGTATGTTAATATTTAAGACTTTGCAAATTAAATGTGAGATTGTTTTTGCAGGAAACTTAATTCAAAGCTTTCTTTGACTTTTGAAGACCTGCAGATACCCTGTTGGGGAATAAAAATAAAAAAAAGCAAATTAAAAAGCACAAGTTAGCTGTCATAGTACGACCATTTTGCTGCTGGGTTTGGTTTTTGTTTCCTGACGAGTGGCAGATACGTTCAACCTTCAACTCTGCTTCAAGGGGCAGGAGACAAACACAGCAGGGCAGGAGTAATAAAGGGCAGAGTGAGGATAGGAGGGGTGGAGGGCTGTGAATATGCACCCAGCAGTGACTGTTGGGTGTGGTCATGTGGGAGCAGGAGCTGAAATCAAACACGCATGTTAGATGGAATAAAAAAAAAACACAGCTCTTTGTCTCAAACATGTTGCCTTCGCACGACTTAAACAGGAAATGCTCTGGAAGTTTCCATGTACGTGTCACTGAAGTCTGTTTTTTTTTTTTTTTATGCATGACACACCTGCATCTCCCATTATTTTAAGCCGTGGCTGTACTGGAAACAAAAGCAGTAACATGCCCACGTAAAGGGTAAATATTTGTGACATCATTACATAGCCACCAAGGCAACCCTATCTCAGGTGTTAAACTGTTATACTGAAGATAAGGTCACCTGTTAGTGACATCTGGTGAGCATTAAGCCTCTTGTCTCTTCTTTGACAGTATTTATGTAACACACAACACGTCGATACAACTGAAAAAGTTCAGTAAAATCCATAATTTCAGCATCAGTGAGAATCAGATGCTCTTTACACCGAGAAACCAGAACGATTTAAAAAATCCGTAAGATGTAATGCAATGCAATACAACAACCGACCTGACCAATGTTCATTAACCTCATCAATATTAGTATTTGGCATATCAGTTGAAGCTTACCAGAGGTGGTGATAAAAAAAAAAATGAAGAGTTTGCCTTGAGGTTAGAGAAAAGGCCTAAAAAAAAACAAACTTGTAGGATACTTGCCCTTTAGATTCTGCCATAATCTGTGTGCAAACCTGACATTTTTGGCATAAGCACATCAAATATCCAAAATAGAAAGGGTCCATCCTCTGGGGACCATAAATGTACTCCTTTTGACCAAATGGTGGTGAGGAAAACCATCACAGGGTCACTAATTAATTAGTTTAAAAAAAAAAAAACAAGTACAATTTGGCAGAACTGATTCTGCCACCTTACTTACAATGATATATACTGTGTATGATATATTAGCTTATTGCAGATATATCCATATTGTATACGTCAGCCAATAAATGACAAGAAACTGAAGTAGAGAAATACCAAAGATATGTTTTTTTAAGTGTTACCATTCTACAGTTTGTCCACCAGTCACACGTTTATCTTTGAACTTTAAAAAGTCCTGCCCAGCACATTTGTAGATCGCAAAATTAAGGGAACCATATCAAAAATGTGTATTTATGTCATGAGTTTTGACTTGTTACTTACCTTGATTTGCCAGGCCTGACTCTTACCATCTACAATACTTGTGAACAGTACGTGTGTGAAAGGTCTTAATGTTCGTCGTGTCTTTAATCTCCTCCTGAGGTCCCTGACAGGTTCCTGGAGGTTGCAGAGATTACACTGAGAGAGTTTTACGTCGCCATTTCAATGGGCAAGGATCGTGATCCATCGTGGAAGAAATCAATCTACAAGGTGATCTGTAAACTGGACAGTGACGTACCAGCTGAATTCAAAAATCATCACTCTGGATGAGAGCCAGCCAGAAGACATCGTGTGCCACAGTGGTTACTGTCACAATGTGGACTTACTCGTGCCTTGAGTACCAAACTATTTTGTGTTTAATGAAGAGAATAGTATATTGTAAAAGAGGTAAGTGAATGTCCAATCTCCATACACATGGCAGACTGATGGCTGAGTTTATCAAAGGCATCTCGTTGCATCATGAGGTAGTTTGAAATATGTATTTTGCTATATCAGCCATATTATATAGCAGTAACACATATTTTGTACGATTGTGAATCAGATTTATCAGTGAAATGTCAAGTCACAAAACGCAACACAGAACATTTTGTTTTTGAGAAGTATTTTTCTTTAATAAGCACAAAATAAGGTCCACACCACATAAGAGAAAATGTTTTAATATTCAGCAGAGCTCATTGTTGTCATTCTGTATGTTTGTACAGGATATATAAAAAGGAAATTACATGAATTCTGAAATGACTGAATCAGTAAATCATGTCTAAAATCGTACAAACTGTTGTTAAAATAGCTTCCGTCCATCTTCCATACTTACCATGAAGACCCATCCATCCACTTTCCAAATGATGACACTGTGGCCGGCTGTCCACAGGCCGGTCAAACGTGGTCTTCATCAGTGGTTCTTGTGTGTTCGGTCATAATTGATGATCCCTCGCTTTGTCTTCAGTTGTTGACAAACCGGATGAAAATTTCTCGTGTGAAAATTCTGGACCTTTTGCTTCACAGGTGTGTAAACGTTTGTAAATGTAAAATTAATTTCAAAAAGTGAACACATCTGCTTATATAGTAACCATGATGATCACACTCAGTGGGAGTGAATTTGGTTCATTTGACTACTGACATGCAGTGTGCACATGTAGGCAAAAACACTTCAGTATGAGATATTTTCTTTTTAATCATCTCGCTCTCAACAGTGAGTGAGAACAAGGGTCAAACAAGCAAACCCTGCTACACATTAAATGTGCCGCTGTAAATTTAATGAATAATTTAATTTAATTTAATGATCTCACTAAGCATTCGTAGTAGATACTTTGTATAAAACGCCATGTTTTTTTCCTCTTAGATTTGCAGCCAGTTCTCAGCTTGTTTCAAAGGTTAACTGACTTGTGAGACACTTTTTCTGATACACAAATAAAAGCACTTCATTTGTATGGTTCTTTCTCACTTACATTAATATTATGGTTAATTGTGAGCTATGATTAATGTGCATTATCACGTGTAGTAATATTCGGCTGAATGTGGTACAGGTAACATTTTTATATTTTGACTTTGAATGTAAAAATGTGCTGAAAAGATTAAAAAATGGAATTAAAATGAGACATAAAAATGAAATACTATTCTTGTTATGAAAAGCCACTGTGGGATCTGACTTGTCTTTGAAGAAACCAGGCTTTAACCACTTGTACCCAGTGTTCCCAGTACTCATGACGTCACTTCCCCGTCGTTCACCATGACAAATTTGGTATCTTTGGTAAGCTAGAGTTCTTGACAACCCATGAACCTTGCAGCCTTTTTAGTATTTACTACACTGCTCTAATATAAATGACTATTATACTTACAGATTATAAACAGAGTGAGGTTGTCCATTTCAGTCCTGCAGTCATGCATTTACATTACACCCCATCTTCTGACACTCGCAAACCCATTCAGGCCCCACACAAAAATAAACTAATCTGACTTCAACCTCTTAGGACTTTAATTTGGCACTTTCTTCATAAGTGTAATTACCTCTTGCTAATGTTTATTTCAAATTGAAAATTATTTTAATAAAAACAAAAAAATAAATAAGACAAGGAGAAAATAGCAAATACACCACCATTAAGGGACTGGGATCCACAGAGGTGTAAAAATGTAAAGCGATATACTATATACTGCCAACATGTGGGAAATTGTCATGTGAATTCTCCACACCAACATAGACGTAAGAGACATTTTACATGTACATGAAAACACTTATCTTACTTCCCTTCTCCTAACTTAACCATTTACAGTGATAAAGCTGATTAAAACCCTCCTTAGAAAACGTCACAGGGGCTAAACAAGTGAATTCGGACAGATGTGAACGATTCTTCTTCAGCCCAACTGATTCATTTCCAGCACTTTCTGCTTCTACTGTTGTGCAACAGTCAAGAAAGACTCCCCAAGTTGGTAATTTTGAGAAACTTTTATTGTCTTTTTTCAAGTATGCATGGACCAAGAAACTGTGCTACAGGTATACAGTACAGAGAGCATGAAGAGTATAAAACAGCGAGAAGCATGACTTGAATACAGGATACAAGACCAGAAGAATCACAGAATCATGAACTACAAAGGTGTTGGCGAGTTACCAGAGTGCCAGTTTAAAAATAAGAAAAAAGGAAACTATTCTGTACCTAATCAATGAAATAACTACAAATTTGATAATTACTGATGATGTCACCTTGTTTCACCACAAGTTAAGCTTCAGTGTTTTCACATTCTGGACACCTGCAGGAAGGAAAAGAAATCATTGATAATTTGGCCAAAGACAGATTTGTTTCTGCTATTGCTACGATCAAGTATCCTTTTATCCACGATAATTAGATAACTTATAAATTCAGGTATATTCAGACACACACACACACTTTATACAGAACAAAATATATGCCCCCAATCAAACTAAGTGACGTTACTTTTGAATTATCCATAGCATTTTATTCACTCTTTACTGTGCTTAAGCTTGGAAATGTAAGACCACCATTGTTCAGCAAGTCTTTTTGAAGAAATGGCTTGCTGAACAATGGTGAGAGGAGACTGAATTAAACAAAAATTCTGCAAAATTGTTTTTATCATGTACATCTGAACTGACCATTTCCATTCGCTTGCATTTAAGAAACTAATGATCCACAAAGTACATTTCCAATGAAGGGCATGTAATAAGAAGTCATTAAAAGTGTTTTTTAAATGTTAGAATGTGGATACCAATCACCATTTGTATTTTTTAAACACAGATATGATTGCTCTTCTAACTTTTCACAGCCATCAGTAACATCTACAGCCTTCCTAACAACATCATACAGAAGAAAAACATACATACCTTCCAATGAAGGGGGAAAAAAAGGGATAAGATTATCTTCTTAGAAATACTTGGTACGGTTGAGAGCTTTTTGTGCCAGCTTGCCGCTCTCATCTGTTATTCTCTCCCAGTCCGTTTGACCCACCACAAAGCCGATAGCACGCTTTCGATCCGCATCCTTCTGCTCTTCAAGATCAGCCCATCGAACCTTAACAAAAAAGGAGAGCAACCAGGGTGTTTTTGTTTTTACATCCACAAACCCATGTGAAGATGACCAAAGCAGCAGCTCTGTAGCACAGCGTGTCAACTTACCCTTTTCTTTCCTGGTTCGGACATGCGTGTTGCATAGTCGTCTGGCAGCTGAAGGTAGTCATCCAGGCCTGCCATGTCTTCACGTTTCCTCTTCCCACTGCTCCCCAGACCGTCCAACTTGTCTGTATAAATGGAAGATTACTGTTCAGGTCAGCTCTGCCGTCTCATAAAAAACTTTAACCTCATCATCCTCAGTTTTAGCAAAGTCACATACAATAACATCTGGCAATCACGTCAACACTATAGAGAGAGGAGTGATTCTTATTCACTTTCCTCCTCGTTGGCTTGGGATTTGCAAAATTTATGAGCATGTTTGCATACATATTGGGTTGAAAAATAACAAATACATAATAGTCGACACACTTCCCACTGTTTGGCCTTATATGCAGAACCTGATCTTTATATTCTCTCAGTACATTCCCACTTTACATGAAGACGTGTTTTCAGATTTCAGATAAAAACAAAAGTGGGCTTTATTTAAGTGTGTTGAATCTGAAGCATCTTTCAATCACAACATGAATAGCTTAGGTTGTTGTCATGCTGTGTGCGCAGAAGGTAACAGTAATCATCACTGTGTGATTCACTGATGGGACCATTTCTCCTCATGGACATGGTCATGGCATACATAACACATACATATTTAGATTAAAAACATACAGCTATAAGACATCATGAATCAAACCAATGTCGTCAGACTTGAAATGCACTATACTGTTGAAGAAGCCTCTATATAACAGAGGTAAAAGATTGGGTAGTCAGTCATAATAAAGAGTAATAAAAAGGAACACCTACCGAGTTTAGCCTCAGACGTGTCCATCTCCCATTTGCTTTTTGGAATGTAGCCCTATATTATATAAAGAAACGGTTAAACATCGGGGTGATACAGGGATAAGAGAGGGAGAGAGAAAGCAGGGCTTGGCTGAAAAGAGAGGAGATTACTTTATCAGTAGTTGAAAGACAACAAAGACAACTGAACGATGAGACTGCATGAGGACTTATCTAGTTAAGACATATAATGTAACACTGGCATGCAGATATTTTGACCCTGCAAGTTGAGAGGAACTAACGTGTTCAGACTAAGCCTTTGTTCTTGGCTACATGCAAACGGAAAACAGTGGACAACAGCTGTGCTCTGCATTGAAGTGTTTTCCTTAAAAAATAAATAAATTGTCAAGCAAACCTCTATCTGATCTGAAATCAGAAGATAAATAAGCAAAACAAACAGTTCAATCTCCAATCATGTAGTTTGCCTGTGTGAGCTAATGATCATGTGATCAACAATGTCCCTGTGGTTGAGTCTGCATTACTGCTGCTCAAACCTTTACATAAATATCTGAGTGTTAACTAAACATGAACGCGCTCATGGTCAAAAAGCACAGTGTGTGCTTTTCTGACGGAGCGTCACTTTTCTCTAACCAATCCTCAGCTGTCAAATTACACTGATGCTATTTGGCTGGCTAGCTAACAGAAAATTGCTGACAGTCCACTATCAGAACTAGTCAGTTCCTAATTAAAGAGACACTACTGTATTCTTTTGACACATTGATTCATTAACTCTTAAGAACTCCTAATTGGAGCTGAATGGTAAATTGGAAAGCTAAAGTGTCAGCTACACCAAATTATGTCTTTTTTTAGGAACTTACAATATATTCAAAATAAGTGCAATTAAAACTTGCAGGATAGTTTGTTAATCTTGGTGGAAGTTATCTTGGATAGCTGTATGCTTCAGTGACTGGTACGGTACATCTCTTGAAGAGATCGCACCTTTTAATTCCAGCTGAGATGATGTAAATTTAAGGAAAAAGGCAGATTATTTTGTCTAAAACGAGCTTAACTATGAAATGAAACCCTGCCAAAAGCTTTACCCTTAGTAATATGACTCTACAACGAGTGAAATAAAATCTCTCTCTTGCAATCTCTGTCAAAATGTTACTATTTAACATCATGTTTGCTGGTTTCATAAGTCCAATAACCACATATTTAGGTCAACTCATCTCTTTTTGTCCAAATTTTGTTAAAATTTGTTCTGATGTTTTATTGACAGTTTTTGTTCTGATATAACTGATGTTTTTCCTCTTAACTTCTTATTCTTTCTTAAGTCTTTGTGGTGAAAACCTGTGTCTTTCTAACACAGAAATATGTTTTCTCAAGAAACACTGGTGGACAGGCTGTTGTTGCTTTGACAGCGGCTCTGGATCAAATTTTAACAAGCTTTTAAGACCTGAAATATCCAGGCGTACGCCAAATACTCAACAATGAAATCAAGCAACCTGAGCTAAGAATGGGGCAAGGTTTTCAGAGTGGAAGGGACCACAGAGTATTAGCTAAGTGCTGGCTAATGAGTATAATAATATATGACTGTCATTTAAATCCACAAGATATGTATTCTAAAATATTTTTATATTTATGCATTTATATATTTTTTATTTCTGACATTTATTTGTTGTTATGTTGTGTTTATTTTATTATTTGGTTTGGTTTTCTTTAACTTTTAGGATGTAATCCACATCGATCAAAATATATATTTTTGTGCAAAACTTAACAGGTGTCTTTTAGTATTCTTTCTGATTAGACCTTTGCTCAGGTTTGAGATGGGCGGAGCTTTGCGGGGACATTCGCGAGTCACAGAGACGTCAATCAAGCACAGTCTGTACATGCCCACTCAGTCCTGACAGGAAGTCTAATGAATGAAACATGAATAATAAAAGACACACTGCTGGAGATTCAACTTCCAGCAGCATCTGCTCAGGTTTAATCAAAGTTCAGGTGCTCTGGACTCCAGAGTTTAACGTACAAACCGAAGCTTGATGATTAAAGCTGAAGAAAGGAGTCAAGACAACAGACTCCAAGAGCTTATACACACACAGAAGACACACTGCCTTTCTACAGACTTTCACTGAAAAAGACCCAGATTTTTAAAAAAAGAATAATTACGTTCCTGCTGGATGTCCAGCTTGTACTGCCACAGTGTGTGTGCATGCTGTCCACACACTGTGGCAGTGAAGCACTTCACAGTGCGCTCCTGTGCAACACTACATCACCGTTAGATGT
The DNA here is from genome assembly GCA_008360985.2 of Macquaria ambigua. Taxonomy (NCBI): domain Eukaryota; kingdom Metazoa; phylum Chordata; class Actinopteri; order Centrarchiformes; family Percichthyidae; genus Macquaria; species Macquaria ambigua. The sequence continues at coordinate 209,852 of VMKM01000521.1, forward strand.
GGTCGCAGGTGCAACAGACAATACCGGACCTCATCTAACTGTGATGTGGGGTGTGGTAAATTAAAATAGCTAAAATATACTGTATATTAACAGTGGGGTGATGGTGCTACAGCGGAGTAAGATGGTGCAGCACCACTATCCTTTTGTTTCAAGAAAGACATTTTAAAAATCATCATGTGATTAATGATTAAACACATTTCGGTAGGTAACATATATGTTCAAGTATTATATTTAGCTCCATAGAGAAGCTTTTTTGAGTTAATGTAAATTAGCTTCAAGCCAGCAGATAGTGACGTTCTTATGAACAGACACCAAACATGCACAGATGGTCCCATTAGATGAAGTGTTTCATGTCTGCTGGCCCTGGATATAGTTATTCTGGACATTGAAGTAAAGCTTTCAATTGTATCATATATTTTCTCGTTGTTGTGAAATGAGCCATTCTTTATGTGATTCTATTTTGCATCAATATAAATGTTCTCTCTTTGCAAACAAGGAACATTTATTTTGTATTTACACATTTTGTATAATTGTGGAAAAGTATGAATGTTATTTTGCTGTATAGCCCTTGGGGGACCACAAAACCAGGTTTGGGAAAGCTTGATAAAAACTACAGTACAGACACAGAGACACTTGTAGTGAAATTTGAGGACTACCGGTATTTGTAATCAGTATATTTTAGAGATAATTTTTTTAAATTAAGTTGAAAATGTTGTCTACCTTCATTCCCATGTCCACCACACCCATTATCAAACTACGGTTTAAGCTAATATATGACATACTGAAGTTACAGACATCAAACATCCCATGTCTGATGTCTGTAACTTCCTTTTTGTTGTAAATGCTTCTTGATTTCATCCACAATCGTTTATCTAAGATGTCAGGAAAGATTTACAACAAAAGAAGAAATCAAACTTTTTATACAATCTAAAACAGTCCATTACCACTACGTGGCAGTTTGTTTCAATTAATGTGTTTTTTTTAATAAAATAATCAATTCAGGAGCTCGCCCCTACATGCGTTCCACAGTTTTGAGCAATAGAAGAAAGCATGATTAGACCACATTTAACATTTTAAATCTGTTTGGCTTGAAGAAAGCTATTTTCGACTCTGAGGCTTTAACACTTTCACAGCTTTAACATTCCTGGCAGTGATGAGCACAATCGGAAACGACAAACTAACCAGGTGCCTGACCCTGTTTCAGTTCTTGACTCTTGACAACAGACCACAAGACCTCTGCATTTTGTGTTGCGTCCATTGCTGTGTTATTATTAGAGATTCAAACACTGGAGGTGCTAGAAAGCCTTCATGAGGTGTTATTGTAATTATTATTTAAAAGTTATCTGGATATCACAAACTGTAGCGGCTTCAGCAATCAAACCTGGCAGACTTCAAAGTCTCACCCAGTGTGATTCAAGTGCAGGGCCACAATGCAGCAGTTTGAGACGTGCAGTTCAGACAGGTAGAGTTCGGTTTGGTGTGAGCGTTGGGAGATGACACGCATGCGCTGTGTGGAACTGCAGATCTTAACTGGCTGATTGTAGCAATGATCAAAGCAGCTTTACATTTTCATTGCCCACAGAAACAATATAATTTTACCCCCTAGATGTCTTAGGTAATGCTGAGTTTAATGCGCACATCTTGAACCATTTCAGTCACTATTTTGAATTTTGCTGAATCATTTCTCAGCTAAATCAATGACTTAATGGTGCAGCGATTAATATCAAACAATATTTCAAATAATAACCAACAATAAACTGACTGTGTGTCACTGCTGATTCCTCTAATACATCGGACATTTTCTGTACATACTCAAAGAGTGTTCATTGAACATATAGTTCTACCCCCTATGGTTACCACAGATTAAAGAAAATTATATCTAAAAATTCACTGTGCATTTTGTTTACACACATTACAGTCATGTCAAAGTTAGCTGATGAAATGTGGTCATGTTTAAAGAAACTGGGCATGGTTTATAAATAATAAGCCATATAATAAACATAACAGACATGAAATTGCACAGAGTGCAGAGCTCGAGTATCTGATTTCAAGTAAGAATAGTCTACAAAGAAATCTCTCGTGTTACTGGAGCATTTTCATGTGCCAGTGGATATTATGCTGCTTATGCTCTGTACCATATTAACAGATTTATGGTGCCATGAGGCACCGCTGGGACCTTAACAGGATGAATCTCTTCTCAACACTAATGTAAACTATAAAGAGCAAAAGCATGTAAAAAATCTATTTTTATGAATGGTATTTTGGTATGAGGAACAAAGGCGATGCTAAATTGCAGTTTTATACTCTACAGCTTGTTGAAAACTGTTTTATTATATTTATTTTTTATTATAAAGCACTAAATCAGTTAATACGTTAATTAGGTTCTCATGTTTATATTATATTAAAGTAAATAAAATTAATTAAATAATATAATAAAATACTGAAAACAATTTTCACACATGAAGCTTTTTCAAGATGCTAAAGCATATCAATAAATAACTATAAAACACAACACCAAACAGTGATAAAATACATTTAAAAAACAACAACAACAACAGTATTTTTTGGAAGAAATGTAAAAGTAATATTTCATATATTTGGTATATTCATTCTGAACCACACACTAATAACCTTTAAAAAATGGTTAAAAAGGTATTATTAACATTTTGTTGAGAAATATTTTTCTTTTTCTGTCCAGAGAAAGAATAAATGCATTTGCATTCTTACCATAGGTTTTTTATAAAGATATTTTTTAAAGCATGTTCAGATTTTACTGTTTTTAGAAGAGTCATTGCCCACTGTAATTGAAGGCTGGATAGGCAATTATTAGGCAATTTATTTTAATTTGCACTTACATTTAAAGAACATTAAACTGGTGTATCAAGAGTCATTTCTACCAATGATGCCTAAAGCTTAATAAGGCTGCTTCAATAACCTCTGTATCCTCTGCATAGAAAAGTCAGTGAGAAACTGTCAAATTTAAGGAACTGGTTGTCTGTTTAAAACATTTGTTGGGACGCACACACAAAAAAAATATGACGAGTGAACCAAAACAATAAAGTTGCGGGTCAGATGGCTGTAAAGCTCCGTAAAGCCGAAGGGAGCTTTGGGTCTCTGTAGGTTCATCGCTACGAGCGATCCCTTTCACATCGTTTTCCATTGTCATTTGATACATAAATATCAATTATAGTCGCTTTAAGGTGAAGCAGATTTGTCGTTAGGTGTTTGATTATTAGGCAACTGTGCACCGAAGGCCGGTGGCTTATTGTTTCTGCTGGGTTTCCCCCCCTTCCTTCCTTCTTTCTTTCTTTTAATGAAATGTACTTTTTTAAAAATATATTTTGTATACTCCTTGTATACCCCATATGGGGACAGTCCCCCTGAAGGTGGTACCATAGGAAACATTTAAATTTTAAAATCTGTTACTAAGTCATACGTGCTATAGCTTTCAAGTTTTCATCAACATGTTGGCATAAAAGAGGAGAATCTTTCACTGCAACCTAGTGGATATTAGGAAGTCCATCACTCTGATTATATAAATAACATCATTCTAACTTTTCTATAGTTTGTTCAAATTTCACCAGAATAGTTGTATAAAATCATTAGAGCTGAATAAGTAATTCTATTAGTGTCTGATTATAAATAATACTGTAAACATTTCCCTTCTCATTAAAAGGCAATATTTACCCCAACTTTGTGAAATTAATTTGGCAGAAAAATAAATGTCATTCATTCATTTCTTTTGAAATCGCAGAATTTTTGACTTTGTGGTGATTTCATAATAAAAACTAATGTGAAATGAATTAGACATAAGAACGTTTCGCACAAGATATTCAAAAACAGATTAAATAGATATGTTTTCAACACTTCCATTTGAGTTTTTTTCAATCCTGATTTTTTTATTTAAATCTTTATTTTGTTTTAATCTCTGTCTTTTGATAAAAATGTGCCTTAATGTGACAGAAAGTCTGAACTTAGCAGAGGGGCCCAGTCTCATCCACAATGATGCAGACTAGTAAACCTTTCCTGATGGTAGTACTTTAGCAACCATATGAATTTTGAAACTTGATGTGAAGATGAAAATGATTTCAAATTGAACTATAACAATGAAATCTGAGCAAATGCTCAGAAAACAAAAAGAAATCTAAACAGGAACCCTTGCAGCTGCTCCTTTAGTTAATGGACTGTTATAGCTATAACTTAGGACGGATTTGCGACAGTATTTTGACTGTCTCTATCTTGCTCCCATATATTCTCTCTGTTCTGCCCTGGTCTTCCTTGTAAACCTGATAATAACTACATGAACATTCAACTACATAAAACAGATTAGAACAAATCAACCTATGACTTTCCACGAATTTCACTTATTTTGTCGATTTTATCACCTAGTCAATAAAACAAAACAACATGATTAAAAGACTAATGGCTAATAATAAATTACTGGATAAACCTTATGTGGGATGGGAATACAAATACGTGGAAATGAATCTGAAAACTAGGAGGCTATAAATTTAAGCTTTTCATGTCCTACCAGATCACCCTCTTCTTCCTCCTCTCTCTTGGGTTCCTTGGGCTCGTCATCGGGATTGAAGTCTTCCATTTCAACCTAATAACACAAGCACATGTTAGTTTAGCTCAGTCACTGATAAAGGACTATAATATTATGAGAACCGTCACGTGTTGAAGACCTCACCTCCTCTATAGCAGCATCCTGAAGCAGGGACCGGACATCCAAGCGCACCATGTGACGCGGTGAAGGCTCCCAGTTGTTGGACATCTGTGTATAGAATGCTCCATTAATAAGTGTTTGCTATAAGTACGAGCTGTAGTCGACATTACTCTTATTACAAATCAACCTGAGAGAGCTAACTGATCTTACAGACCTTCATTATATCTTTCAGCGTGCGCCCATGGACATTTCTCTTCAAACAAGTCTGAGTGTCTGCAGTGATTTCAGCCAGGTACACCTGGAAGTAAGAAAAACAAAACCTCTTTAGCAGAAGGCTGATTGGAGACATTGTTTTTTTCATACTCATTCATGAACACAACTCACCTCAAAGCCTTTCGTTTTGGCTGCACTCCAGAACTGATCAAAATGTTTAACCCTGTCATTAATAGTGTCTAAAATGATGAAGGGGAAAAAGCCGTCATCCAGAGTTTTCTTAAATGTTTTAAGCATGCTGCTCCGGTAGGTATCCTCCATCTCCGGCTCATACTCGTACTCAAGAACCTGCAGATGATATCATATAACATATAATGTTTACAATAATAACTGTAATACATCTGCCAATTGATGCTGCTCACTGATGCTGAATTTGATTTCCAATTGTATATTTTAGCACCACTTTGTTATTGTTGCATGCCAGACTCACCTTGGTTTTGACCCTTTTCCCCGTGTCTGGGTCTTTCTCGACTTTCTCAACTTCCGTCATGAAATAGTCGTCCAAAACAAGAACTCTTGGAGGTGCACCTCCACACTCGACTTCTTTATCCTTAATAATGTCAACAAGAGTATAAAGCAAAGTTTTCATACTTCTATTTGCTTTGTTACGAAAGGCAATAATGCTTTGTTACATCTTTTTGGGAAGGACATATTAAACAGGTTCTATGAGTATTGTTGTTGTATATTGTTGTTAGTTACATTATAATTACATTACACTATGATTTGCTGGTATGACTCAACTCACCCGTATGAGTTTTGCAACATGGCTTTTTCCACTTCCTGGTAGCCCTCTCATTATGATGACAATCTGTTAAAATATATCACTTAAATGAGCACTCAATATTATACAACTAACAATGTGATATCGTTACATCGAGAAACACTGCAGCAGTAATTAGTACCCTTTCAGGCCGAGATAATCTGCCAGGTGGTTTGAGGATATCATCAATATTCTTGATTTCTGGCTTCCTCTCGACTCGTGGGGGTGGCTGAGGTGGAGGTGGGAGGGGTGGTGCAGTGGGAGGCCCTCGGTCCTCTGGGTAACTTCTTCTGTCCACTGCATGATATTATTTGCAATTCAAGTATTTCTCTCAATGGCATTATTTTTTCCTATTATACATTTACTTTACTGGTTGTTGTTTTCAGCAATATCCTCTATTATGCAATGAAGCTCATTTTAGTAACTGAGAAAGTAACTTGAGTTTCAGTGAAATTCTACCAAACACAGCTGAAGTATGTGAATACACATCTGTTAATAGAAAATAGAACATACCGTAAGGTGAGGAGCTATGGCCGTAACGCTCAGGCCCACTGCGATCGAGTCCAGAGCGCTCGTATGGAGGTCTATCGTAGCCAGGCCTTCCATAATGTTCATCTCGATCACGACTGTCACTTCGCTCCCTCTCTCGAAGTTCCCGGTCTCGCTCCCTGTATCCTGAGCGTAAAGGAGGTGCCAATGGAGATCTACACAGGGGAGGAGCATTATTAGGTTTCATTCCGTCAACAGAATGTCTTATTTCAAACTGGCACACATTGATGACTAATCACAATGTGATGTAGTACCTTTCTTCAACCAATGACTGTGTGCTTGAATCAAAAACAGACAAATAGAAAAGAATATTACATATGGACGGAGGCAGCACACTTCCCCATAGTTGGGAAAAAGAGGGTGTCAGAGCCACTGAGGAAACATGTTACCTGTCATCTCTCTCTCTTGGGGGATAGCGCTCCCTCTCAAATCTTTCTCTTTCATATTCAGGTGGAGGCTTTTCTCTGTATAATTCCCTCTCTCTGCTGTAATCCCGGCGGTCCATGTAAGGGTCTGATCGTCTTTCATAATATGGGTCTCGGCTGTAAGGATCTCGGGGACCAAGAGGTTCTAGGAGAATTAAATAGTTCATCAATGGTTAGAAAATTGAAAAAGCAAACTCTGTTAGAGTAGAGAAAGATAAGCTTTACAGTACTGAAACTCACCTTTTTCATAGCCCCTGTCTGATTGCACTGGGTCAGGCCTCAACACAATTCTCTCACCATAAGAGATTCGCTCAACAGTGGCTCCAGGCTCTGAAACATTGAGTGTTAATGTCACCAACAAAGTCCTGAAACTTAACCTGTTTCATCTGTTAAAATGATCAAATGTGTTCATTGTTGCTTCTCATACCATGCCCATGCCCATAATCCACAGTCTTTGGAATCACTGGAAGTGTGGGTGCAGCAGTGAGAGGTGGCTGGTAATCTGTGGCAGCAGGCTTGGTATCCCAAGACACAGGTTCAGTTACAGCTGTCTGTGAAACTGCAGTCATGCCCTAAGGATGACAGATTTGATATGACATATATTTAACAGTTAAATACAAAATTGAAAAGTACAAAAATATATAGAGAATAAAAAGTCTAAAATTCTGCCTAATGGTTCTACATGCTGCTCCTTACATGCCATTTGACCGACATGGTTTTAACCAACTTGCATAACTAATGATCTTGCCATTAATACAGCAATGCACTCTTACTAATGGGGCTAAAATAGCTAAGTGTTAGTGAATATAAATTACCTTCAGAACATTCCTGACTTCTGGTGGGATCTCCAAACCGAGAAGACCAGCAGGAAGCTCAGGCAGGATGTCAGTTGGTGCAGGCTGGGGTTCAGTACCAGGTGTCTTCCCCTCCTGCAATTCCCTGTAGACCCAAAAGAATGGAAGTTAAGTTCACCTAAAAGTTCCCCAAAATCCATTTGACCATGAAGTAAAGTAGGTAATATACTAGCGAAATGGCACAGAGCTGCAACTAGAGAGCACCACAAATAATATTCCATTCACCTCCAGTTTTTGGGTGGTGGCAGAAATCTCAGAGGTGGCTATTTCAAAACCTAGGCAAATAATAACAACACTGCAATCTGCATGGCTAGTTTTCACTATAGATAAGTCAGAATGTAATTTGTGTGAAACTAGCATAATGTATTAATCAATGATGGAGGTCTATAAATTACCTTATAAGTTTAAGCTCTTGAGCAGCTTTCAAGATGATCTCATGCTGGCGTTGGGAGAGAGCAAGTACATTTGCACCGCTTGCTCCTTGTGTTGCTGGATCAACTGAGCTCTCTGGCAAGTTTGTGACAGGTGCAGCAGGAGGTAAAGGTGGAGGTCTATCCAAAGGGGGCTCTTCCCTGTGCTCTTCATAGCGAGCTCTGCGATCCTCATAGTCAGCAGGATACCCTCTCTCTGGTGGTGGAGGAAGTCTTGAAGACCTATCCCATTCTGAAGGTGGCGGGTATGGTGGCTCTTCCTGCCGGTACGGTGGCTCATCCCTGTATTCACGAATTCTAAGTTCTCCTCTTCCCCTGTCATGCTCATCATAAGGATATGGGTGACCTCTTTCTCGTTCTCTTTCCTCTAGCCAATGGCCATCTCTGTAGGGCTCTGGTGGTGGCATGCGGGGGGGATAGTCCCTCTCAGGAGGAGCACGGTCTCTGTCCCATTCAGACTCATAGTACTTGGCCTCATGCCGATAGTCATCAGGAGGATAGTCCTGTGGTGGCCGCCAGCGATACCCGTCTTCCCCATGACCATAATCCTCCACGTAACCCTCATTATATCTCTCTTCATATTCCTCATGTGTTTGACCTGGCCGCCACATGCCTCTAGCCATTCCTCGACCCATAGGTCTCCTCCTCATTCCTCCTGTATCTATTATCTCATGTGGAGGCAGAGGAGGGCCTCTGCCATGTGGCGGTTGCCACCCTAATTCTCTCTCCATTCCTTCATCGTACAATGGTTCCTCCATAGGATCCATCATTTCATGAGGTGGTGGTGGCACACGACGCCTGCCTCTTCCTACATCAGGATGTATCAGATGGTTATGAGGGTCATGCCCATGGTACATGGGGTGCCTTGCTGGATCCATTTCGGTATCATCAGTGTCCATTTCATGGCCTAATGGCTCATGATCCATTGGCCCATGTGCTGGGTGAGGGGGGCGTCCTCGTCCTTGGTGCATGAAACCAGGATGACCACGTGGGGGACGACCCCGACCAGGTGGAAACGGGGGTCTCATGCCTCTCATTGGAGGTCTCCTTTCTCCCCAGTAAGGGTCCCCTTCCTCCGAGTACTCCGCTGACTCAGGTTCATCCCATTGCCTATCCATTGGCTCTCCTCTCCCCATGGGCGGTCCTCCTCTCCCCATAGGGGGTCCTCCTCTCCCCATAGGGGGTCCTCCTCTTCCCATAGGGGGACCTCCTCTACCCATAGGGGGTACCCCCCTACCCATAGGTGGACCTCCTCTACCCATAGGCGGTCCCCCTCTACCCATAGGCGGTCCCCCTCTACCCATAGGTAGACCTCCTCTTCCCATAGGAGGACCACCTCTGCCCATGGGTGGGCCTCCTCTTCCCATAGGGGGCCCTCCTCTCATCATTGGGGGCCCTCCTCTCCCCATAGGGGGTCCTCCTATTGGCTCTTCATAATACTCTTCCTCTGTTGAGAAGTGATGTTCCTCTGGCATCCACATTTCTTCAGGGGGCACCTCCGATTCCCCACCACCACATTCATCGTATGAAGGATCTCGCCAGTGATACTCTTCCTGCTCTTCTGGCATACCCAAGTCCTCTTCAGGTGGCATGTAGTCATAAGACATTTCTCCCATCTTCTCCCCAAGCGGTACAGTGTTTGGTCCCCTGAACTCTCCACAGCCCCTCTGCCCACGTCCTCGTCCATGCACTTGGACAGGTACTGGGGGCTGGCCTCGTCCTCTAATAGGGGGAGGCCTTGGAGGATCTGGTCTTGACTGCATTTGGCCAGAAGCTTGTGGCTCCTGTTGGATTCCAGGGGGCTTTGGAACTAGTGGGGGTTTGTTGTTTGTCAGTGGTCCATCTGGTTTGAGGGGATTTTGTGCAGCAGTATTTTTTGATGCTACAGTAGAAGGAGCAGTTATAGAAGGCTTGCTGTTAACAGGTTTGGGTTTTTCACTATCGTTAGAAGCATTACTGCCATCAGGTTCCTCAGACTTTATGTTTGTTTGTAATGTCTGAGGAATAGGATCATTTTGGACAAAAAAGCCCTCATTCCCGAGTAAGTTGTCATCTGTCATGTCTTCAGCTTTGGCCTTATCTGGTTCAGATTCACTTTTTTCTTTTTCAGACTGTGGCTGCCTGGCTGATTTTCCTGGAGTTTTGGAATCCATACTAGCAGGCTGTTGAGTGGCTGGTTCTGCCTTAGGTTGGGGACCTTTCTGTTGGATTTGCTGGGGCACAGGTGGCCGTTCAAAACGAGGCGGGGGGCCAGGGTGCCTTGGGGGCTGTTCAAACCTAGGCTGCTGCCCAAACCGAGGTTGGTCAAATCTGGGGGGACCATCAAATCGCTGCCGTGGTTGGTCAAATCTGGGGGGGCCATCAAAGCGGTGCCTCGGTTGGTCAAATAGAGGGGGGCCATCAAAGCGCTGCTGTGGTTGGTCGAACCTCGGGGGGCCATCAAAGCGCTGCCGTGGTTGGTCAAATCTCGGAGGACCATCAAAGCGCTGCCGTGGTTGGTCGAACCTCGGGGGACCTTCAAAGCGCTGCTGTGGTTGGTCGAACCTCGGAGGACCATCAAAGCGCTGCTGTGGTTGGTCGAACCTCGGGGGACCATCAAAGCGCTGCTGTGGCTGGTCAAATCTAGGGTTGTTTCCACCGGGACCAGTAGGACAACTGAAATTGTAAGAAAACATTATTATTAAGATAAGCTTTCTTTTAGAGACTCTCAGTGATAGCCTATCAATATAAAACAATACATATTCCACCACCTGAATTCAAATACTCTCAAATGATTTTATGAAACATTTTTCTTTTGAAAACCCATTCTCAAATGTAACAATTTTTTAATAAAGAAAAAAAAAAAAAATCACACTGACCGTGGACCTCTAATGCTGTTGAAGCTTGGTGGTTGAACGGTGGGGGGACCTGGGGGTCTGACTATGCCAGCAGGGCCACCTCCTCTCACAGGGGGTCCAGCAGGTGATTCTGAATGTGGCCCAAAGCCAGCAGGCAGTGGACTTTGAGAACTGGGACCAACAGCAACTGGGGAATGCTGCATACTCGGTTTTACTGACTGCTGCTGCATTTGTATGTCTTGTCCAGGGTACTGGCCATACTGTCCCATCACCCCACTACTATACTGGCTTGAGGCGAAGGGCACCATGGCAAACAGAGTGGCCACCCTTTCTTGAAGGTGGGTATTGGTGGCATTCATCTGCTCCTGCCACTGCTTCCATTGGTGCTCATAGTCCTGCAGTTGGTCTTTGTGGGGATAGGTCTGGAACTGCTCATGCCACAGGACGAAGGAGCGATCCCAGTCTTGGAACAAAGGAGTGAACTTCTGCTGTTGCATTTCATAGTGCCTTAGCTGCATTTCAGCAGACATTGACTGCAACGAAGGACATTGAGGAAAAGATGCTCTTTATTTTTGGTTGAAGTATCGTATAGGTACTTCTACATGTAAAACATCACTGAGACATTACTTGTAAAGATGAAAACTTATGGGCCTCCAAGATGCTGCTGGGGTTGCAGCTCCTACACAGTCTTATACCTTCTTTTGGTTCCACTAAACATACTATGCTTTCTTTTCACCTTTCATTTTCTGTAGAGGCCATCTTAAGACCAGGGAAAACAACTAGCCACATAATAGCTGTCAAAAAAAACAACTACCATTTGCCTACCTGTAGGTTTGCAGGTTGCTGAATCAGCTGTTGGTATTGTTCCAGGATCTGCTGAAGCTTTTCATGTTGTTGCATGAGAGCCTGGTATTGTAAGCCTGCTCTCTGCTGCTGCACCTGTTGCCACTGCGCCGCTGCAGCCTGTAACTGCTGGAGGCGGGCAGTCTCTTCTGGGTTTTGTGGGACCTCAGGCTTTGAAAATAAACAAGGCAAGATTGGAGCAAATCATATCTTTGTAACTCATAAAGAATATTTTTGACCTAACTGAGGGTAGTTTGTAATGGATGGGATGACAATTTCTTTTTAGATGGAGGCAAGGCACTACTGAGAACATTACACAAACATTCAATGTGTAACTTTGGTCCAACAGGCCTGGGTATCAAACCTCAATACTTTTTGAGTAGTGCTCACATTGTTTCCATGGCACCAAATATCCCAAACTGTCAAGATGGCACAAAATTATGGTATGATCATATATTCTCATGAGACTGATTCTGAAGAAATTTCAAACAATTCCCAGTCCTATAGACAAGCAAGAGGGGGGTAAAAATATGTATACAAGTGCATTACTTTCACTTCTTTAACTTACACTGGGCATGTGGGACAATTAAAATCAATGGGGAGAGTCATTATTATAATCATTAGCACCATTACAAGGGGAAAGATGAATGAATGTGCTTGAGTCCTATGAATGTCACACATTCATGACATGGCAGTAATCAAAATAATTGGGGTTAAACATCTACGGACATGGTGATGATGGGGAAAGTGGGTGGTGGGACTTACTGTGTCTGTAAATGTAGGTGATTTTTCTACATTTTCCCTCTGTAAATGCATGCAAACAATATAAAGAATGTTTAGATCCAGTAATAATCTAATATCTCTGGATTTGGCGTGTTCTTAAAGGCTATTGAATACAGCACTTACAAATGCCAAAAAAGCTATACATGACATTTAAAAAAGCAATAAATAGTAACATAATTATTAACATGGTGTCATTCAGTTCATTGCAAAAGAAAATCATATTAAATGTTGGGGTTAGGTTTCTGAAAATTCTAAACTTAAATGGAACAAATTTTCCCCAATCTAGGCTGACCTGAATGGTTCAAATGCACAGGTACGTTATCGTTCCCTTATGAATCAGTGCCAGTAGAGGCACAGCCATGATAAATCATAGCACAGTTCAATTTTAGCATATACAGAAAAACAGCGATCAGTATGGATATTAATTATTAAATACATATTATAGCATTGCTATAATGTTGTGTTGTGAGTTAAGAAATTTTATCACAACAGTCAAACCGATAAAACGCATCCCTACCCCACAACTAAAAAGCCCAACTACTCACATGACATTGCTACCCAGTTGCTGTTGACAGTGTGTTGAAACAGTAAACAAAACTGTTGAATTTTCTGATAAAATTTAAATCGCTCACTATAGCAATCAAAGCCCAGCGCAGAATATTTTTGTCACAAACCTGCCATACAGCCTTTGAGTATACACCAATTTTGAATTCACAAGCAGTATACTGACGGCTACAAGGTTTTACATACTTTTACAAAACATTTCAAAATTGATGAAAGAAAAAAGTAGCTTATGTGCCTACATTTTGGAGAACCTGAAATCAGTTATTTTCCTCACAGATACAAAAAAGGGCTCAGCTTTACTACTTCACTACTAACTTTACTGCTACGCTTGCACTACTACACTGTTGTATGCAGGTAAGACGCTTTCAGTCCCTCTGTATTATTCTTTAGTTCATCAAATATCCACGATTTAAGTGGCTAAATCTGGGATTTAGCATTGCACCCCTATAATATTGTCGGACTCACAATGGACAGTTAAAGAAAATTATGAAAAATTGACCTAGCAGCAGCAGAGATGGAGCCTACATTACCCACAACACAACACAACACAACAGCCAACAGTTCGGTTGGACAATTGACATCACTTGAGGCAACTGAACAGATTTCACACAGCTCAAAGGGCTTCATAAGACCTGCAAACAGACTTTGATGTGTAAAATCTGTGGAGTTCAAATTCGAGGTTGAATTCTTAAAAAAACGCCTCTGTAACATTTTAGGAATACTTACTCTTACATCCTCAGGAGGTGGAGGTGGTACTGGGGGTTCCTCTTTTGGAGGGGGCGGAGGAGGTGTGCCTTTTGGTGGTTCTGATGGAGGAGGAGGAGGAAGCCCTTGGCCTGGGGGTGGTGGCGGCACAGGACAATCACCCTCTTTCTGGTTCTGTTTGGCTCTCTCTTGCTTTAACTTCTGTAGATTTTGAAGATGTTGTTTGTACCAAAGTTGCTGTTGCTCCTGGGTGAAACAATTACAAGGACATCTGTCAGACAAATAACACGAGGAACCTTGTTCTCTTTTTTTTACTTCATTCATACACTTAGCTCAGTAACTTGCAGAGGTGAAAAGATTCATTTTGAAAAACATTTTGCCACATGGCTTTTACAAACCATGACAGAGGACACAAATATTATGTAAATGGCCCGAAACAAACACTAGCTTTGTATTTATTTCAATTTAAACCATGAATCCTTGGAGTGTACATTAAAAGCACACAGTAATAAAATGCTCATTTATCTTTTCTGAAAACATAAAAAATATAGTAAACCCAATTGGGGCAAAATTCACATCATGCACAAATACTGTGCAAATCTAACTATTAAAAGGACGGCTATACTGCTGAAATAAATTCATAATATTTTCTCCGACTACTTAGAGTAGCTTGTTCTTTATGCAATGGTGTTCTATGTTGTATTAAGTCTAAACAAAAATAGTTAAAATTTGTAAACAAGCTGAAATGTATTAGAAAGTAATAACAAAGACTCAATCTCTCCATTTCATTATCAGTCACGCAACCTCAGGCTGTACGTATGATTGACATCTCAGATTTTAGACTGGATTGTCTGGTACTTGCACAACGAACTGGACCGTCAAGGCACAGCTCTCAAAATGTGTGTTGTGGAGGCCAAGAATATCCACATTTTTTCATCCAACCAAAGACTGCATACTTTCATTTATTATTATCTGCTCTTTGATTGTGAAATCATCTGCTGGTAGTCTTTGATCAGAAGGAACAAAACTTTCATTTCCCAATCAATGCTTTTAAAACCTAATCCTGATGAAAGTCCTTTCATACTGAATCTACTGTCACTAAGTCCAATCAGTATGTATTTTCTGATATGGCATATAAAGCAGCTGATACCAAAACATAAAAAAAATAATAACTTATTGGACATTTCCTGTGGAAATGTGAGACATCCCTAGTTCCCACTGCCAATGATCATGTGTTTGAGTCTCAGTGTACGAGTTATGATAGTTCAGAACACAGAATATTATACTAGTTGTACTGGTTCAGTCTGTACTACTTAATTCTATACACTTTGATATCTTCATCATGTGCAAGATTTTCAATATATTTGTTTCCCGACTTCCCTTCAACATTTGACATGTGCGGTGTGATGCTTGCTTGCAATATTTATATGCATTAGTTTGCACAAGAACTAAATGTCCTGCCACCAAAACAGGACGCAAAACAAAACACGTTTAATGGCTAATGTTAGATAAATGCCATTAAATAGCAGAACACTTACAGAAAGCCTGGGTAATTTCTAGTAACATCAATAAAAATCGTGGCTAAGGTGTACTTTGGCTGTACCTTCTGGCTGCAGGTAAAGCAAAGAGCCTGGAAATGTTGATCAAAATGATCAAAGTGGTGTCATTTAGCACCAAAACATGTCAACACAAACAGATTCAAGACATTACCTGCAAAGGTAAGGATTTGTCGTCTTCTGTCGTGGATGAATGTTTGTTGTTGGCCTCTTTGGCTTTGTTCTCCGGTGGCTTTAATGACGGGGGCTCTGGAGGGGGAGGAACCGGTTGGGGCTCGTTGGGTTGCGGTTGAGGTGGCGGCGGAGGAGGCTGTGGGTGACCCTGCTGAGCAGGAGTCTCGTCTTGTTTATAGTACGACTGAGCTCCAACACCGCTGTCTGTATGTCCTGATCCTTCTGAATGCCACGATGGCCCTGAATGCCCACCCGGGTGTCCACCACCGTACGCATTAGCATTGTTACCGTGTTGTAACACAGACTGGAGCTGTTTCTGATGCAGCATTTGCAGCTGCTGCATCTGTTGGAGGTGTTGCTCCTGTAGACTGGAGAACAGAGAGCCGCTGGATGGGGCCTCGAAGCCGGCAAATCCCGCTGTCGGGGCGGCGTGGCCGCCACCAGGCTGCTTAACGTTACGGTTCCCAGACCCTCCATAATTTTGCGACTGGGGTCCACCAAAATTTCCCCAGGAGGGATACATTGTTAAAAAAGCGAAGCCGTGTACACCGGCTTTGTGCTCACATATAGTCGGGCCTGAAAGGCTATAAAAGCTAACAGCTAACGCTGACCTACCTTGTACATAATCGACAGCTACGTTAAATTTCCATTTCCCGACTGAGCCAGGCCGCATCAAACAAAGGTTATAAATAACACATCTGTAGTAAGAAACAGTATCCGCTAGAGAAACTAATGTGCACGTTTAGCCGTGTGAAAATATGTTATAAAAACGTTTAATAACAGCGACGTTGAATGCGAATGAGATGTGCTGTAGTGCAACTGGCACGCACTGATGACGGAAACATAATACGTCATCAGGCGACCACTTCCGGTAGCGCTCATACTGCAAATGTTATGATTTATGTATAATGGATTTATGTTATGAAATATAAAAATAAATGTTATGATGAAAACCTTTTGTTCACAAATGAATACACAAAATTAGCCTAGTAGTAGCAGCACTGGTAACATCATTTCCCTTTGATATCCATGTTTTCTACAAAATGCCAAAGGTCGATCGTTGTCCAATAAAGCATTACAAAAGAAAGGTCTATGGTCCAATACCGTACCAATGAATATATTATAATAATAATATTTATTTGCACTAAGCTCACCAAATGCATGCATACCACAAGACAGAAAAATAATGTGAAAATGCAACACATAAAACAGGGCTTAAAATAAGAAATATTTGTCAAAACGTGGTCAGTGGTGATCTCTGTATTTTCTCTGCCGAGAGCAAAAATAAAATGCCGAGCAGCTGTCCCTGGATCTGTGCTTTTACCACAAGAGGGAGACATTTCCAAAGACATTCCTACCCAACAAGGGACCATTGTCTGTAAAAAGAAATCAGTAACGGTCTGTGCCTCACACGAAACAACAACAACAGTAGAAATATTAATCATAATAATAATAAAAATAATAATAATTCAAGTTATTAATTTCAACTCATTTTCAGCTCTAAAAACATGTCATGGACATGGACATTTGTCAGGCTACTAAATGAAGTAATATGATTTAAATCAACAATAATAATATATGTAACTACTCTGATTACAATAGATTCCATATGAAACAATAAATCAAAATAGCCTTAAAAATATTTTAGGATAGGCCTACAGCATGCGCGTCCATACAGTTTACAGTAGTTTGTTGTCAGAGACTCAGGGACCAACTGTGTGAGTTCAGACTGTGTTTAGCAACAAAGAGGGTAGGGTGGGAGGGAGAGCAGTGGGAGGTAAAAGACCAGTGACTTTAGGTTGCCCTTGAGGTCTGATCCACATAAGAGTATTTTTTTTCTTAAGATCACCAGTAAATCTGTATTAATTTTGACCAGAACCACTTAAAAAGAATCGTTAAAGCGGATTAATCAAGCCCGTCCTGTTTAATGTCTCCCGTTAATTAGTTTGTCAGCAGTGTTTTAATATCGCCTAATGACTTCATATTTCACTGATGACATTAAAGGGGTGTTAAAAGAGGGGAAATGGCCCATTCAGGATTCAGTTCTTTCGCTTAAGACGCCCTCGATGAATAAGACAAGGTCACGGAGGCCTAGCCTTTAGGGAGAGATACATTATCAGGGGATGGGGCTGGGAGAAATCCCATAGAGGAAGCTCTCTCCCCTCTAAAACAGCATGACGGGCACAATGTGATACAGTTCTGTCTTAGAACAATACACTGCACAGGGAATTCATGATACAGCTTAGGGCAGCCACGCTGTATAGGATGGCAGGATAGCCCCACAGTGTACAATAATACTGATACTGGGGACTAATGCCTGATGCTTTTTGGACGAAAGGGGACTGATTGTTATACTGCTCATTTGTATGGTGTATTAATAACAATGGCATTTGAAGTGTTTCTGAATATCTGAGAAAAAAACAACAGCCTAATATTTTCAAATGCATTTAGAAGTCAGCCCTTTTCAATCTTCATCAGCACTTTCTAAAGCTTTCCAAGCAGGAACAAAGAAATCAGAAATCGTAAAGTTGTAGCTCACAGTATTGAGGACACTGCATTTTCTCTGTGATGAAAATCCTATGTTAAACAAAATGCTCAATGGAGGCTAATGGATCCCGAACAAGTCCATGCACTGCTTCCAAAATGCTTTGTTTGACAAATCAATTTTCCCATAACCCGGTGAGGAGAAAAGTGATGCGGATTGATCGCCCCCCCTGACTTTGTTTCCAGAATATTGTTTGATGGCTGGATAGATTAATTGGTATGACATTTGAAAGCCTTCTCTTGACTGTCAGCATCCAAGCCTCTATACGCCAATCGAACCTCAGTCTAATTGTCTCCTCTATAATACCTCACTTCACAAATTAGAGACGGTGCCTCTATAAACTATTCCCAATGTAAGACCCAAACAACATCACACTGCTCAATCAGACACTGGTTTGAATAGGGGTGATGCTGGGCTGATAAGATAGAGCGCATTAAAGGGCATCACCCAAAGCGCTGCGCCAGCACATCTTCCTCTCAGCACAGTAGATCTGAAATATACAAATAAAATCTGCTGCTCCAAGTAAATACGCTCCAGACTCGTTAATCTACAGCAGTTCATACTATTTGAATCTTAGTTGGGAGCCAAATTTAAATTTTGGACAACTACAGTGAGCAGCACAAAGGAAAAATCATCTAAATCAGTGACCTTTAGGCCTTTAACGCTGGTTATGTAGTCAAACATGCAGTTCTCACATTTGGTATTCAAATGTGGTTTTGTATGTTTATTTTTCTATATATGTTACAACATATAAAACAGTCCTCTTTATAAAAAGGCCTTTTTCACAGAAGACATGTTGACATGTCACAGTAGGAAACTAATGATTTAGCTGCTTCAGTTTCAGGGTCCTGGTACTGCGCATGCTGGCTCACTGTCACACTGTCATGACTTACTGGGACACTTGAATAGAACGGAGCCGTTGTTAATGTTATGAGCAACACCTTCTGCTACAATGACAAGTCAAAATGTCTGCTGTGAAAAATGACATTAAAGTAGTGTTGTGCTTTATGACAATATCCTCTATAGTGTGAGACAATATGAATTTGTGCAACTGAATGAACTTTTCCCTTTCGCTAATGCTGTGGTAACTATCCTTTTCTCTGGTTGCATTTGTACATTGTGGGCAATGATGCAATGAGCAGGGATACTTTAAAAAAACCCCAATTTATTTATTGATTTTTTTCTCATACAAAGAGCAGTCTACAGGCGAGAACACAGAATTGAAATAAAATAGGAATACTTTACCGGAAAACTGTGGTTTCATTTGATTCTTGCATCAATGTGATAAAGTACTTTATTTGTCAGGTAATGAATTTACTGGATTAGAGAGAAACAGACATTCCTGTTCTGTTTTTTTTTTTTTAAATCTCTAAACTGTCTTTCAATTGATTTTCCAAAAACCTTACTGAGTTACTATCAAGTACTGATATCGCAATATAAAATGACATATACAGTGACAGAAGATATTACCCATATTATGGTAATTATTACCGTAATAAATCTTCTGCTTCATGGATAAAATATGGAAACACATGATCTGGCACTTTTGTGGATCAGCCTGTGGTTCTTAGTGAGAAGTTCGTGCCTAACGTCAGCAAACAAGAGAAGAAAATGAAAAACTTAATCTAGTAAAGGTTTCTCAGTTGTTATCTGTGCATGTATGGTAAAGAGAGTTAGACAGTTCTGCATTAAATCATGTCTAAAAGCAACATTTTTTTTTGTCCCGTCATGGTCCTGATACTGAATTCAGATTAGGGGTAAAAAAAACTGAAGATGGACACAGTCTGGTCTAAAATACTAAAACATCCAATAATCTATGGTCTATAGTCTAGTTATTTTTCTACATATAAAGGACCAAATTTCACTGAATCAAATAAGACTGTAGTTAGTGGGGTATCTGCCCTCCACAATTCATCACCATTTATTTATCATTCACGATGACTAATTGCCTGACTTGACTTCAATTTTGTGGGCTGGGCTCCTCACAGAGCAAGCTGCTCGGCCGCCCACCTCCCTTCACTCGCCGCACCTCCCTATCACCCCAACACACCCACTTGCCTTTGAAAAACTGTAATTGAATGAGTTTATGTCGTCAAATTGATTAATCATATTAATTTGTACTTATTAGTGGGATGGTTGAAAGCGATGACAATTAGATTAATGAAATTAGTTAATTCTTCCTACCCACACCAGACTCCCAACTATAACAAACCCAAAAAAAAAAAAAAAAAAAAGCATAGAAAAGGAGACTGTTATGACAAAATTGGCAATCAAGATTTGGCTGCTAATTGAATGTCTGCTTTTATTAATGATGAGGTTTATAAAAAGACCTTGAGAAAGGAATATTAATTGATTAATCAAAGTGCTCCAAATTAAAGGGGGAGTATACAAAGCAGAGGTCTGAAGATTTTTCCTCACATTTGATTGTGAAGAATGCTGCAGTGTCTTTCACAGGATGCAAACATACCTGTTTACTGACACCTGACTATATACAGTACATGTATGACAATATATGTAGCTGTTGTTTAAATTTCCTTGTTGACTGAAATATTTGTGAAATATGTTTTGGAAGTTTTTGCTGTGAAATAAAAGAGACTCTTTATATAATTTATTTTCAGTATATTGTGATTAAACCGTCTGCATGCCTCGACACCAGTTATTTATGTATTACTATAGTTTGCAAAGACATTGGTGCAATAATGTCATCCTGAATCTGAAGAAAAGATTGAGTCTTTATTTGTCAGTACAACATGTTGAGATGATGAAGAGGCTCCTGTGATAAAACGCTGCACAGACTGATGCTCTCCAGACTTTACAGTAAAGCTGGAAGTTGCCTGACCACAGATCAGTTCTGCAGGGAGCCACATATTCCAGTGGGACCGCAGCTATGCATTCATCATGCCTGTTTGCCTGTTGTGAAAAAACAAAATCCACATAAATATATGTAAATATAAGTAAAGAGTGTGAGATCCCTCGAGCTGATAGACTGCTTTGAATTTCATTACGCAACAAGCTGTCCAGCGGTTATAAACGATGCTCATGAAAATGAAGTGATTGTTCGATGTGATAAAGATTAAATGTAATAGTTTATGCCACCATGAATCTGATTGTAACGTCCACCCTATTAGAAAGGCTGATAAGAGCATTTATGACTATTTGCTTTGTGTCATAAAGGGAAGTGGGCTGTTTGATTAATATGAGCAGCTGGCCGGCTACAGGTTCAACAGATTGTGTTGTTGCATATAACTTACAGAGGTGGTAATGGGCTGGTTTATATACTAAAATGTGAGCTGTCACACATGTGAGATAAGCAGAATTATGACTGCACACATTCTGCATTTACAAAGTATAATGTTGGATATGCATGCTGCGTTAATGTAGGTGAGTAATGTTTTTGTTTTCACAGAAGAAATATTAACTCAGATGGCAAGATGCTATCTGCTCATGTGGTCTATACACGAGTGTAAAATAGGTGGGTTTCCACATTCAAAAAACATATAAATCTTGCTCATAGTTATGCTGCAGGGATGGATTACACCATGACTTCACCCGTTCAATCAATGTATTGGGTCAGCATTATTTTTTACACTCTTATGTAGCTTATATCATATTTAGCCTACTCCTTCATATGCAGGGAATGCTTGCCAGAGAAACAAAAGGGGAACTCCACCGATTTCACACATCTCAGTCTGAGTGCTACTGCATATGTGAAAATAGTTGTATAAAGCCTTTTGTGGCTCCAGAGGGAGCTGCGCGAAATTTGTTGAATTGCCTCAAGTGATGTCACTTGAGTCGGCGTCTGTTGGCTACAAGTTTAAAAATGACAAAATCTCGTTGTGTGGAGCTAGGAAGAAGTGAGCTTACCAGACCTCTGTAGCTCCTCATCTCTGATTGAGGCTAGCGGCTCGAGGCTACATTAGCCGTGCTTGAGTTGCATTGTGGGTAATGTAGGCACCAGGTTTTGACGAGGAAGCAGAATGTGAGGAATAAAAAGGACGATATCTCTGGTTCTGCTGCATCAAATTTGACACTTTTTTCTTTTAAAACTGTCCATTGTGAATCAGACAATATTGGAGTGCAATGTTAAATAAGTACTCTTTTGAATTAAACCACAGACTCTTTTTTTAGTGTAAAATAAAAAGAAACTCACATTTGTTGTTGGTTTTTGGGCATGACTGTTTGATAAGCTTTCTTAACAAGGTCTTGTGAAAAAAGTGGCAAAAACACTTAAAAACAGTTTAACACTTTATATTTTAAAACACACATTTGGAAAGTTTCCACAACACACACTGTTTCCAGACACACAGATGTTTATTCATTAGTGATTATACACTGCTGGGGTTGCATCCTTCAGACCTCTTTACTCATCTTACAATGACATTTGCACCTTGCAGCCAAACTTTAAAAAGACTGAACTAGATTAGCAAATATTAGAAGGATTTAGGATTATGTTTACATTACAGGGGTAATGTAATGTATAACTCTATGCACCATATTTGATGAACTGTTTTTTTAATATGAGTCTGATGAATTTGCTGTCATTTGGCATTTAGCACATAAAATGCTCTGCTGCACCTTCTCCTGATGTCAAAATATCAGAACGGGTGACAGCTCTTAACCAAAAAGACTGTTGTGAACCTCCAAAATGTTCCCATTTGAAAGTCCAGTTTTGGCCCCCTAAGTGCCAGTTTACAAATGCACCTGGAGGTTAGAGGCTGTTTGCCGAGGGATGAGTCCAGTAGATGTTACGACATCGAACTGAGAAGCTGTAAACTATATAAATAATCATACACATGGTCCATTAAAACTGCTGCAAAGAGGAATATTGCACAAAAAAGCTGATGCCTGAGATATGGTAATGCAAGTCTTCAAAGATGCAGAAAAATGTTTTATTTATAATAAATGACTTTTGAAAATGCATGCCATCCAGGTTTTATTTGGGGAATTCAACCTGATGCATAATATTATTGTGGAAAAAGAAAACAGCTAATTTAGTCCCCATGAGGAAATGTGTGCACACAAAACAAACTGATTTCTCATCATGGTCGTACAACATTTGTAATCAAAAGGTGATGGAGAAGAGGTCATCAATAACAAGATACTGATTTATACACCCATTAAAGCCCATCATCTGCATCTTAACTGTATAAAACCACAGGTTACAACATGCTGCTGCACTGGCCAAAGTCTGACATGAAAGACCAATTATACTTCTCACCTCAGAGTTTTTATGTTATGTCAAATTCTTTAATTAAATGTTTCTTTATTCACTTTTTTTTCTTCTGCAAATCACTGGGATTTTACACAGGGAGTGCTGTGATTAGGGTTGCAACTAATGATTATTTTTTATTATCAATTAATCTGCCAATTATTTTCTCTATTATTCTAATAATCCTAAAAAAATGAAAAAAGCCCATTACAGTTTTCTTAAGCCCAAGGAGACGTCTTCAGATATTTTGTCTGAGCAACAGTCCAAAACCCAAAGATATTAAAGTCAAAATGATAAAAAACAGAGAAAAGCAGCAAATCCTCACAATTGATAAGCTGGAACTGAGGAATATTTTGCTTGATAAACTACTTAAAACGATTAATCGGTAATCAAAATGGTGGCTGATTCCTTTTCTGCTGATGAACTAATCGATTAATCGACTAAATTGTGTGATTAATGTTACCTTTTCTTAATATTAAGAAGCATATTAACAGGATGAGTGTGTGATTCAGCCACTCTGAACTGAACAAGGTGAATCTCAACACTGGACACCCGCGGGACGCTGTTATTGGATGCCCATTTGCCAATACCTGCCTGCAACTCCAGATCCCTAATGGCCCCAGTTCATCCAAGACTGTAACACTCAAACAGAAAATTATCTAAAAATTGACCACTCATCTTTGGACCCAACCCATATACATTTCACAATCCTGATGTCCCACTGACAGGGAAACCTCTCTGTGCCAAATGTATCGACAGCCATCAATGTTAGACTTGATCAAATGCTACCGCACCCGTCAGAGGCCATCAGTGGTCAAGGCATCCTCATCGGCAGGATCTATCGTCTCTATTTACACAGTCCATCCTCTTTAAACTGTGCTATTGATCTTGGCCTAGGTCATGGAGGTTTGGCATCAAGGTAGGGGAGAGGTGGAGGGGTGGTGGATGGGAGAGTAAGGACAGAAGAGGAAGAGAATGAGGACACAGAGGAAGAGGTTTCCCCAGGGTGTCTCTAGTGCCAGTTTCTTCTTATTTAGCATTTGACCCTGGTCTTGGCTTTACTGCTCAATGCGGCTGCCTTATTTTCAGCATATAGTCAATGGCTGCCAATATTTTGAATGAAGACTTGTCACTGCTCTTCAACAAAAGCTTAAAAATACTCTAAACAAACAGACTTGATCTATTTGAGGTCAAAGGTTTCATTTTTTTCCCGGCCGTTCTTTTCCTCCAAATTCCCTTTTCTCGATTTTTGTCCGGCCAATATTGGAGTGAAAGACGACATCAAACAACAGCCCAGTTTTCAGATCAGCTGCTTTCCAAAATGTGACAGGTGCTCTGTACCTTCACACTCACTGTTCAATTACAGGCATTTCTCGTGGTCGCCTGTTGCTTCGTTATTTTACAGCTCCGCGCTTCAGTCCATTAGCAACACTGCTGCCGGAGCAGAGCCGATAAACCATCTGGCCAGGCTCCCGAAACAGATAGCAGCCTCTTAATGGAGTGAAAAAGTAAAAGCAATTAATGTCACATTAGCACATCACTAATAAGGCCTGCCCTCCAGTATGCTGCAGCGAGAATAATCGGTTGGTTCAGACTAAGATGCATCCCAACAACCCTTCACTGTTAGCGCTGATACTGAATCCTGAACAAGGCCCTGTTAGGAGAATTAATTTCCACAAACAAATGAAACACTTTCAGGTCAACTGATCATTCACTTGGACTGTAACGTCAATGTCAAGTTCTTTTTACAATATCATCTAAACCTGCAGTTATTGATTTTTTTTGGCCTCTTGGGGGCAGCGCAACAAGTTGTCTGACATATTATCACCTCATGAGGTTGATATAGCCAATGTGTTGTTGTTGTGTGTCTGGCCACTTGGCGAATCTAAGTCCAATATTCACTCTCTTTTAGCTCAGTTTTTGGTCTCCACCAACTCCTGAGAAAGATATCTGACTCTTTAGCTGCTAAATGTTCCACTATGTTCACCAGCTAGTCGCTGACGTTGTATATCTGCTGTTTGGTGCTGGGCAGGTACAGTGGGTTTACCGTGTTTACCATTTTCAACATCAGTTTAGCATGTTAGCATGCTAATATTTGCTAATTAGCACTAAACACAAATTACAGCTGAGGCTGATGGGAATGTCGTTAGTTTTGCAGGTATCTGCTCATAAACTAAAGTATTGGAAAAATTTAAAATTTGACCTGATGGTGGCACTAGATGAAAAGTCAGAGTCACTAAACTTATTGCAGCTCATCCTGAAGGGGTGATGAATGTGTGTACCAAATGTCTTGCCAATAGTTGTTAGGACACTGGACTGACAGTCTCGCTGCTAGGCTAAAAATATTCATCACAGCTGCTTTAGAGTAAATAAGAGAAACACAAATGAAATCTGGAATTACAGCAGTACATTGCTGCAGAAATAAGAAATAAAACATTTGTTGTTCATCAACAACATACCAACTTATCTTTTTATACCAGAAAAATTCCTCTTGTGTTAAACAAGAATAGATTTAGTTTTTTGTGTTTGTATTTTGTGGCAGAAAGACGTCGCCATATGGAACTCTAATCTGTGCTGAAAATTTGCTCCAAGTAAAACCATCCAAGATCCAGGCCCTCATGTTTTCTCCTGAGCCCAAAAGGCAGAAATACCGTTGTGAAATTTACAATAGATGTCATTCAGTTCTCTGTAACAAACGTGGCACCTATACTGCACAGTAAGTAGCTGTGTGTGAGTCTTCCGGCCTCCCTGAATCCCCGACATTGTCGTCGTGACCTCCCTCACTTTCAGCTCTTGTCTTTGAACTGTAATTCAAACTTCACACAACAGCAGCCCCGTCTCAAGAGCTTTCCCAAAAACAATACATGTCCTCTCTGGCTTGAATGAGACTGGGGTTTTAAGATCTGGCTTAATTGTTGTCTTTTCCCGTGTTTAATTATAAAAACACCAAAGCACTGTCATTGCTGCTGTCTAATTCCACCATGTTCCGCTAATTATGTTGTGTTAAT
Organism: Macquaria ambigua; assembly: GCA_008360985.2. NCBI lineage: Eukaryota > Metazoa > Chordata > Actinopteri > Centrarchiformes > Percichthyidae > Macquaria > Macquaria ambigua. The sequence continues at coordinate 236,037 of VMKM01000521.1, forward strand.
AGAGGTTTTCCTGTTATGGCGTCACACTCATTAACTCAGCGGTGACACTGACCTTAATTGGATAAGAGGCCATAAAGTCACTTTTCTTTGATTAAAATTATTGCTTCCTTATAAACATCAACCCTGACACTAACTGGTTCAAAGCACATGAAGCTACATAAGACATAGCTCTCACCATGGTGTGTTTACAAAGTGCTTTATGTTGCCTTTTGTGTTGATTCTACTTTTCTGAAAGACATTAGAAAAATGTAAAAAGTTGCTCTCTATCAAAAGTCTAAATGTGATATCACAGATTTAAGTCCACATTAGAAAATCTTCTCATCACAGCTGCACATACCAACACAAAGAAAAATGTGTCACTTGCTGCTGCATGCTCTTGTTGCAGATACAACGCAGCTCTATAGGTTTAATAAGGATCAGTCTGGAAAGAGAAGCTCTACAAACCTCCAAAATGTCAGACACTGCAGTATCATCACTCACAGTAAATGGGCTTCTTGTCCCAGCGTCTCCCTTTGTCTTTTTTGTTGTGATCCTCATGGGTCCGGAGCGCAGCGGTGAGGCTGTGAAACTGATATGCAATTATTTAAAGCAGCTCGAAAAATACAAACTTTCAGGTAAACTGATGGAGCAACGAGCTGGTGCGTCTTTCCAAAGCCAGTGATTCAAATTAATGTCTAAATTAATGTAGAATTAAATGTATCCTATTTAAGGCAAAGGCAAAAGCCACTACAGTCGACCATGTTGTCAAATCAATAGCACTGCCTGCCACCACGTTAAAACATCTCAAAGTTAATATCAAGCAGACCTCCATTTAACATGAGGCCCAGCAGAGACAGAAAACAGACTGACACCACCACTGCTTTTCCAATCCCCAGTACCCCTGTTCCCATACCCACACATGCCCTCAATTACCCTATGAGCACCACATGTGCAACATCATTAATAAGATCCACTAATAATGGTGGCGAGCTCCATTGGCCGTGAGTGAGATTTGACTAATTACTGTAATTGTATTGGAGTCATGCTCATTAAATATGAAAATTGTGTTCTGTGAAATGAATGGGGCTTCATGATCACTCTTGTATGGACAGGCAAGAAATAAATTAGAGAACAGTTTCTCGTTGCGCAATTAACTACAGCACACACATCTACCTGCCACACCCCCCGGTCTGGTAATATAATGTGTGTGTGTGTGTGTGTGTGTGTGTGTGTGTGGATGTTTGCCATTACTTGTTGCTTATGATTCTCTTTACACACACTGTACGCATGACCTGCTTGCCCATGAAACGTGGAAATGTTAATATTGCACAGAGCATATAATTGCAATTGTAATGATTTTTTTCTTTATTTTTTATAGAGAAGTTTTTCAGCTACATTTTTTTTTTCATTTGATTTGATATTACTTGTGTCTTATAACAAGTGTTTTCCCTTTTTCTGGTGTGGTTGTACTGTATAAATGAACACTGGACATGACAAGAGGCACACCAAAATATTTACATTGACTAAAATCCCTTTAATGCATTTTTTTAAGTATTATTTTTGAACCACTTATGTTAACCTGGAAATGCTGAATCTGTTTTTTAAATGGCTCTGCAACCATACCCACACCTAAAATCCATGTTTTATCAGGCATTCATGACATTTCTGGCCATAAGCAATTAGTGGTGAACAACTTCCAATCCAAACACAACAGGATGTGCCTGTGACTCTTTACTGTAACTTTTGTTCATACTTCTTTCTATCATCTCTGGGGATTTAAGCAGCTGTCAGGACTCCCGAGCCTAGACGACAGCGTCTGGGAGTGGCTACGTCCCCGAGGAGCGGAGCATCTTTTTTTTTTCCCCCCATCTTGTTTCTGCATGCTCAAGTTGTTTGAGAAATCTTGCAATGCAAATGTGGTACTTACCTCTACCGCCCAGTAACAAAACTGTGTCACACTCGGAGCCTTCTGTGAAAGCCCTGATTTTGTCTGAGGAGATATAGAGGTGAGGAGAGGCAGGTAAACAAAGCATAATGTGGAGGTCAAATGCTAATGAGCGCTCCATTTGTTACGTCTGGCTCCCTCCAAAGGCAAAGTAACAACGTCAGAGGCACCCAGACATAATAAATCATCCAAATAAATTATAAACTTTCAGATTCAGCTAAGACTTCATGGTATTCATTGTGCCACCTCGAATGAATTTACAGCCAAGTCCTGATTTCTCTCATGTGTCCTTATTTAAATTGTCCCATTTTAAGCTGCGTACGTGAGACAGCAAGATGCTTGCAAGTCCATTTACAGGCCTAACGCCCTACCATATAATTTCCATCTGCTCACTGGTTAATAGGGTAAGACCAGAGAGAACCCCACTATGAACTGTAATGTAACTTGCTTTAGTCGAGATACAGGCCATAATGCTGCAAGACTTGAACAGATGCAATGCCATGCGGGGTTTGCAGCTGTTGCGAGGCCTTAGAAAACCCACAGCTGCCCCCTCTCTGTCTGAGTCCCCAAGTAAAAGGAGACTGAAAGACGGACGTGACTGATGAGGTGACGAAAAATCCAAAGAGGCAGGCGGATGAGGAGTAACACAGGTAGTAGAGTGCACCATTTAAACACGTCTGATGGTTTGTTTCTTTCCTGCACTCTGTACACCAGAGGTACCGTCACTCAGTCACCGTGGCTACCTATAGATGGCGCTCAATTCATTTTGAAAAACACTGGCCTTTCTCAGGGCTGTCCATCACAAAGTGCCACCGACTGCGTGGTGGTGGGGATGAGCTGTGGAGAAAGGCACCCTTACCTGTCCTTGAGCCAGGCGACAGAGGGGGAAAAAAAAAGAGTAGATTCAGCATGTATGTGCGCTGTAGCCGGGAGCCATAAATCATGACCTTCTTCAATTTACACAGGAAGCATATTGATGGTTTCCTATCTCCTTCACTCACTTTCACCTAGTTACATTGTCTAAGACAACACCACTCTGGGTAACCATGACTGACACTTTACAGCCTATTCTCAGTGGACTCTCACCTCAGCCGCTGAATAATCATCGCACGAGGCAAAGGAAGGAGTGTGAGCGTACGGTAGTGGAGCTAAAGCCGGTGGTGACAGTACAAGGTTGCACTAACAGTGTGATCATAGATTTTCTGAAAGAGGTAGGCAACAAGGTTGCCTGATTAACACACTGCAGTGTGACAGTGTCAATGCCCCTTCTTAAGCACAGACAGGCCTGATGACTGGTGACGATTTAAGGAGAATAAAACATGGTTTGCAAGATGGAAAGTCACTCTGAGGACAGTGGGCCATGCCCTAATTCCCTTCTACAAGACTGAAAACAGAGAAAAAAACTACTTGCAATCCTATGAGAGAAGAGCTGCAATGATGAGAAGTTCATGAAACAAGAGATTATGTATTTTGAGCTTCTTTTACTTTCTTTGCAGGTTATTTCTCACCAGTCCTTAATGGATAACACCTACACATTCACTATAACATACTGGCAACGCTGACACACTGTGCAGAACAATCCACAAGTTAATACACAGTTGTTATTTCCAGCAGTAATATGGAGTGGCGGGCGTAGCCGTGCCAAGAGAATAAATAAAAAATGAAAAAGTGACAAGCCCATTTATATGTTTAATTCAATCTTCTGTTGAGAGATCTTTTCGCTGGACATCATAGTTGATTTTGTTTAGGGGAATGGTTTGTGGCAGGCTGATTAAACACAGACTTACTCCCCCAACCCCCATATTGGCTGAAGTTGAAAGCCCAGTAAATGAAATGACTTCCACAGGATTGCACCACAAAGGAAGGGAGTGTGTCAGATGTGCATTCAGCCAGTGTTGTAGCCAACACAAGGTCAAATGGGACATTGTGTAGACAGCTAACCAACTGACAGTCGGGGCAGGAGGATGCCGTTACACCCCAAGGCACTGTCTTGCTAAATGTACAAGTGCACACGCAGACATGATTGGTCATGCTAGGCAGCATTTGACTGTACATTTCTGATGCTGAGATCAGGTCAATGCTGTACTGTAACACTCAATGTAGATGCCTCTAATGAGAGCATGAAATTACTATTACTATTTTATTATTTTGTTGATGTCCATTGAATAAAAAATCTTACTGCACATTACAGCAAATCATTTAAAAGTTACTTCATATTACACACAGGTGGACAAAGGAGCCTGTTTTGCTTCGGAGACAATGACTTATTGTCAAAGGGAAAGACAAGACCTGTGCTTGTTTATGAAACCCTTACAGTATATAGACATTTTATAAAGTTGCAATTTATAATGATTTTAAAACTAACCTGAGAACAGTTTTTTTTTGTTTGTGTCTAACTGCAAATTTAATTTTAATTTCGTCTTACATCTGCTGTAGGTAATGTTAAGGCTTTGCATATTGTTAATATGTTAGTGGAAAATGCAAATAAAATGTAGATTGAAAAAGTACGTTACATTGTATAGTATCATCACTGTAGGGTGAATACATTGTCTCATCTTGTTAAAAGCTAAAACCAGCAGTCTTATTCTGTATCTTCACATATTTAAGAGTTTATCAAACTGGTGCTAAAAATGTTTTATAAACCCAAGGATGCAGTATTATTGAGGGTACTTATAGAGGCAATCTGAACAAAAAAAAAACCCCAAAACACCCACACACTGCTATCTTCTTTCTTCTGTTCTACAATGACATGACAACATTTAGATCACAAATGGTCTTCCTCAGGTCTGAGGGTTGGGATCTGACGAAGAGCACTGTGGTCGAAACTTTGTCACGTTCATGTAGAATAACGAGATCGCAGCGTGTGGGTGTTTTTTCACTGCTTTTTGGTATCCATAAAGGACCTTGTAATCCAGAAAAAAATGGTAATATATCAAGTTAACCTTGTCAGTAAATATGGTATGAACTTACTGAGTCAACTGTCTTTGTGGACTGATTTCTTCCCCATGTTTGTGGACTTTATGATATTTAAAGAAATCATTTGCAGTGATTACATAAACCATGTGATTTTATTGTCACTGTTACATTCAGTGCACTGTTAGATCTGACTCACTCCAAAAAAAACAACAAAAAAAAAGCATATATTTACACATGGGTACATTAGGCATGAACACAACAAACAAAACACAAGAAAATGCCACACAATACTGTCCAGTGAAACCCAGCTGTGGTTGGCTTTTTGCTTAACTCCAACATTTTCACATTTTTTTCCCCTTTGTCTCACCAGGACCGTGAACTTGTGTGCATAGTTACCCTGTCCTTTTCCGAGCATGGGGTAAGTTTACAATTCAAATTAACCAAAGCTCCTTTTTAGCTTGATTCATGTATCACAATTGCTAACATATTGCTTTTGAGGGGAGTAAACCTCTTGGGTAATCACATGTCTACGGTACATACACCTAGCAGGGTCCTTTATACACCGCGGCCAGGGAGGTTCCTCCGTGTTTTATGTAAATCTCGTCATCTCAGAGTGCACGGAGATAAGATAAGTCCGCAAATGGAACAGCGAATAAGCAGCTTTCTCCTCCGAGGAATGTGCTCCCCAATTGCAGTAGGTTCATCTACATTTTTTTTAATACCCAGTCAGTGATGTCACTTTATTTCTGTGCCACTGATTCCCAGGAGGAACCCATGGCCCGTTTCCAAACCCAGTGTAATTTTCAAAATATGAATTGAGGTATAGGGTCTAGACTTCTTCACTCGCTATACGTCCTGCTGTGCTGATAACCAAAATCGATGATAACACAGTGTGAGTTTCAGACACACAAAAAAGAAAATAAGAGAATTTCCCACCTTAGACCAAATATAACTCACTTATTATTCTCACTTGACTCAGTACAGTGATTTATATTACACAGCTATTCAGGTGGGCTCTAAATTTGTGTTGAAGTTGCTAATACATCATGGGAAATTCATTAACTTAAACAAATGATCATAGTTATATCAATGCACAGCAGCTACAGTATAGTACAGTGAAATATGCACGATACATTTGCAGTGTACAGCACTGTACAGTTATGTCCACGTTGTAAACAAAGCACAACTAAATGTCAGTCTGATGCTCCACAACACAAGGAACATAGGTGGCCATATTTGCCTTGCATAGCCCAGTGATCGCTCTGTTATGAAACTATTACAGACACCCATGAAATCGCCTTTGTAAAGGTTTAGACAAACCCTCCCCGCCGTCAACCGAAATAAAACGTCTCTTGTCCCCAAGGTAGAGCCAAAGCAGAAATTTAATTGCTCCATTTCTATTGAGAATTTCAGCTTAGGAGACAATTAGAATTAATTGGATGCAGTAGAACCGTTTTAGAACTCTGAAAATAAATTAAGCATTTTTCTTTTATTTTCCTCTATTAATTTGAGAAGAAGGGAAAGTTGGGAAACAATTATCTGCTCTCAGTCTTTGCAAAGTGCACAGAGGAGGTACATGAAGGAACTCTGGTCGGAGAAGAGAAGGTCTTGTTGCCTGGTTTGGTCAAGTTTTTGGCCAAAACGTGTTCATGAACACTTCACACAGCCAGCACAACATGAACTGATGGAGCTTATTGAAACACTCTCCTTTAACCATCATAATATGAAAAACATCACTTTTTCACGGTAGTTTCTCTCTTAGTTAGGCTACAAGGTGACACTTCACACAGTGTCTCATATCGACAAGGAGACTGGTGTTCAATCAATGCATATATTGACTGAACAAAAAAAGATGAAAGATTTTACTCTTGTTAACTGCGATCACCGCCATCGTAGGTTCAGAGGATGCTCAATATAAATAGCAGAATGAGCAGAATGAAGGTATAACCATTATTAATATACTGTAAATAACATCCGTATCTCACTGGCCGGCTCAAAATGCACTTTTATCAGAGTTACTTGTGTTTCATATTAAAGTATTTGAAGACTCTACGCTTTGGTTCGCTACTGTACAGAGGTGATACATCCCTCACTTCAATTGGGGATGGATTAGCTGGTTACACATTTAGGGAAGTGCATCACGGGAATTATATTCTCTACTGTATTGGGTTATAATTATCTATGCATTACATTAGAGTGAATCAATAGCGTCTGTTCCTGTGGGGATCTTTTCAAGTGCAGAAACTGGCCTACGTCTGTAGTTACTGGTCGCTTGGCTTCATGTTTTCTTCCTGTTTGGGCAGAAGCTAATGGCACTTGACACTTTAAAGACACTGCTGCTTTAAAGTGTTCATAAGGGACGGATATCTGTCTCACTAAAGTCCTAACAGCAGCTGATTAATCTATTATTGTATTATTTTGATCTTATAGTAACATGTTGATAACTGTATCACATTATTCGGATTGCTTTCTTTGAATAATTTGGCAACTGGTTTACAATTGATAGATATTACGCTATAAAAGTCTACTATCACTTCTGGAATATACAGATTTATTAACTTAGTTTGTGCACCTTGGCGTGTCAGAGTGTCAGTGTTTGCAGAAATGCACATACAGTGCCGGTTTGAATGATTAGCAAAGAAACAGAACATCAGTGAGACGTAATCTGACGTCTGATATATTCTGTCATTATTGCTGTTTCAGTTCAGAGGGTAATTCAAGTTCTTCTCAGAAACACAAGTGTCATTATATTGTTGCACAGAAACATTTAAACCTCTAGTAATCTGTTACAGTGTTACATCCTAACAGTGTTAAAAGGCGGCCATCTTAAATTTAAACAAGCAAAGAGGCTCAAAACCCTCAGCTAACAAAAAAAAGTGCATTATCTCTATTTGAACTTGCCACCCTGAAATTGATACCCCGATAGCTCACAAGGATAAAGGGGGAATCATATTATCTGTCAAGCTTCAGCTGTGGCAGTTACGTGTACTTGAAAACATCTCTATCGGCTGTTTATGTATGGGCGAGTTTTGGCCTTGCTGATTTAGTTTGGAAAACTTGTTTCACATTTGGCAATTGTCATAAAAGCCATCCATGACAAGACACATGGCCTTTGTTATTTGGAAATCAGAATGTAAAACATCTTAGTCTTAATGCCCAGAGTCAAAACTTCAACGTTTTCCCTCTCAGAGTCACAATATTTAACCTGTGGTCCACACTGAGAACAAAATACAGGATCATAAAAATCATTTAATGTTTAGATGCGTGAGGCTAGCGTACAGACTTTGGTATCACATGTGACTTTGACCGAAAACAAACAAAGGGCTAATGTGATTAGCTGTGGAACTAATGCTGTCAATATAGTGACACTTGTTGTTTGAGAATACAACCTAAACAAAGGGGGGGTGGATACAAGGAAAAGCAAAACCTATACAATATATTGCAATCTAATACAGCACCATCACAAACTATAGACTCATAAATGACCAGAGCGTTGACTCAGCACCTGTCTGACACAAACTGAACATTATAAACTTCACAAAGGTAGTATTTATTGCAGGGCTATCAGGTTGCATTAAAGAGCAGATTAGATTGCATTAAATTGCATAGATGTTGCTGTTAGTGTGTCCTTAACCTGTATTTAAATAAAAATAAACCCCTTTTTAACAAGCCACACAGTTTAGGTTAAAAAGTCGCAGCACAGAATATAGCTTATCATGTGTATTTTTCACAGTATGCTTAGTTGCCAATATTTGTGTGTGACACTGAACACAGAGAGAAGTGAGGAGGGGATTTAGTCACTACGAGCAAAAACCACTGACTGAGACTCAGACGCTACCAGACAGAGCTCGCTAGTACAATACCCATTATTGCCACGTTATTCATAGATGCTTAGTGCAAACTCTTTGTGAACTATGATCACTAGCCAACCATTGTCCTTCTGTAAGCACCAAGTTGACTAAAACGGCTGAGTCGATGAAGCTACTACGAGGTAAATATATTACGAGGAAATCGAGAGTCCCCATGGTGGGTAACGCTTTCTTTGATGACGAATATAAGAATATGTCAAACAATTCTCCCCCCCTCCCCCCCCGCCCAGTGCAATTTCACACAATATACAGTACACATATTATATGTAGACCAGTTAGAGACTATTGCTTTAACAACTGAGATTAAAAAATATGAAAAGGAAGAAATAAAAACACGTAATGTGGCTACGTGGTCGTACAGTTCTTTAGGACATTTATATTAACACACTTTCATTTTGAGATGAAAATAAGATAAGAAACAAATTCACAGAAGCTTCAGGTGATATAGAGCAATGGGTCTCTGGTTATAACAAGACCTCGGTTGCCTGATTTCTGTACACAACATCTTTATATACATCATCATGATCCCATGTCAATAAGGTTGATATTCACCCTTTTTAAAACCATCTCAAGTCCCTTTTCCTATTATGTTTATTACCATTTAAAAGTGTTAAAATGACTCAGTAGTCCAAGCTTCATCCTTTCACTGTCAATTGGCACACCACCTTTATTTTTTATGGGCTGTCCCTCGCCTCCCATTGGGTGATGCAGCTGTCTGTCAAACATCTGGCCCAAGTGTCAAGCCTTGGCCTCCAACATCTCGAGGAATAGTTTGTGCATGGGGACTTTGCCCTGCATTTTGATGCTGTAGAAGTGCTGAACGGCCTTGGTGGCGGTCTGACGGAGCAGAGGCAGCGTCATTAGCAGCTTGCCTGCCCGTCGAGGGTCCTCTGGATGCTGGGAGCCCTCAAAGTCCTGCAGAGCCTCGTGGAGAGAATCCTGGAGCCTTTGGACCGCCTCGATATTCTCTATGTGCATGGAGTCTGGAGCAAGAAGGGTGGTGGGGAAGCATGGAAGGACAAATGTATTAAATGAAAAGCAAACATCATGTATGACAAAAGATCTACAGCTGCAACAACAACTTGGTGTTTTGCAGCTTTAAATTCTGCAGCCTGTCTTTGCAAACATGCAATTTTAGAGAGAGGTTTTCTCTTGTTAGTGGTTAATGACGCTCCTTAAATAAATGCCTATGCGTGGCCAGGACTCTAGGGAGAGAGAGGGAGAGGGAGAGGTACTGTAGGTCTGTATAAATATATGGTGGGACAGGAAAAAGATTCATTTCTTTTGGTATCGTGGACCACATACATCCCCCCTGCTAATGAATTCAGATGGCTGCATTACTAGGATATCGTTCAGCTGAATGATGGCGGCAGATGGCCTTCATTTCCATAAGAAAGAGCAGTTGGCCCCCTTATGTATAGGCTCTAAAATAAAACCAGTTGAGACTTATTAAAAACTGCTCTCTATGTGTAAGTCTACAAGTTAGAAAAAGAAAAAGAAAAAACAGGCTTGTCCTCCAAAGGACAAGCTGACAGACTGTTTTAATGGACAAGCAGTGGTTTGCTTTCAGCCAATTTCACTGCACAGACTTACAGTGTCAGGTCTAATCTGTGTGTGTATCATATCCACAATTCATTAACTGATATATAAAATTGTGCACAACAAAATGTGGATTCAATTCAGTATTATAATTGAATCCAAACAATTCATCTTGGTATATCTAACAGAATGAGATGGACTCGCCTCATCCTAAACGTGTGAGTGAATTAGATCAGCTCTGCTATGTGTCACGAAAGTTGTGGAGTGAAGTAAGACCGTGTACAAACATGTAAATGAGGCAGAAAAAAAGGAAAGTACAAGGCTAATTATGTTCCTAACTGACTGATTAAGTCTCTTTTACCAGTCGCCTTCTGTGTAAATTGCGTTTCTATCTTGGGAAATTAACTAGGCTATGTGGACCGCACATGTGTTCCAGCACTCTTCATTTGAAACCTTCATGTTAATACTGATCTGATCCTCGTTTGGCTGTGCGAGCATGTGTGTGTGTGTGTGCGTGTGTGTGTGAAGCAGAGAGAGGAGGGGAGAGGCAAAGAAAGAATATGTTTTAAAATGTGTGTCAGTGTGTGTAAATGCACAGGGAGAGCGTGCTGAAGGAGGTTAGGGGCGGAATGCAAAACTAACTTTGAAGAAACAATTTCCATGTAATCCGTCAGCAGCCTGGCGTCAATCCCGTCGATACTCCGCTAATTACAAAATCAATGGCCATGAATTTCCACAGCTGTCACACCCACAGGACCCCTGGAGCCGAAGCTCTCCGAGACTGTGTTCAAACGAGCCGAAGCTGCCCTTTCGCCCTCCCTGAGCCTCGCTCTCAACCCCTGCCTTCCTCTCTCACACTTCTCCCTTACCTTTACATCCCTGTCTTTCCATCACCCCCCCTCTCCCATTTATCCTCCCCTCTCTCCGCTCTCCCATGGAGAGTTTGTCATCAGAAGACTAAAGCTCCCGGCTCAGCATTTTTCATTTTTCAGTCAGGCAGGAGAAAAGACTCCTAACAGGCATTGATTAGTGGGGGACAGGCCCAGCCTCATGAAAAGCAAACTGTCGATACGGGCGCAGCATCTTCACATTGGAACAAACGAGGCCCGTCGCTCCCCAACGCTCATTCCACTTCACTTAACACATTTTATTGACAGCCCCTGTTTTCCTAATGAAATGCTAAATATATCTCCCTCGGCTGTGGCGCGCTGGCAGCTACTGTTATGGAGATGGAGAGAATGAGAGCGCAATGTGACAGTCACACACACACACACACACACACACATGTATGTGCACAAATTAAAATATAGATGCGCGCACACACACACACAAACACACACACACTCACACATAGGGAGCGTTAAATTAAACAACCATGCCTCTGACCTTTTTGTCCCCTCTTATCAGGTATCCTTCATTGTGGAAGTGATCGGCTCACAAGATACAGACAACCACTTGACATTGTTTTTGTTTTATTTCTCTGTTTGCTTTAATTAAATGCCAACTATCTAGATTTATTTAAGCTTTAACATAAAGATGTACCTTCCTGTCAAGCCCATGACACCTCTGTGTTTGTAGAGCAAAATAAAAGATATTTGGCCAAATGACTCCAATTTACAATAAAATACAAGTTCTTGATGATTTAAATTTATTAAATATATCATATTTGTTTAGTCAAGTGCCTGAACCAAAAATATCCTACAATAATGTACGCACTCTGTGTTTTAAAGTGTAAGCTCTGACATATTTTCTATTGTATGTTTCCTTTGATTTCCACTTTAAAAATCTTATTCCACATTGAGTGACAGTATCATATATTTTAAACGTGTATCATCTTGTCCCAGCTTTTCATTGACGCAATATAATGTTTACACAGAGTGAAAAACCCCCAAGACTATCTCCACTTGAACAATGTTTGGCTGCACTGCATGAGTTTATGCTGACCAACGGTGGGATTGAGGAGATTAACTATACCTGAGTTGGCGAGGGCGATGGCTTTGAGTGTGACAAACTCCTCCTTCTCCATGCGCAGCTTCTTGTAGCGTCGGACCAGCGGCAGGATGGCGACGTGCAGGTCCAGCAGGCCTGAGATCCTTGCCTGCTCCTCGTCCACCACGTAGTCCTCTGCGTACACGATCTCGTCCTCGCAGGGCAGCGAGCGAAACACGATGCTCAGCACCAGGATCTCCATCCAGGCGCTCTGCAGTAGACTCATCTGGTCTGCCAGCGAGAGAGTGGAAAAACCTGCAGAATTAAAAAGAAAATGTGTTATTGTTTTAGATTTTCTTTCCAGGTATTGCTAGGCACTCACACTGTATAACCACATGACCAATCAACCCATTAACCTCACTGCACTGTAATTGGCCGTCTCAAGTCCTCCATATGTTTTATGGGCTGTGTATATAACGCTGCATAATCCCTGGAGAAGTCCAACTTGAAACAGAGGCCGATGACTGTATGTGGCGGCTTAAGGGGAGAATATAAATCAGTCAAGAGTAGAGGCCTTTGAAACATGAGCCAGGGCTGCTTCAACCATCAACCGCCGACAGTCAGTCCTTCTGCAAGCCCGTACATAAGCACATGAGACGGTGCTTAGTGAAGACAAATCCTCTCTTAAACCTAACCACCTCCTATTCTTGTCATGGTGAAGAAGAAAGAATACAACATGAATTCTACTTCATAACAAATGTATTCTGGATTTAAAAACTGATTGAAATTAAAGTGGCCTCAGTCACTCGACCATTATTTCTGGTCTGTTGAGCGATGAAAGAGATTCGAGTATGCTGTGTTTTGAAAGACGATGTTGAAAGAGTATAATTTGCTATTTTCTTTCTTAACTTAAGGTCCACTTACTAGCTTTTTTCCAAAGCTTTCCACTGGACGTCACGGCCTGCATCAGTGGAGGAGTTTGCTCAGTTGCCTTGGATAATGTATTGGTTGTAATGTTATGCATATCACACCATTTGTGGTCATTTATATTTCTTTATATGTTTATTTTAAGTCCCAGGACTAATTGATAAACTACATACCAAGAAAATTGAAAGTCACCTCAGATACCACCCTGATCAAAGCAAGAAAGTGGAAAACATTTGGAGAGTTTCGTTTGAGTAAAATTGACTTATTTAAGTTCATGCGGATCTGCATCTTGTGTGTACGCTCTCAAAATTAGAACTGGTCATAACATGAAGTTTTGTCAGTCAAACACAATTACTGGAATTCTCTTTAAATTAATTACATTACTATTATTATTACAGAGTGACATAATGGTATTCTGATGGGAGAGATTCAATCCAGCAAAGGTGATAGTGAGGTGGTCCAAGACAAAAACAAAAACGTAAACATATTCCACCTGATAAACACCTGCTTGATTCTTTTGTCTCGTGTTCAACCTTGTGAACTCGGGGTAACAATTCATCCAAGATCTCGAGGTCGACCCATCAACTCTCTTCTCTAACATTCACACACACCACATCAAACAGACGGACATCTGAAAGGACCTCAAGCGCCACAATACCTTTCACCACTCTATAGTGAATAGGAAGGTGATTGGGGGTATTGACCAGGGCCTTGAACCCACCACTCTGCTTACTTAAATCTGAGGTTGTATGGATGGGAAACGGGGCAGGCTGACTTAAAAGAGGTCCTCCCGATGGTTCTTATCAAGCAAATAGAGAAACGACGGGGAGAGAGAGAGAGAAAAGAGTGCTGGGGGTGTCATTGATTAGTAGATTGTAATCAGTCCACCGAATGCGAAAGGGGGATCGATCCAAGCCTCAGATCCGACAAACAGACAGCTGATGGAGGACATCCGGTACACGTTTAGTGGGGGGGTGGGGGGGACTACGGGATCACTGAATGTAGATACTGTAGGCTGCATCATGAATTTACTCTCCATCCCCTAAAGACACTTTTGCAAGAAAATTAATGCCTTTAATCCTGTGAGGTGTATTTATAATAATGAGGGAGGATTACGAGGATTAATTACGATACTTGTAACATGTTACATCTCTGTAAAAACTCAAAGTAAGTTAGAAAAAACTGTTGTAAAGGAGCAATAATTCAGCCATAAAATAATGCTTATTACGAGTGTTTAATACATCACACCTCTCATACAGTTAATAAATGTGTTTCATACCACCTTTCATGCTTAGGGCACCATTTCTTTTGTTAAGTGTGCAGCTTTTTCTCTTTTTTTATCTACTTTTTTTTACACATTTTGTGAAAGAACCGTTACCCTCTTCAGCTGTCTCCCCCCTTTCCTCATCATTCTTTTCTTTTCCCCAGCCTGTGTTTCTTTTCCCTTTCCACTCAATTTACTGAAGCGATAGAGTGACTTCCTGGCTCCCCGGGGGTCGCCCCGGAGCTTCAGGTGCGTCGCCCGGAGGTGGCTGAGTTAAGTGTCGCTGTGGAGGGTGATTCCCCCTGATGAAATATCAATATTTCACCCTACTGATTTACTGCCGTTTGACCAAACATGACACAATATTGAGCAAACTGGGGAATGTCTATCTCTCTGTCCCTGCAGTTTTCTCCCCTTGTGATGACAAAAAGCATGAGCAGAGACAAGGGATACCACAGGTTTCCACCAATGTAAGAAAAGGAATTATTATCTACTATTCTCCCCTACAAAGGCAGAGAGCAGTCAAGGAGAAATTAAGGAAAAAGCGTTTACATTTTATAGGCTGGCAGGCAAACTGCGTAACAGATAGAAAGGTTGTAATGCCTTCATTTTATACCTTTTAACGCTGATTATAAAGAAATCACTGTCATAGACTATATAGGATACCTGAAATATGCCTTTGGACAATCTTCAGCAAAGCAAAGGAGACAATGCAGAATCTACAAATAAAGCTTTTCCAGCTCTCCTGTCATTTTAAACAAAATCTTCCAAGAAAATAAACTATATTTTACAGTCTATAGTTCATATGGGTTATCTCTATATATAATAAAATAAGTATCAATTTACAGTTACAACAGTTACAAAATACAATAAAGGTAACTTAAACCCACCAAACTGTGTGAATTCACCGGAGTCAGAGGCTGAGATGGCAGTTACTGACACTCTGCTAAGCTAGGCTAGTTACCTTTTAGTCAAACTAGTTTAGCTGTTTTTTCCCCATCATGACAGGATAGCTACTGCCTTATTTAGTTATATTGGACAACAAACTAAAGTACCAAAATACTGGCTCAAAATGTATCATTTTCAATTAAAGAGAAAGCAGGGTAGAAAAAATTAAATTTAGCTTTAGCTAAAGCTAGCCGTGGCTATCTCACCAGCTAGCATATACTGTAGCTATCTTGCTTTAGCTGTCTAGTTAGCTGTTTCTTGGTGACAGTAGATTGATTGCTTCTAGTGCCCGTAGAAGCCAGTGTTCATGTACTGCAGTTTGGTTTGGTTTTTAAGCTCCGTTTTGTAGTTACTGAATACTGTACATGCTGTTTTTACAGAAATAATGCATTTCAATAGGATGGTTGTTTTTTTTATACAGTAAAACCAACCCTTTCTCCTTCATATACAACTAATTTGCTGCAGCAAAAACAGAAAGAAATGTAATGAAGCCTGAATTACTTTTTCTATCAATCCAATAAGTAAACAGTTAATTTACATATTTGCCAAGTTGCAAAAGGTTGATACTGAACCTTTCAGCAGAATGTTCACTAACATATTTCAATATCCACTTGTAGCAACTAAAGCATGAGAAAAAAATATTATTGTTATTAGTTTTAGGCACTTATAGCACTTGGGTATGGTAAGGGAAAAATCATGGTCTTGGTAAAATATTGAAAAAGTCAAAATTTACTTGCAGCTGAGGCACGATGTGTTTACTTTATTGACATTTAACTGAAACCACAATCTTTCCACAACAGTAGGATTAAGGGATGGTGAATTTGAAATTAAATTCTACTTACTAGGACTGTAAATCTATATGTAACACCCCATGATGTTACAGGTAATACTGAACCACTGTACCATATGATTTTACATTATACCACATCTCTATTTCTATAAGGTACCCAATCCTCAACATACCCTGGGATGTTAGTGATTGTTTGCAGGAAATACAAGTGCTCTGACTATGCAACAGTACAGTACAGTACAGGTACAGATCAGATAAGTAATTCAATCCCTATTCAGTACAATGAAGAGACTGAGTGGCTGGCAGTGAAGCTTGAAGCTGTCATTGAGAGCTAGGTCTAAAACAGACAGCAGTTCACTCTCTATTCATTTAGTATCATTACAGGCCTCCTAAGAGCCCTAATGGGCCTAATAAAAAGACAGAGGTAATAATGAGACTAGAGGGTCCTATATGAGCAGGAGGAGTAGGAGGGGGAGAGCCAGGGGAACAAGAGAACAAGGAAGCCACAGAGTGTGTGTGAACGATGTGATGGCAGAGAGAGTCTGTGTGTGAGTGGCAGAGAAAAAGAGAGGTAAGAGGAAGACGGCGATGCGCTGAACTGAGTGAACATTAAATACCAGAGGGCGCTGAATGCTGTTGCCGGGAATCTACACATGTTGTGTGCACTTACATGTCTGAGATGGTGTGTGTGTGTGTGTTAACAGCTGCACAAATTAGTGGCCACCTCTGACCCCCTGACAACCGTGCTGCCATTCTGTTTCCATTTTCATGACAGTGTGTGTAACATCCAATCAATGCCTGCCTAGTGATGAGTTAGAGCCAACTTGTGCACATTAAAGTACATCATGGTAGGATGTCCTGAGCTCTGCTATTCACCACAAATATTCAAAATGACAACAACAGAAAACCTATTCAACGTTGCATGTTCCCCCCAGGTCTCCACATCTGGATGTTGAAGGACTTTTACATTAATGGAGCGATCTGCAGTAATGACTCTTATTACCTCATCGTTAAGGCCATTTGCGCAGCGGGCTATGAGTGTAATGGTGAGAGTGGACTGTTAAACTGTAGGGACCCCTTTTGTCTTAATCGTTACTTGGTGACACTCTGACCCGGTGGCCCCGGGTAAAATGTCCCCAGAGTGTCACATGTCCCTTTAATAACTCTGTCAGGTCTGGATTTAGATCTCCATAGAACACACGATCAATAGTTATACGTAGAAAATGTAACAGAGATTGAGGTACAAAAATATGTAAATTTCTTGAATTCATTTCTGCGCCTCTGTAGCCATGATTAAATTGAAGAATATGATTGTAGATACCCTATTTGGCCTCTTTTTGACTGCCAATATCAGGTCAGGGATGCTCCTTTTGTCCACCAAACTCCAAAGTGGTGAGACAGCACCCTTGCCTCGTACCCCAAAGCCAAATGTCCGAATCAGACCACGCAGCCCCCTGTGCCTTTGCAAAGTCAATCCTCTGAGGTTCCCAGGGCAGGTTTGGGATCAACACACCTTCAGCCACTCCAAATTGCATTAATTAAGGTGTCAAACATAAATCTGACGACGAATCAGTGATTAGGGCCAACCATGGACAGACCAGAGAGCTAAGCAGCTGGTTAGTGGTGTGCCAGCTGGGAAACGAGTGAATAAATCCACAGGTAGGAAAGAAATCTCCAGTTGCTATTTGTCTAGTTGTGAAGGAGAAATTAATTTACTATGTGACATTATAGTTGATTATATTATCTGGATAATTGATTAATCATTTCAGTAGTTTTTCAAGCAAAAATCATCAACCACTGTTTGGTTCCAGATTCTCAAATGTGATGATTTGCTGCTTCTCTTTGTTTTATATCACTTAAATTAAATAGCTTTGGGTTTTGTACTGTTGGTGCTTGAGCTCTGAGAAATTGTGACGGGCATTTAATTGATTAATTGAGAAAATAACTGGCAGTTAATTGATTAGTTGCAGCTCTACATTGCATTCAGAAATGTTGAATTGATTTGAATTGGCCACATGTGCAATTTTGTACATACTATACTCGATTGAATCAGTAAAATGTATCTACTTTGAGTCCAACCTGTGCTCCCTTTAAACATACTGGGGCCCAAAGTGTCTGTTTCGACTGATAGAGATGAAAAGAAGAAGAGAAAGAAGAAGAAAGCAGATCTTAAAACATTTGCATAACAAGTCTTATTTAAGAATTCGTCAACAAGGACAGAGGAAATCCATCAGTATTTCCCTAAATAAATCAATTTTACAATAGGCCCTGTGTAGTCTCCTTAAGTAAGTAAGAGGATTGCTTTTTTTAAGTCTGGGATTGAAATGGAATACATTGACGTAGGGGCGGATCCCTCCCCCAGACTCTCCCACCCTACCCAGTCAAATCAAAGGTTTCAGCTGCTCTTTATTGATTAGATTTTAGAATATGGGACTAGCTTCTCCCTTAGGTGCAGATGAGTAGCAGATGTTAATTATCCTGTGTGTGTGCATGAATGTGTGTGTCTGTGTGTGTGTGTGTGTGTGTGTGGGGGGGGGGGTTGTGTGTGTGCAACAGTCAGTGAACTAATTCAGTAATCTCATACTGTGTTCAGAACAAATGTGGGTTTACCTTCTTGCTTTACGAACAGCATGAGACCAATGAATCTGCCTTTCATGAATCCAGATATCAAAACTCACAAATTGCTACATTAGAAATAGATTTTTTAAAATTTTATGAACCAAAACAACTGGTCAGATAATCCAAGTTCTATTCATTTTCTATATCATACAGATATTTGTCAATTGAAAAAAATAATTTAGTATTTAGTGAGTGCTTGAAATGTCAAATTGAGAAATGAATAGGTTCTGAAAACCATATCCCAGACAACGCAGTCATTCATTAGCAGTCATGTCTCTCTACCTGGGATATGTTTTGCCCAGCCGATGATGACCACCAGTTCGCGGTCGGCCAAGTCGCACAGCGTGGTCAGGGCCTTGATGTCTCCGTCGGGCATGGTGGGGTCAGGCATGGCATAGATCTTCTCTGGCTCCACCACCAACAGATGGGAAACGATCTTCGTCACTGAAAGGAGGGAAGGAAGGATGCAGACATGGAGAGAGAGAGAGGAGAGAAATGTGTGAGACAATTTTAGGGCAACAACATTTACAGATATTTTTTTTTTTAAAGAAAATAACAAAAACGTAGGCTGGATTATACTGGAACACAACAATTACAGCAAATAAATTAATAAATAATACATTTGTTGATTTAAAATATAGTCTAGCATGTCATAATATATCCTGCGAAGTCTAAAAAGCAGGATATATGGCCTGAAGCATAACTGAACACAGATTTTTTGCCCCCCATGACAGTGAAAAACTACAAAAATGTCGTTGTGCACATATTCGTCAATAAGATATTTTCTAAAATGAATACATTTCTGATTTCAGAATTCCAAGTCCCAACATTTCTATAAATGTCCCACGTATTGAAATTTGATATAAAAGCAAAATGAAGCCTTTCTGTAAAGCTAAGTTACCATCAAAGTTTGCAACATTCAGCTGAGTGAGATAGAAACAACTAAAACCAAACTGTGTGACTCACGTGGCTTTTTGGCTGGAGGGGGGATGGTGAGGCCGAGGTAGGCGCTGTTCTCTGCGTCCAACCTCCGTTTGTACTTCTGTCTCCCCCCTCTCACCCGGTCCAGACGTACACCTGCAAAAAAAATATCATACATGTATAAATGACAAGTGCATAAAACTCATTGATTATTTAGCAGAATTGAATAAAATAGAACTGATCTGAGCAAAGACTTCAGTTGCAACATTTATAAATGCATATTTGTTGGTTAATTCTTTCTAAACTAATCATCATTAGATTCAGTTAAAATGTTACGCTATCTACTTCTATAGCTACAACTACTTACTTACTTACTCATAAGAAAGAGTACTAGACAATTTTACGCCTTTGCATAAATCTCTCTTCAGCATTTCAGTGTTTTTATTATTTTTAAGGAGTATTTCTTCAGTATCATACATAGCTTTGCCAAAAAAATAAATAAATCGTATATTCTTAACTGGTATACCAAGCACATTAAGGAAGCCTTTCAAATACTGCAGTAATTTATTCCTGTGTTAGTAATTGTATATGCATGTACCATAAATGGGACTACTGAGTTTCTTTCCTTTATTTTTGACCTTTTTACTGAAAGAGGGACTGTTCAATACCTCCTTGTTACAGATGGAAGAGTGTAAGTATCTAGTTAGTATACAAACGGACATATCTGGGATTATCTTGGGAGCCATCTCAGAGGACACAGGCTACATCAGATGCACCTCATGCGCTGGGATTTACACTCTTGTATTAAAAGTTGTTTGAGCATTGAGGGAAAGCAAACAGATTTTACATGGTCAAGTGGAATTGAGTCGTGTGAGATTTCCCAGTGACTCATATAAATTCCTTTGATTCCCCTGGAAACAAAAGAATCCGATTAGGATGGTCTTTCAATTTCCTGACACCGACTATCCACTAACCTAATTACCCACCGTGCCCAGAGGGAGCTTATTCTTCCCAGCAAACACAGTGAGATCATTTTATGCCTGGCAGATTGAAGCTAAATCGAGAGCCCCTCTCCTAACACAGCTTTCCATTTGTACGCCTTAAAGTAATCAATAATGCTTGCAAATAGACTTCTTGTTCTTTGAACACATGTGGATGCCGTTTTAATTAGTCAGTTAGGCAGCTAGGAACTGGGTTTGCGATAGATGGAGCTTTAGTAGTTGTTCTTGCCATTACTCTAGGTTAAGGTAAATTTAAAATTATAAATTGTGCTTCAGGAAACTGTGCGCATGTACTCCAGATATTAAATCAATTCGATAGCTTCTCTCTATTTAATGACACACATATGCCGAATAAAGGGATATGCGGTTAGTAAAGGCTTTCACAACAATAAGCCTGCATAATGCAAAAACATATTAAGCAGGTGTATACCCTACATTCACGTACCATAGACTTGTCAGACTAAGTGACAGCGAATTGTTGCTGCTTTTGTCCCTGACATCTACCACCATCCGCACACACACACACACACACACACACACACACACACACACACACACACACACACACACTGTTTTCCCTGCTGCGGGCTGCAGGGTCATGTGGCTGCGACAAGCGACAAGTGACCAAACAGCCGGAGTTAGAATTCCAAGATCCGCGGGGGCTGTTTGAACTGGAACATCCAACTGGCCCATAATTAATAGACGCTGACAAGAATTAAGAGCTCAGCACTAACCAGTTTCAGTTTACAGCTTAGCGGCGCTGCAAACGGCAGAGACCCAAAGCAGGAGGGCAGAGAGAATGACAGAGAGGGGGAAAAAAAGGGTTAGATAATGTTGAAGAATGGAAGGGTCGGGGAACAAGACAGAACAAGCTGCTGTTTTTGGCTGAATGTATCAGTTTTCTGCAAGATCTCTGTTTTTCTTTCTCTCACTTTTCCTTCTGTCTGTCTCTTTTCCTCTCCCTTGCAGCATCGGGTGTACATCTCCTCCCTGACAGCCCTGCCTGTCCCAGCCAGCGCCTGATCCGACCAGTGCGGGATTATCTCCCCCCATGTGATACGGCACAGTACTGAGAATCTGACCACAACAAGACAGCTGGATGAGGCCCCCTTGCAGAGGGCTTTGGGGGGGGGGGTCATCGTCAGCAGCACATTCCACACCTCAGGCCCAAAACCACAGCAGCCTCCATGCCTCAAGACAATCGGGTCCAGAGGAGAGCCTGTGACTTGGGGGCCATGCGGGTGCACAGATCATCTTAAAAGCATCCAGATCCATTTTTTACAGTTGCTGGCCCTTCATAAAGTGTGGCAGCCAAAATATGGATGCAGGGGGTGAGGTTATGGGCTAAAAGAGCGTTGGGAATGGGAGGTGGCAGAAGTGTGTGTGCTGAATGTTGTGAGCTCTGTAAGATCATACAATACAGTACGGTATGCTCATAACTTAGTGCAGAGAAATTGCCTGACTGAGACACAAAGATACTGGCTCACAGTCCATCCTTGCTGTGTGTGTGTGTGTGTGTGTGTGTGTGTGTGTGTGTACATGTGTGTGGAAAGCCGATGAGGCATGTTTGCATAGGAGCAATCTTTATGGCCACTTGACCCCGGCTTCCCTTTCACATTCAATATCTTTATTGACTTGTGCAACCTTAAAGCGCATTCCTGATTGAAGCGGCTGTGTTTTCCTTTATGTGGCGGCCGCTGTGTGTATGTGTCATGAGGATTTATTTTATTATTTTATGTGTTTATTATTTATTCTTTATTTGGATCCCTATTCACTTCAACAAAGTAGTTGCCTATCCTCCTTTTATGTCCACATAAAAATCATACAGCTAGTTTCACAACCAGGATTTTAGGTATAATGAAGTCTAACCAACACAAACACCAAAAATAAAGTCACTAAAGAAATTCACTAAAATGTTGTAATTACTTGGATGTGTCATATTTTATTTATTCTGTTAACTGTATTTACATTTTCTGTAACTTTAATTAAAAAAAAGACCCAACATGGACTAAATGCGCCTTCTCCATGCTGCCAGGAACAAAATTCTGGGAAATAATGAATCCTTTATTTATTTATCTTTTGGTTGGCCTGTAACTCCCTGCCGTTGTTAAAACCCTCAACTTCCCAGACAAAGTACAGACAACATGACTTAATGTCATGTCTGTGAAATAAAAAATACATCTAAAACAAAAACTGTCCAGAATAAGATAAAACTAAGAATAAAAATAATAAAATAAAGTCCCAAACAGAAAGTATCACAAAGTATAACCATGTGAGATTCATTCATTCTCTGCAGAAGAAGCTCTTTGGAGAACAGATTTCATCACCCTTACGTGCATGTGGGTATGTGTGTGTATCAAGCTTGTGTGTTACTACATGAACATGTGCATGTGTGCGTGTTTGTATCTCACGCAACTATTTTCAGCCCCTCACCTGTCAGAGGCGCTTCTTTCTAGAGAATGTGTCAGAATTGGCTGGCTGGCTAACGCTGCCAAAGGGAGATTAGGAGCTCCCTATTTTAGCTGGGAAAAATCAGAGGGATGCAGCGTGCGCCCCCTCCTACACAGTCGCTCACCCTTTACAAGGCACAGGGACCTTGCCCTTCTAGAGCTACTTCTGAGGGCCGAGTCTGCAAGCCTGCAAAGAGCTAAAAGCATCGGACAGCTTTTGTTTGACTGTACAGAGTCTGGGTGGCCTGCAGAGAGAGAGGGAGGGCAGAGGAAAATGTGTACGGGACAAGGGGAGGAGGGGGATGTATCAGGATGGCGTCCCACCTGCTCTAACCCCCGATGGGCTGACAAGACAAAGCTGGAGTTGTTCTCCCATAACCGCGCACACTGGCACTGCTCTCTTTATCATGTTTTACACTTTTCATAAATCTGAGCCGGCGTGTCCACAAATGCGCCTATAATCAAAAACATCTGTACGGCTGGAGACGGCCGGGTCGATTCAGGATCCCCGGTGTATTTGGAAAAGCAGGCGTTCGGTTTGTGGTGTTGGAGTGGGTGAAAGAGACAAAGACATAGAGGGAGAAGGGTGCCAGCAGGAGACATGTACCTCAAGGTCCGATTCCATGTCACTTGTCAGGGGTGATGTACATTTGGCATGTGTGTACATGAATGTGTGTGTTGTGAGTCGAGTGTGTGTATCGGGAGGGTTGTAAAGAGGTCAGCACTTCCCTAAATCCCCTCCTTCAGAGGAACACGTGTTAGCCTCCGTGTCTGATCTATCACCTGCCAGACAGTGAGGACAGGCCAATGCAGAGCCGCTGGGTGGGTGCTGACTCTCAGCTGCGGTCTGCCAGCTACTCTGACACCCTAAAAAGCAAACGAGGCCCCATACATGTGCTGTTAGATCAACAAGTTTACAGTATAAGAAAAAATCAAGTGGCAAAGGGGTCAGAGGGCATTCTGCCTTTACAGTGTAACTCCCTTGGATACACAGATGTAGAGCAATACAGGCAAAGTTGAATCTGGCTTTGTACATGTATGCTGTTCAGATGTATCGGCTAAGACTTTAAAGGCATCCATACAGTATAGACGTTTGCTATATCTTTATTTTGATGATGTAATCTTAGATTGGTTTCTGATCTAAGCCTATTGATTGGAAAGGGACCTGACAGTCTGTGATATTAGATATGGCTTTACTAATCTTTTGTGTATGTGGCTGGAGGAAAATAAGGCTGTAACGTTACCCCGGTAGCCACGTTCGCTCAGGAAAGACTGCTGATCCCTATCTGTGGTCGGGCGAGGGCGAGACAGCGGTGTAGGTTGCCAAAATAGTCTGGCAGCTTGTATTCATCCAGCACATTACAGCGGTGTCAGAAAATCCCCACAAGCAAAGAATACACCACAGAAACACTGAGCTAACACTAAAACCGGCAAGCATTGACTTCAGAAGAGCGAAGGCTTAAGTGTTTTTTATTGAAATTGTCAAAAGTTTTCATTCATGACAGAAATCCAGTGGGCCTACAGGGGCTGTATGCTTCTGTTTCAATAGGACATACTTTTTAAACATGCTAATTTGCTAACATGATGATGTGATATCTTGATACGCAGATTTTGTTGCAGCGCTAAAACTACAAAAAGCTACAAATAAATCTTCCATCTTCAGCAGAAAATAACAAGAGTGACTCAAATCGCAAAGCCAAAAAAAATGCTAATTCAGTCCAGAAAATTCTTGCATCATTTAACACCATACAGTAATGCTAAGGGGTTATTAGCGCTGCTATTAGCTGCAGGCACTGACTCCTGGCAGTAGTGTCTGACACCATACCTTCCGCGAGTTGTAATTACGTGAGGGTTTTTCCATTGGACCTGTGACCTTTTATCAGCCTCAGCCGGACATTTAAGGGGTCACTGAGCGAGGCTGGTTTCCTCAAACAGCCGCCTGCCGCTACCCGCCACCCAGCTCATGCAGGCACTCTGCTGTGGCACAGCAGTAAAGCCGGATCTGGAAAGAAGCCTGTCATCCACAATATTCTTTCCAGGAGTCTCTTTGATTTTCCTCTCAGATACAAGATATAAAATCCAAATTGACGTAATGTGCACCCAAACAGAAAACACACGACTATCAAGCAGAGCTAATATGTAACGCTCAAATCCTCTTGCATTGCTCAGGGATAAATTGCACAATGTTTATTTAATTTACTGACACACTTTGCTTCCCCGGCTGCGAGTTATTTGGACCTACACTGGAGTCCAAAACACACCTGAAGCCACCAAACCGGGCTTGAGAACTGAAGTCAGCTGATTAGCGGCAGGTGTTACAGGGAGGAGGAGGGGTTTCCCCTGCCCACCAATGGTGCATGGTCTATAACTGTGGCAGCTGGCACTTTATAATTCAGGACGGCATGCTTAGAGCGGAGCTTAGAGGGTCCTGGTGGAAATATTAAGATACTTTTAGAACGACTGATCACATAAGTTCTCTCAACATCTTCTGCGGTGCGAGGCTTTTCTTGTGATACTGCGGCACTGTAACAAGTAAAAACATAACTTTGGGATGTTGTGAGCGAGGGAAGTTTGTAATGTGAGCAATGGTAAAAAGAATTCATGAGGAAATAACTATAAAATGTTAATAATGTGGTCAATATTTGTATGCTAATATAGAAGTTAATGGTAGATTTTAAAAAAGAAAAAAGAGGTTTATAATGCAACATGTGGTGGTAATGTAATGCAGATCTTTCAAGACTAGATTGCTTCATACATGACACCTGCATTCATATTACACTGAGATTATTCCTTTTCCATGACCAGCTCTCGGCCACTTGTTATACAGTGATCTCATTACATGAAGTAGGGCAGTCCGTTGTCCCCCACTGATTCCATGATCAAACCCCCCCCAAGTCTGTAAGAGGCCACGCCACGGCACTATACCACGATTAAATGTCCTTTTTCCTTTTAATTGAATGCCATCACTTTCAGAGAATCACCTACTGTGCCCAATGTCGCGGTGGCTGTGATGCTGCGTCTCAGGAGCGGCAGGCGGTGGATTCTACGCCGTCAAATTCCCCCTCACACACACACACAGACACACACTGACTGTCCACATCAACGGCTTAGCCCGGCCCGCCACAGACAATACCCCTCCGTTTTTCATCTAAGCATGCGCTAATAGTTTCAGCTTTGTTTCTGAAGCAATGTTGTTTTTTCTGGCTGAGAGTCAAAGCCTCGGTGTGAGATATTTGGGCCGGGATGAAGACATCAAGGAGTGGGCGCATGTATAAATAGCGTTGTAATGGCAATACAATGGCTGACCCTTCATTCTGAGATGAACAAACACAGCTACGTCAGGACATAGTGAAGCTGTATTAGTGGAAGTGAACCAAAAGCCTGACATACAATCTTGTGTTACCAGCACAGATTGCAGTTAACTGCTGCTGGCTTCTATTATGAGACGTGTTTGGTGCTGGCAGAACACAACAAAACTGTATGACCATGGTTTTATTTTAGGAAATGTGTGACTGTTGTGTCTCTAAGTGGAGCCTATAAACAAATTCTTTAAACGCTCCTTTTTATGTTAAGATATATATCATACAATCAGTGCGGATGACAGTGGGCTGAACTCCAGAACCAAACTGAGATACAACATTGTACTTAGTGGAGTCTCATGCTGCTCCTATCTTTGTGGAGGGATGTTAATGCCACCAGAGCTCAAATAATGTCCTATTGAATAAGTATTAAAACACAGACACTACTACTATTTGTTAACTAAACTCGAAACTGAGCGTGTTTATCATCAGCCCCCTGGGTGATCAGTAATGTCAAAAAATATAGTACAACATTAAAAACATTGCTATTAATGGATTTTGTCACATCTATTATTATTCTTTGTCTAGCTTCTATTTGGGGGGATAATCATGCTCTAAGTTTTGGAACTTCAGTTTCTATAATGTTTTGGGAGATCTAAACAGGAAGTATAATGTCAGTTAGGAGTTAGTTAAATGTGGCCTACAACTTGAGCCCTGTTTTTTTTTTTTTAGACCATATTTGTTCACATTTTGGCACCGTTAACAGTATGCAGAATTAGCTATTAGCAGTTCCTGTTTGAAGTATACCCATGAATGTACAACTATCATTGAATTACTTTGACACTGAAGAAAACGTAAAAACATGATGATTCTCTGGCAAGTTCCGGAGTTATAAGGAGCATTTTTTTTCCTATGATTTCGAGGCGGATATATGGACGTTTATTTGCAATGGAAATCTGGGATAACGATATCCTCAGAGAGTTTAAGTCACACTGAATTTAAAAATATGTGCATCATGTCTGTGTGTTCAGATTTGACTCAGTTATCACCAAGAAGGTGTACGAATTTTGACATTAATTGCGACAATGGGGGGCGCTAAGGGTTTTGCCTGTCTCCATGAGGTGTGTATTACAGCCACTGCTGTAGCTCCAACTGCTGACAGGTGGGCCAAATCAACGGCCAAACTGCAATAACTAACTTCTTTTAGATTTCTGAACACCATCATTCATCTGTCCCTTTCACCTCACATATCTCCCTCTGCTCGCCTCACGGTTTGAAAACTCCTGATCTAAAGTAACTAAAACTCGAGGAAAATAATGTGTGCCAGTGAAATACATGACATGGAATTCAACAAATAAATGACACATAATACTGCCTTGCTTGCGCTCGGCACTGCCACTAGTGTTTAAGAGTTATACCACCACAATACCTCTAAATATTAATGTTGCCTTGTAACAGTAATGCTACAAAACAAAATAATAAAAATAAGCTCTGAAATACCGTCAACACTTATGGAAAATCTATCAAATAGCTACATTTGATATATTATGGTGTCACAGACAGAAATTTCATAACATAAGGCATTTTTAAGGTCTGGTTGCATTAAAGTTTGTCCAAAAATGTGGCACCTAAGGTATGTACAGTGAAGTCCCAATTCAGCATTAGGTATTATAATACTCTCTACAAAAACATAACTTAGAGCTAGACTCTATGCATCTGTGTAGAATAGTTCTTCTAGCTTAACACACAAATGCCAAAAAACAAACAAACAAAAAAACCCTGTATTTCCATGGAAAAAAAAGAAAAAGAAAAATCTATCAGCTAGATTTTCCCTCTGAACTCCCAAAGGTCTCCCAGTGGAGGAGAAACAACACATGCAGGAAGTGAGGTGGGATGTTCGGAAAGCATTTAGTGGATCAATATGCCAGGCAAGAGAGGGGAAGGGAGACAGACAGACAGAGAGGGAGAGAGATAGAGGGTGAGGGAGAGAGACACCCAGAGCCCAGGGGAGAGGGAAGTCTTGGGGGAACAGCCTGTGCTTTTCAAGAGTACTGTTACACTTCTCAGTCGTTCTTGGTAGGAACATCCAACTCAGCAGCTTTTTCCACCCATCTGAGTTAAACGCTGAAATGCTCGGCGGTGTGAGGAGAGGTAAGTACTTGTGGGTGATGTCACTGGTGTCTCCCTGAGGTCACAGCCGGCTTTAATATCTGATCAGTGACCATTCTCCTAGCCCCCAGTAAGACATTTAGATATCTATGTTCAAAATGTTAATATTTACTTCTAAACTCAAGATAGACCCTTTTTTTCCTTCATTCAAATACATAGTATACCCTAAGTAATATGCCTTTATTTGTTAGTTTTTATGTTAAAATCTTGTGTTAATCAACTCTTCATGAGCTAAAACACACTTGTTTTAGCACCTAATGTATTTTTTAAAACATTTGGTGGATCATGAGGGTTTTTGGTCCCATACAGGACAGCTTAATTCTGTAAATTATAATAGTTTTTATAGCATCAAATAACTATTTAAAAACAAACTTATCAGAAAAACGAATATAACGAAAACAGAAATCAGATGAATGAGAGAACAATATTTTTTGCCATTTCAATGCTACTTTTATCATTATTTTATTGAATTGTTAAGACCAATGAGTCCTGTTTAAAATCTCACCAGGGCCGCAGCCAGCTATTTCAATTACTGATTCATATATAACGTCACAAAATAGTGAAAAATGCCTCCTAGTTTTCCAGGGTGTCCAAGGTGAATTGTTCAAACTGTTTGTTGGAATAATATGAAATAACACAGCGGAAAAGCAACAATACTTCACTTTTGTGAAGCTGGAACCAGATATTTTTTGGCATTTTTGCGATCACATCACATGATGATGAAATTATGTTTTGACTGACTGTTTCAGCGCTATATCTCTTAATTGATATGAAGTTAAAATAAGTAATAAGAAAACAATAAAAATAAAAAAGACCAGATAATAAAATCAGTACTCACCTTCTTTCAACATGCCAACTTTAAGACACTTCATGAAGCGGCAGGCCTGGCACGACTTGCGTCTCCTTTTGGTGATCTCACATTCATTGGTGGCTGGACAGCTGTACTCAATATTCCCTGTAGAAGATCAGAAACGCATGTTGTCATTATTTCTGTGAGCACAAAAGATGCACGTCAGAAATTAGGAGGAATTTGTTTAAGGCTTATTGTGTAGAAAAGAAGGAGACCAAATCAGAAACGGTAAACAACAGGCCCAGAAAGACAGTAAAGGCATTTACATGTGTGGGTATACACACACACACACACACACACACACACCTGTCCCAAGGTGACCCCGTGTGACACTCCTGAAGGAGAGGAGGGTTTAGTGGCATTTTGATGGGACATGTAAAAAGCACCTCCCCGCCCTGGAGTCCCATCCCCATTCTGATTCACAGATAAATTAGCTTCATTAATGCAGAGCGTCCTCTCTGCAACGCTCACCACGACCCCTTCCAGCCCATCCTTCTTCACCTAAAGGATGATGGGAAAGCTGCCCTCCCTCAACAACACAAGGGCTAAGAGATGGACGCACAGACGAGCGCTCTGCATAATGTTCTCCAGCAAAGACCAAGAGCTGCTGTTAGACTCGCCAATCTAAGACTCCCATATCATGTAGCAAAGCTCGATGTATTATTCACGTCCGTCTCGACGGTTGTTGGCTCACTATGGAAATATTTCCTATGCAATTTAATCACTCGGGTCCAAGAAAAGCCAGAAATGCAGACTTATTGAATCTGCTGCCATGTAACCGCTGCCTGTTTTTCTCACCAGGTTCCGGTTAACATTTTTTTTTTCGGGATCATTACGCGGCCACTTCAAAAGTTGACGTGACCCCAGGAATCCAATGACAAATCCTCTTTCCCAAGTATCCAAATCCCTTGATTGAATGTTTAAACAATGTCCCGTAAGTCCAGAGATGTATTAATGGTACCTAAAAACAGCAAACCAGGTGTTGTCTGTTGCAGATCTGCCAGAGCTGCCCCCCCTCCCCCCAACACACACACACACACACACACACACACACACACACACAATCCCCTGTTGGTCAAGGAGAAGGTGCCAACATTTGTCAGGATCCCTGGCATCGATGGTGCCAGCAGGGTCACATGCACAGCGAGGGGCCCGGGGCACCATGCCAGCATGTTGGCAGAGGCTGCTGCTGGTTTCAGGGTAGGTAAAGTCTTTTAAACTGAGAGGCGTTAGCAGAGGGAAAATACAGTACAGTGCTCATGTGTAGAGAAATATGCTGTGTACCAATGCTATACTACAAACTAACTGTACCCAGCCTGTACTATTCACTAATTTTCATATCATACTGTTTATGCAGTTAAAATACAACAATTCAATGACTTTGTCCCAATTTCATACTGCATAATGATTCTAAACAGGTTTTGAATATTTCACACAGGAAAAGTCACAAAATGTAAATGAAGTACACACAAAAGTATGCATACTAAAAAAATGATGACGTACACTAAAGTCCCACAATGCAAAGCACAAAAGAAATTCACACAAGAGTGATGTTGGAAAACAAAAAATGGGTTTTAATTCTTTGAAAAAACATTTTTCTTTCATTTTGTAAAGTTTTATCGGCCACGTATTGTATCATTTCCTGTTGGTAAAAGACGGTGAAGTACAAACATTTCTTGTATATTACAACAAATTAGTGTCCTTTACAATTATATATTACATACTGTATATAATTAGTATGCAGAGTGGAATTTGGGCACATCTAACGTAATATTTTGTACTAGCAGAAAACAATGCAATATACTGTATGTGCTGCCGGACATCAATCAATCTGTAACTTCACAAAGAGAAACTAAATGTTTTTCTAAAGATTTCACGATTCATTTTTTTGTTTTTAATATCTTCCTAGAGCTGTCTCACCAACATGTGCAGTTTGCTGTTTGTAGCTGTGAGCATGTTGTGGGGAAGTGGTGTACATTAACATTAAGGCTGTGTCTGAATTCTGTGTGTCTGAGTGTGAAATGTATCCACTATATAGCGCCCTCAACATTTTCCACAGCAGAACGGACAAAGTATAGTGTCCGTGGCATGTTTATGCTAACAATCCCACAATGCAATGCATCGCATTTTACTGTTGTGCGACACTGTACACCTGTCAGTGATGACGCCATATGATTATGATCCATAAGTGAAATCTCAATTTACTGCTCACTGTAGAGTAAACTGAGTGTCTGAGGGAACAGAGTGAACAGTGGAGTGTTTTTTAGTATGCATGCTAACTTTTTTTTAATAAACTTATTTTTCATTTTGGTTTATTTTTTTTAATCATTTTTTTTATGCATAAACATATTATGCAATAATTAAATAATAATAGCATACAGAGGATTTTCATCAGTTTAGAAAAGGTCACATTCATTTAATATTTTTATGATTATTAAAGGAAACATTTTATACCTGAATGGATCCAAAATAACCTGTGTGTGTGTGTGTGTGTTTTCATGATTATGTGTGTGTGTGTGTGTGGGTGGGGGTGGGGGGTTGCATTAGGGGTCCACAATAGTCCTAAATTGCCTACCTCTAAAAGCTCACTGTCGGCATACCCTCTTAGTTAATCAGGTCTTGTGTCCACCTTTATTTCTCAAAGGACATTTCAACCACTCTAATATCCTTCCTTAACCTCTCTTATTTTCCCTCTAAATTTTGATATATTGTTATGCCATGCTATTATCCACGCACTCATCTCCACTCAAGCTGGACCTCTCCTTGTCCTCCTCCTTTACCGAGGCCGGGACCCCCCTTCCTGATTACCATTCCATTAAAGCGGCTTCTCCTTTCAGTGAATGACCACGTCCCCTGTCCCTTGTCCCTCTGCCTTTTATTTGGAGGACTCCTCAGCGTCTCTCTCCCTCTCCCTCTCTCATCTCTCCCCTTCCTCTGTTATTGCCCCGATAACACGTGCCTGAGCTTCTAATTGGCCCCCATCTCCTCCCCCTTGGGTGTGGGCTGGAGGGGCCCGGGGCAAAGAACAGATCCACACCTCCCACCCTCCTTTCTCAACTCTCTCCCAATGAAATGCCTGGTTCTTAATTACAGTCACCCAACACTGATTGTTATTGACTGAAACTCCCGCGGCTCAGGACGAATGACGGACAGATTAGGTTCATTATGGGCCTGTCCTCCACGAAGGAGAGCGAGAGGAAGAGGAAGAAGAAGAGGGGGGGATCTGTGCAAGACATCACAAAGTCACACATGAACACTATTTACAGTCCTTCACTGTGTTGCTGGCCAGATTGAGACACATGCAGTCTTTAAATGACCAAGATGGCTAAAATACCAAAGTTAGGTTGAAACAATCATTTGCGTTTTATTTGTCCTTTTAAACATTCTGAATGGGATGTTTGTACATTTTCATCGTCACTTAGAAAATATTCTTATGCTAATATTGCAACTTGTTGAATGAATCCCTTCAACAGCGACTTCAGCCAGTAATCAGGTAGCTTAAATCAGCCAAAAAGACAGTGAGTGGCTGTTGTCTCAAACAGTGTCCACACTAATACTGATACATTAATTTTTTTGGTCTATTTTTCCTGTCACCTAAACTTCATTTTCTGTGACCAAAAAGACCTTTTCAAAAATGTTATTCCAAGCAGATGAAGGCATTACGCTTTTAAAAAATTCTGTCTTTGTTGCTGTCTGCTTGTCAACATTTCATAAACGTCCGCTTAGCAGCATTGTTAATAAGACACATTTTTGTTGTCTCCACATTTCTTTGTGATTGCTTATTTTGTATGTCAGTACAGCAGTACAAACTATTGAGTTTATCAAGAGTATCTGTGCAGCAGCTCAGGACATACTTTTAGACTTTGTTAACAGGAAATATTATCGCTGTCAATTAAGTCACTATTTTGTACTACAAGCAGAAACAGGAAGATATAACCCCTGTAAAGTGTGTTGGGCTACAGTGAAATACAAAGAGTGATTACAGAGAGCGTCAGAAAGCTTTAGACCAACTGAAGTAACCAGCTATGTTTATTAAATCAGCCACATTCCTTACCTTATGTTACCTTATCTTGGCAGTAATGCACTATTATGGTTTTTGCCAACTACCAATAAAAGAAAAAATGGGAAAGAAGATGTTTAACTGTTTTGTATTTCTACAGTAATTCAGAAGGGTTTGGACAGATAACATTTCCTTTTTTTAAATTTACATGCCTCCATGTGGCCAAGACCTAACTAACCTGCTGTCTAACTCCACGTCTACAGACACAAATCCTGCAGATAAAATTCAAAATTCTGCATCTCAGTTTGCGGCATATTATCTCTGTCCGAGTGATTATTCTGGGACAGCTCCCACACATGGCAGAGTCGATGCCAGACGTACGAATCACATGTAAACGCAACAAAAAAAAAAAAAAATCACAACCCAGAGCAGATTTACACTCTGGGCCTAATGCCTGCTGTAGACTCTCGTAATCACTACCTCATAGTAGTCCCATAAGAGCAGAGGGTTGGATACATGACAATGGATTCCTCATCAGGTCAATATGTTTTCCTGGCAATCACAACTGTCATGGTAAAGCTAATAAAAGGTATTTAGAATCATCATAAAAAAAATAGCACTTTTGTATTGAGACAAAAGTTACAGTACACCTGGATTAAAGAGGTAACACTTTCTTTACAGAATATTCAACCACTTGCGAAATCGCAGCAAAACTAATTATTCTCAGGTTTAACTGCGAGCGTACAGACATGGGAGATCAGCTCAGGTGAGCCAGTGAAAGTTGTAAGAAGAAGTGGGAAATACCTTGTATCGTCCTTTTGAAAAAGGCTTTGCAGGCCTCGCAGGAGGCCACTCCATAGTGGTACCCTGAGGCAATGTCGCCACACACCAGGCACACCCTCTTGGGAATGGCATTGAGCATGTACTCGCACTTGATTGGCGAGTCATCCACCACACCACCGGAGCACTCCTCATAGCGGCGTAGGCAGGCGGCGCCACCTCCGAGCATGGCCGGGTTGAACATTGGCGGGGAGTCCAGGGCGTGCGAGTGTCTGCTGCTGCCGTGAACGTAGCCACCGCTGGCGTCAGAGTTGCCACTGGGACTGTGGTGACTGCCAGTGTCTACTAGCGAGGAGGAAGGACTGGAAGGTTCGGTTTTCACGTAAGAACCACAGCTCGAGGATAGATGTCGGTCCTCGGAGGGCATTCTGGTTAGCAACCTGAATAAACACACACAGGGCGAAAGCTGCAGTCAGTTTTGGTTCTGAATATACAGTAAATATAGTGCAAAAATGGGAGCAACTGAGCCACTGTGAAATTTAAAAGTGATACCTATTGTGACAAAGCCTAAACAAATCAGATAGTAGTATTTGTCAGTCACTATTTCCCTTCTCAATTCAGGAATTGAGAAGAAACATTGTTCTTGACTGATCTTTAAAACTATCAAATAAACTCTGTAAGGACTCCATGAGCCCAAACAGTGAGAGAAATTCCCAAAAACTGGAAGGACAAACATAAGATGGAGAACTAAGACACAAAGACCCTTACGTGAAAGTAAATATACATCAGAAAACTGCAGTGTCAAGGAAATTATCACCACTAAAAAGTCTGACAAGACGTACTGAGCGTTGCGTTGTTCCATCATCGCCTGATCATTCAGCGAGAGATTCATCAGCTGTGATGGAGCGCGTCGGTTCTTCAGAGTTTGATAGATTATGTTACAGACACAACCATTTATGTGGTGGAATGCCAGGTGATATACTACAGTCGCTTATTTCTCTCAGGCAAAATGTTAACTAACGACCGTGTCAACAGATGCCCCATACATCTTGCAAACAATGCCCACAATTGGTCGGCTGCCAGGAGTAAATGAATGAATGAAACTTCAGAAGGCTGTTAATGGACAGAGAGAGGTGTTACACTCAGCATATGGAGGATCATGGGTAATACATGACCCAATCAATAGTCCCGGTTAGTTTGCCAAAGGACGGTGCCGGGTTACGGTGGACTTAAGTGAGAGGTTGGAGAGGCTGAGGAAGAGGCACTGACCTGGGATTAAGTTCCCTAACCCCAAATTTCATTATAACATTTGGGAAAAGGCAGAGTTAAGGGAAAATGTTACTTATGTACACACAACATCTACTTCATGTCTTCAAGAGGGATCCCTCCTCTGTTGCTCTTCCTGAGGTTTTCTTTTTTTTCCCCATTAAAGGGCTATTTGAGAGTTTTTCCTTATCCGAGTCAAGAGTCTAAAGATAGACGGTGTCGTATGCTGTACAGATTGTAAAGGCTTTTGAGGCAAAATTGTGATTTTGGGATAAACAAAAGATAAATAAAACTGACTTGACTCATAGACAAAAAGCAACTGTTCGAGTTGTTGATAATTACCAAGTATGATCAGATGTGATCAAAAACAGAACGTTCCTTGAGGACTTTTTGCATTGCTGCATGTATTGCTAGAAAAAAATAGGTTGTATTTTAGAAAGGGAACCTTTTTCACAGCAGATTTTATTTAAAGCACTTAAAGAGGATACAAAGTTCTTTATTTGCTATGTAAGGTTTTATGTACGACATTATGTACTATTTATGTAGTGTAAAAATGTTGTCTTATAAGTCTACGAGGGCTGGGCACTTGTATGTGCATGACACAATAACTAACAACGACTACTACTGCTGCTATTGTTGGACAGTAATTTCTCTTCAAGGCAGTATAGCCTCTGTACGTTGTTGTACTTGCAGAAGCTTCAAAAACATCCTCTCAAACAAGGCATGAAATGAGGCCTGGGCCTGTGTTAGAACTGCTGGCTCTGTCTGTCAGAGTTGGTGCTGATTTTACACAACTTCAGCCCTACATGCTTGTTGGAAGCTAATGCTCACCAGATTCCTCTGAACTTCTTGCTGCCAGGGGGCTGCCCCTGTCTTCAAATTTGGTGTTGTGGTTAGGAATGTATTTTCACTCTGTTGCCTCTTTGCATAAGTGTTTATATAAAGCCATGAAGTCATCAGGCCCAGACAACATGAAACCTCCCTTTTAACTGCTAACGGGTAGCGGGCGGAGGGAGGAGGAGGAGGAGGAGATAGCCTCTACCCCTGGGCCCAGATCAGATCTATTGATCCTCTGCTTCCTTCCTGTTCCAGATGAGGCATGAAAAAATAAACCCTCCTCTTACGGGTCCCAGACATTCCTTATGCATTTTTAATCAGTCAGGACTGTTAACATAGTGCGAGATTGAGAGATACAACATTATGTTAGTCTTCATTGTGAGGCTATTGCGGTTCATAAAAGATTCACAGCGCTCATGTTAAATCTTGTTAGCAATCAGCATGCACCTATAGTCAATTGGAAGGTATATTTTCTCCCATCTGAGGGAATTGGAGAGAGCGGCGTGGTAACAGTTAATACATCATCGCAGCCAGATAGGGGGATTCCCTATGGAATAGTACATTGTGGCATATGTAAAAAGTAGTTCATTCCACACTTAGCACACAGTAACGCTGGGGAGATGTTTTTTGTTAGGTTTAATGGAAATTTCTAATGGGTCCTTTCAAATATGTCGAAATGAAATAATGGCACGAACCACCAATTCGCGTAGACAGAAATAGCCTCATAGTTTCATAATTTGGTTCCCCCCTCTTATTATAAAGAGACAGAGTTTTCTAAGCGCAGCCTGACTCTCCTCAACCCGCCCCGCTCCCTTGGCAACACACACACACACACACACACACACACACACACACACACACACACACACACACACACACACTCAAACACGCACAAACACATTGCACCTAATACCTAATGGGGTAGTGTTTGCTCCGCCGCGCAGAAAAATGGTACAAACCGAGCAGACAAGCAAGACTCATCAGACAGACGTGAAGGTCACCTGCCTTCTCTGCTCTGCTGTTCTTAGAGGCCCAGACGGTCCCACAATGGATGCCCCGGAGCAGCAGACACACAGGTTTCAGACGGTCCACCACACTGAAAGAAAGAGCGTCTAGACACGACTGTCCATAATGTTTAATATGACGGAGATGCTGCCTGACATGCTGTTCACGCTCAGATCAGTGACCGCTGGTTTTTATTTTTATTTTTTATTTTGGAGCCAATGTGTCATGGGTGTGAAAATGTCCCACCAGAGCAGCTTAAAATCTCAAGTGTGTGTGTGTGTGTGTGTGTGTGTGTGTGTGTGTGTGTATTTTGGCATGCCTCCTAATGCTGGCAGCGTTGCAGATCCCCTGCTTCCCTACATAAATCCTGAATCCATCCACCTCTTCTCTAAACCATGAAATATGTTTTCCAGCCTCCGAAATTCTGCACAATAAATTTTTACAAGCAGTCCTAATAAATAAATAAATAAATAAATAACATAAAATGCATATTCAAAGCAGTTCTCCACAATGACCTCATGCTATCCTTGGCTCAACGAGTGAAGGGTTAAAAAATCCGGTTCTCCATATTTTACTATGTATTTTCCCACTGAGGGGAAATATTATTGTTAAGCTTGGGGTTAAGCTTGTAGCAAGGAACAAAGCGTAAATCATGGTGCTGAACACACAGTCGAACATGGAAGCGCAGAAGGACAGAGGCAAGGAGCCATGCATGAAATTAGTTCATTAATCTTTCTATGATAGGCTGTCCTTGTTTGGGGCAAACTCTATCAGCTTTAAACTGAGTGCCCCTTCCTCCTGACACATAGATTACACTGTTAGTCCGCGGCCGGGGTGTCTGGGAAATGAATGGTCACGCGAGCGGGAAAATGGGGTAGCGTGTGTTGCCCAAGTGTTAAGTAGTAACAACAACATGCGCGTGACACAGCGTTTGGCACAAATGAAGGTCATCAAAAAATGCGTGCGTTTCAACATTTAAATGCATGATTCATACGCTGCTGTGAATAATGCAGTCGGTTTTTAGATTAAAGACATTAGTCCAAATGCATTTTTAAAGCACATTTCAAGGTAATTTGTTGATTTTACAATTTAAACAGCCATGTCTATTAAAATCTGCAAGCTGTGCATGTCTTCATCATCTTTGGCTGCTCAAACCTTGCAGCTTCAGTTAAGTGCAAACACACCTAAATCACAGCCTCTCAG
This sequence comes from Macquaria ambigua, assembly GCA_008360985.2. Taxonomy (NCBI): domain Eukaryota; kingdom Metazoa; phylum Chordata; class Actinopteri; order Centrarchiformes; family Percichthyidae; genus Macquaria; species Macquaria ambigua. The sequence goes on from VMKM01000521.1 coordinate 274,543, forward strand.
CCATAAACCTAAATATTACATATAAAATTCTAGTTACTACCTATCAAGTCCTACTTTTCTGAACCTCAAGTTCTCTCAGGTCCACTAATCAGTGTCTACTCGATGCATTTGCTGTCTTTGCCTCTAAACTGTAAAACGATTGACCAAAATCAATTAACATTTCAACAAAAGACTCACTTATTTACCTGGTTATTTTGGGCTCTTTCAAAAAATATTATTCCTGGTCTAATTCAATTTTGTTGTGTTCTTCTGTGTCTGTTAATATCTTGCCTTTATGTGTTTCAGCACGTTTTACATATTTATATCATATGTTTTATGTATTTTATTGTTCAAGTGTGTGCATTCTATGTTTCACCAGGCCGCGAGACAAATTTTCTTCCTGGGAAAATAAAGTTTAGGGCTGCAGCTGAAAATTATTTTCATTATCGATTAATCTGCCAATTATTTTCTTGATTCATCGATTAATCGTCAAAGTGTGAGAAATGTCCATCACGAGTTCCCAGAGACCAAGATGACGTCTTACTTTGTCTAACCAACAGTCCAAAACTCAAAGATATTCAATTTACTGTCTTAAAAGAAGAAAAGTATTCACAATTAAGATGCTGAAACCAGTGATTTTTTGCCATTATTTCTTTGTTTGATTAATTGGATTATCAAAATAGTTGCAAATTAATTTTCTGTCAATTGACTAATCGATTAACTGACTAATTGTTCCAGCTCTAACAGAGTTAAAGCTGAAGTTTATGTTTTGTGCTTTAATTGTAAAGGACAATTTTCTGCGGTAATTGTTCTAAATGGAGTGTCCACTTACTTAGCTACCAGATCAACTCCATAGCTGAAGAAGGCCATGGGACACGCTTGAAATCTCTGAGAATAAGTAAGTGGACCTTAGAATATTTACCACAGATTTGTGTGGTTGAGAATGAATCTCCGCGCTCTTTGTACAGCAGTTTTCAAAACAAAATGGACAATTACGTTTTTACTTTCTTACAAAATCTTTAAAGTTATTACACCTGCCCAAGTTAGTAAGTAGTAACTGCTTCTCTGTCTCTTTAACACACACAGACACACACACACACACACACACACACACAAGCACGCTCGTACACAGAACTTTCAGCATATGGCCTCTTCAATGTCACTGCCACGAGGAGAGATTGCATAGATTTCCCACATGGATGATGTCTCCTTACCTGGAGTATCAACCCCCATCTACATACACGTCCACCACCTCCAGGAAATTGCTCTCCCTGCAAAGTCAAACACACCCCTAACTGCCTTTTAAAAAGAGACAGAAGAAGGAGGTTATGGGGGAGAAAGAATAAACGAGCAGAGACTTAAGCCGTCATTGGGAATCAGAGGGGGACTCATGAGGGACAGTTACGATATTGATTTCATAAATAAACAGAGATGGCCATCGATCCTAATGTTATTTTGCATTTCAATTACTGCCCAGAAACATAACCTTCAAACGTCTGCTTCTCCACAGTAATAACATCCACTGATAATCACAAGCGAGTCTTGTCCGGCGCAAATTGGCTTTTCTCTCTCTCTCTTTTTTTTTTTTCCTCCAAATGTGTAAATGACACAACTTTGCATTTGCCTAATGGTATTAGAGCATGGGCTGAATTTCAAGTGAGACTCTAGCTGATACAGTAAGCGCTCCGGTCAATTGACACAATGCAAATTAACGTGGTGAAGAGGAATTAAGTTCACAATGTGAGACCTCGTGAAGCTACGATGAGGCCCATTAAATTAAACATGCTGGCTGACCCACACTCCATGATTAGATGCACTGCTTCTTTCTCTCTCTCTCACACTCTGTGTGTGTGTGTGCGTTAATTTCATTTGATCAATAAAACAAACTCATTCAAAGAAGTCCTCTCTGCTGCTTGCATTCAGCCTGAGCACATGAAAGCCACATTCACGTTTTGATTGAATAGCGGCCTCAAAAAAGCGTCCATCTACATCCTGATGAATTCTGAGTCCTTGACAGGCTGCCTAAAGGATATATCTATATCAAGAGGGGGTCATGACATGTAATGAAGTTATTTCTCCTCTCATGCCGTCACACAGCACCACTTTACCACAGAGCTGGGCTGTACCCTCGTATGCAGGAGCCACAGCCATTAATAAACACGTCAGTATGGAAAACAGTTGGAAAACAGTGTCATGAGGAAATACAGCAGCGGGTTTAGCTGTTTTGAATTGTTTTTATCTCTGAGTGTTCATGGAGAAGTTCAGGAAAAATTACCAAAGCTGGTGGTAAAAGAAAAGTTGGAGGGAAGCAGCATTTTTTCCCCACAATGTAACACAACACAACACTGTCCCACCACCTGCTCCCTCCATCCGTCAGTGGGCTCGGTTCAGTTGGCTTCCCAGTCGATTTTACTGGTCCCATCAGCCAACTATCAAACTTAAAGACGGGATGGATCACACCCCAGTGCGATGTTTTAATCATTTTCATCCATTCTGGCACAAAAAACAACCGTGACCTCGTTACTTAAAGTGCAGTGATAGCCGTTTCCATGCGGTGCAGAAAGGTGTGCTGGAAGCAGCCAACTTTGTCCACTCACTCACTAGAGTGTGATTAAGTAGATTGTAAGACACTGGCCCTCACAGGAAACAAAACAACATCTCCACTAATGTTATCAAGACTTCTGACATACACAAAAATGCTTTTGAAGTAGCGCTGAGACCCAAATTTATCAGTAAGATATCAAATATCTCATAAATGTCTGTTTCCAAATACTCCATGTGGCAGACACACCACCATGACATTTCAATGTGTTCTTTCTGTATCGGATCTTTTGTCTTTTTTTTTTTTTTGGTTTTACATCATGGTTTCCACTTAAAACACACTACATGTCAGTAAATATGTTTATGCTCAGGGTTTTTATATTCTGCTGTAATTTAATTAAGATAAATGTTTCTGCATACTGCATATTAAAAAAAGATCAAATAAAAGGTTTGTTATATATTAAATATCAACTGATCTTCTTTATAAAGTGTAAATATGCAGTCATGTTAACACTTCTGACCAGACAAATGGTTGGAGTTTTTATCTATTTACTTAGATATTTAGATATTAATGACATTAACATTTCTCAGATACATTATAAACACAATGTGATGTGCATAACTAGTGTAATAAATGATGCACGATAAGATGATTCTCTTAACAGACACAGTCAGGTGTTTCCATGATATGGCACCGCTAAAATTAGACCTCAGGTCAGTGTGTGATTCTTTGGTCTCATCCGCATGTGCACGCACATATTTGCGTATGTGTCTATGATTGTGTCTGTTTGTGTGTGTGTGTATGTCTGTATATGTCTGTGTGGGCGCGTCCATGTGACCGCTTGTGCTTATACATTCCAGTTGGTTTGCTTGTGAAGGGCACCTATGGGAGCAGCAGGTGGAATGAGAGAAAAATGGATCTGATTTATTCGAGAAAAACTGAACATAAACAACATTTAAACTTTAAGGTGTAAATGATGCAGTTGTCTGAAACCACGGCTAATCACAGGGACATAATATGGTTGACCATTTTAAAATCAACAATTACTTGTTAAACATTTAATAAAGAGGAAAATCACGTGTCTGTGTTTCATAATGAAGATGTAAAATTATATTATGTGCCTAAGAAAAGGAGAGTCTACCATGACTACTACCACTCTACAAAACAATTATAAGCACATAATTCTCTCCTCAGAATTTCAAACAACTGAAAAAGTGGAGAGTACCTGAGGAAGCAGATTTTAATAGTAGATTACACAGTTTAATGGACTCTGGTCTAGTGTTTGTTCTTTAATCCACACTTACACAGTAGCAAGTTATTTGGATTTTGGTTACACACCAATTCAAATTGAATTAAAATTGGGTTAAAAAAATAACAACACCAAAACGGTTCTCATGCGGATATTTTATGAAGATTAAATCATAAATTCAATGAAAAACACTGAAACATCTTAGCATATAATGGTTTTTGCATGTATGTACAATTACATTTTCTTTTCTTTTTTTGCGCAGAGGAAACACTGTGGCATGAAACGTCTCTGAACTGTGAGTCACTTAATGTTATCCTTGGTAAAGGTAAAAAAAGGACAAACTATCTATATAGATACAGTATATATGTTTATATATATATTAATTATTTCTAGCAATAATGTGCCTGATGAGCTAATATTAGTTTGTAGGTAGAAGAACATGTTTGCTTCTTCAGCAGAGACATGGTGTGACAGTTGAGCACTGCAGTCGAGGGACCTCTCACCTCGGGCCTCAAGGGGTTTATTAATAGCAATCCCCCAAAGCCAAACTTAACTAGCTTTATGTGACACCAAAACCCACAGATTTATAGTATGCAAATACATGAGCAACTACAATTACTTCCAGGTAGGACACTGTATGACAGTGTGATTAACAATACTTAAAGGCGAAGACACTTTTTAGAATCATTTACTGTATTTCACATATTGACGCTCTTTTGCTAGAGAGTGTGCACGTTTCCTACAGTTATACTAAGGACACACTGTTTTATTTAAAAGCGTTATCATAGTTTGCGCTCCTTAAATAAAACAAAAATCAATATAGCAAGTTAAACTAACTCCCTTAGAAAATGCAGCATTAATCCCAGGAGGAAGTCAGTTATAACCAGTAAGAATACGTAGAGTGGTGAGTTTTTGTACATGACTTTTTTTGGGTTTATGACGCCAGTGTGTCATAAAAAGTGCCGTCAAGTGTGACCCAGCGGTCCTGCAGCTAACAGAGGAGGCAACCCGAAAAAGCATTTACACACTTCAGACTGTATGCATACGTTCACATATATACATGTACGTGTACATGTATAAACATACGTAAGCAGCTCCTGACTCGCCAACACATACACACGCATATATTTGTGCGAGTCCATCCATATATGCTGGGTATACATGAGGATGTTGATATACACACATACAGTCCCACAAACACAGCAGCGCGCACACACACACACACACACACACACTGTACTTACTAAGACCTGGCCTGGGGTCACTACAGGTTAATAGCATCATATTGTTGCCTTTGTTTTATAATTTAAATTCAGCTTAAAATGTTTTTATCATCTAAAACCCACAGTTTCAATTTAATGTGAACTAAATGCAGTTTCACAGATTCTGGAAATTGATGATTGTGCGAAAAACAAGAGCTCAGGGTTGTGGGTTTTTTTCAACCACACTGCAATCTGCACAGGAATTGCAATATTGAATGTCAAAGCCTTAAAAGACAATACATGAAACGGATATATTTAAACACATTAAAAAGTAATGAAAGCCAGATCTGTTACTTTTATGTGAGAAATCAAAACAACTGACAAATTCTCTAAACACTTGTGGTTAAACAATTTCTATCCATTCACTGAGAAATTACTGTAATCAATTTGATTGTAGTAATTAAATTAAATGTATGTACGTCCTTGAATTGTCAATGTTGTCAATCTTACACTCTATATATAACTTGAGTGCACTTTTGTATGCCAGTACAGATCTAAAAAACATAAAAATGAACATAAAAATTGACATTTCTAATGTAGAATGAGATTCCTGCAAAGTGCATACAATCTACAAGCTTTCTTAAATAACTGTTATTAACATCTTCCAATAAAAGCAGTTACTTTTGAATGCAGAGATGTTTTATCATTTCTCTGTCTTTTATGCGCAGAGAGTCTTGTGGAGTTTGAAATATTCCTAATCACAGTCCTGTAAAAAAGTGCTAGTTAAACCTTTCCAATCCCATCGACAGCTTAACATTAAGAGGATCTCAGTAAAGGGTCTCCCTGTCCAGTCATGTTTGGTCTAAAGATGAGCGTCTTTCCAGGCATGCGAGTGTAGTAATGTATACTAAGGGCTGGTGCTCCATTTGAGATTTGAGAGTTTCTTTGACTTCTCATTTCCTGAGTTACTGTAAACCAAGCTGCTTGATCCCTGCACTTATGAACTAAATGGCATGACAATATGCATGTGCAAAATGAGCAGCACCTTAATCTTATTTTTAATAGAATTAACTGCATTTTCTTTACATATGTCGCCACTTTGGAGATGATCAAATCCCTCCCTGTCAGTTCAGCATGATTTAAACATAAGCACCAACATTAAGTTAAGTGCAAAATCACAAACCACATAAAAGTGATCAAAGCTTTAATCAAACACAGGCAGGCAGTTATCTGCCCCCTCAAATATACTCTTAGTCTCTCAAGAACACACACTCTCACACAGACTGGCCGACAGTACAGAAACAGTTTTCTTTCCCTGGGACACTGCTGGACACCGCCGGCTGCCAGAGGATCGTCGTCCGGATATCGTCCGCATTAATCTGCCTCGGGCTCTTCCCTGCGGCTGAGGTTAAACCCTGGATCCTGACGCAGAACTAGACAGCTGGAGGGCAACCGTCCGACCTGGACTCCCTGCGGGCTATGCTACTGCAGCCCCACTGACACTACTGAGCTCTGCTGTCCTGTACATGGGGAGGTGGAGCTGACATAATGCGAGGAACTCTCTGGTTTTTGAAATAGTTTACTTTATGCACAAGATTTAATTCACAAACGATCTAAAGACAGATTTTCTTTGTGATTTTTTCTCTCCTTTTAAATAGAAATAGAGGCAAAGAAGTAAATTAAATTCTGTCACAACAGTAGAGATGAAAAATAAACAAAGAAGGGGAAAAGGTGTGGAAAAAGATGCACCTACTGGTTGTGGTAGCAGAGAGGGTCAGGGATGCACAGTTCGGAAACATCCATCAGTCCACGTTAAGCATTCCAGGTGTTGCAACAAAAAACAGATAAACAGCTGGGGAAATGCTGGAGGAGGAGATCAGTTCCTAAGTCTCCACATATCTTGAGGAAATGTTGGTCAGGTGTTCCTGGGTGTTGCCTCCCCTCCCTCCCCTGTTCAACACACACACACAAAAAATAAAACCTTCTGCCTCGGCCCGACAAACTCCAGTCTGCACAGGTGCTGCACACTCAGGCTCAGGAGTACGTATAGAGAGAGGAAGAGTGGTGGTGATATAGAAAGAGAGGAGAGAGGAGGAAGAACCTGAGGTAGAGATGAAGAGAGGAAACAGGAAGTAAGTGTAGAGAAGAGGAGAAAGAATAAAGATCAGGGGAGTGACGGATAGAGAAAGAGAGAATAAAAGATAGAGACAGATGGATGGAGAGCAGCAGTGGTGAGAGCGCACTCAGGCTGAGTTAGTCAGTGAGGGGATTGAGTCTCCATTGAAGACACGGGGGCTCTTTAAGAGCAGGAGGGAGTGGTTTGGTGCATATGGAGCAGCTGCCATTGGCCGGTTTCAGAAAGGCTGTCCTGAGAGCAGCCAATGGGGATGAAAGATTACTGAGATGGGACGGGCTAATGGACGACCAGTCGGTGTCCAGTCATTCACAAGGGAGCGCTGCAAAACAGAAACAGAGGCAGACCCCCCAGAAAGACAGACAGACAGACAGACAGACAGATAGAGTGGTAGATAGACAGACAGACAGACAGACAGACAGATAGATGGATGGATGGATAGATAGATGGATGAGGAGTTTCTTTGGATTCACAGTTGGTGTTTACAACTGCAGAAGTAAACTGAAGTGGACAGTAGTAATTGACAAGCAACAGAAGTAGCAGCACGTTCACTGAAGGTAAACAGGTCTGTTTACTGTGCTTTAAAAGGCTCAGTGCCAGCTTACGGAGCTAAACCGTTCCCTTTACTCTTTTATCCTCTCCACCACGGATCTGGCTCCCCACAGCCTGCCCTCCTTTAAAGTAATGGCAGCTGCTTCCCACAGCATTTTACCAATCACACTGCGAAGAGAGGGGATCTACCAATCCCAAAAGAGGCAGGATGTAAGAAACTGAGAGTGATAATGACCTCGGCAGGAATGATAATAACGATGACGACGACAGACGAGTTTGAGTGGATCTTTACCACGTCTGTGTAATGTCGCAGCCATCAGAGGAAACCCAAAGCCCCCCCCCCTACCCCTGCTACACCACCCTCCCGCCCTCCAACCCACTTCATCAACCCACATTTTCCTGATCGATGCAAAACCCATCACATGCTCTTATTGATCACAGCGTTGCTGTGACGCCAGAAGCCTCGGGACAGACTCTGTTTCCCAACCGTCTTTTAAATAAAAAGGAATTATAAATTTGAACGTTTTCTTTTCATGTCAGTCCATATCAAAGTCACAGGAGCAAAGGGCGATCGCTGTAATAAAGGAGCTGTGCATTCTCAATTAAAGTTTTGATCAATATTTTGGCATTTAATGTACTTTCCTGCGGAGGAAAACCAGGATATTCCCACTGATCTGATTAAGACATCCAGACATAATCAATAGAGGAGATATGTTAATGTTTTTAATGAGGCAGAGAGAGAGAGAAGAGGGAAAAAGGAAAGAGACTAATGCTCAGATGACATGTATGATTTCACATTAGGGTTGAATACTGGAGAAGTTAATTGAATAAAAAAATAAATGTGGAAATGTTGTCTTTGCTGTTTTTTAAGATTTAAGTTATATGCAAAATTTAGCGTGTGTGTGTGCCATCTATAGGAAACTTTGTAACGGTAAAGCTGCTGATTGGGTCATTTAAACATCATCAGAAGTGACATTCTCATCTATCAGGGCGGTTTTATTTCAGTCTATTAAAAAATATTCACTTCTTTCATTTTGCAGCTCCACTCTTGTGTTTGTGTTGCCAGTTTTCTGAGGGGGGCCATATTGTAAGTCCAAGGCTCATCTGCCTCCCTCCCTCTCAGCCGGCCAGCTTACACAACGAGGGGACACCTGGCTTCATGGCATCTGACAGGAAATCTATTGAGCGCACAGTCTGTAATCCCACTATCACGCTATCGCCAAACGAAGAAACAGTAATCCAATCATTAAGTCTGTATTTAAGCAAAACAGATTTTCAGCTCCACGACCAAGAGTGTGTCTCTTTAAGCAGATCACAGTAAGCCCGGGAACTAAACTGTGCATTTTGAGGCAGCAGTTTATGTTTTCATTGCAGTTTTGCTCTCATTTGCTGTTTTTCATTCCTACTGATGTATTCCCCATCTCCAGTGCTTCTGAATGCTGGAATATGGCCTTAATTTAACAGAACAGATGGATAGAAAAGGGAATTGGGTTTTATTTCTGGAGTGAACTTTAAGCTTCTACAGTATGCGCAACTGAAAATGTGTTCACTCATGAACAAAACACACATAAAACCTGAATCGTAATTGACCGAAACGTTTCTAAAAGCAGACGCGAAACGCTGAGATTTAACCGTCTGTGCAACCAGCAGCACGTTTCTGAAAAGTGAAAAAGAACCAATCGTTATCTGTCAATAAATAGTAATTACATATTGCCTTGAGTTGAGGGACACAATCTTCCTGTCACACTGGCTGTATGTAATTAAATTCCTGATTCATGAGCAAACTGGTCTCTTATGTCCGACCTTCTGACCTCTCCAAACAGACAGTGTACCATGTGCGGCCGCTGGCTTACTGTGTACTCCTAACTGTGTGCTGTGGATGTAACTTGCTGCATGTCAACTTTCCACTGTTTCAAAACTGAAACCGATTTAACAGAATTGTTTCTGCATCAATATATTTAATAAACAGTTTATCTATTTTATATTGAATGAATTACCAGACAACAGAATAATAATAGACAACTATTAAAGTAGCTTCCTTACAAAGAGGTGACTTCTTGATTTTTGAGGAGCTGTATAGTTTGCAAATGATCTGAAAGTTTTATTTGACTCATATTTCACATCAACCAAACACCAACCGTCAAATTAACTGTCACGTCTCCGTTTTTAATGAACTCATCACATGACCTTACGCTGCTTTAATCAAATTACTGATAGTTAACAAAAAAAAAAAAGAAATCAGTGAAATGGATGATATGCACGCTGAACCACCAAAGTCAGTTTCTCTTAAAATGAAGAGTTGTAGAATTACATTTTGGTTTTTATTTGAATGCAAGTTGATCAAATCCGTTTCATCGCAGAGAAAATTATGACTGAAAAAAAAACAAAAAAAAAACGGTTTCCATTCAAATGAGAAATGTTCTCCTCAACTCAGTAGAAGAATTAGTGCAGAGAAAAAACAGCTGGAGATTCATTTTTATCACATCTCTTATCTTGTGAAGGCCCACAAACCGAAATATGGCATAGAAATATTACCATTAGCTTGGGATAATTATGTTAATTGCTGTTATTTAACCAACAATATATTTATACAGAGGGAACTAGAGAAATATGAGGTGCACAACTCCATCTCCATAATGACATATAGTAGAAACATAGAAGCATGGTTCACATTAAACCAAAAAAAAAGAAGAAAGAAGAAATTAGGAGTCTGATAATGTTTCTGTGTTGCACCTTTCTGGAAGTCATTAAATTATAAAGCAGCTAATATAGAAATATACATGAAGCAATGTTATATATAAAGCTGTCAAAAATTGCGAGGGACTTTCAGAGGTCAAGTGGCGCTATTAATCTGTTTTGCTATATTTAGGTGTATTTATTTTTTGGTTTACTTTGCACTGATGCTATTGTTTATGTTACATGTGTCATGTGTTGTCTTTTAACATCTTGGGACAGCGTTGGAAATATGTGTTCTCACTTCAACATCGATGTCGATCCTGTGTCTTTAACGCACTGATCAGTAGTAGCGCTCCTGATTTAATTGTATTGTACAATAACAATAAATGCTTTCTATTTCTATTCTAAATAAATTAAATTAAATATATATTTGAAGATATGAATTATACTTTCATCTGCTTAAACACATGTAGAAAAAACATTGTATGCAGATATTGCAAACCAGGCCAAGATAGACTTCTAAAATGGAAGTGTAAAAGCTTCAACTCCACCCCCGGAGTCGACCAAATCAACAAAAACGTGTCTTTATCCAACTGCTAACACGAAGCACTAAAACAGACCCTGAATCCCACAGATCCAGCATTTGCACATTTCCCTCTCGCTGCCACACACTTGTTTGGCTCGTCTGCTGGAGGAGTGTGGAGAGGGATAATTACTATAGCCACAGGGCTGCATTAATCAGCTGGGTGCATTTGTTGGTTTTTATTATGTTCCACTCCCCTCTCTGGGCCTCGCTGGCTGAGCCACCAGGACTAGACAAGGCTGCTGGAGGACCGCGGTCGCCCCGCTGCCCATTCACGCTGGGTTAATAAATGCTATTAGCCTCTATCTCTTGCCTCTTAATTTCTCATTTAACTGAGGACAGTTAAAACAAAACTACACGAGCAGCGGTGTTAATCAGGGACTCTTAGCAGGACTTGGATATCTTGATTGAGAGAGCTGGACTCACACAATGAGGGACAGAAATGTATGCTGGGATCTCTAGCATAGACACTGCTTCATCGTGTGAAATATCCATGCGGGCAATTCACACTTGATCATTTATTATAGTGGTGATGGTCTGATATCACTGAAATGTAATGAGAACTTATGCTTATTTCCTCCATGTCCATAGATTCTAAACTGTGTTTGCACTTGCCCTGTAGCCATTTATACTGTGTGTACATGTATTATAATTACATTAAAATGAGGAGTTGATACTTATATCAGGTAAGCAGCCTTCATCCGACCTTTTGATCACACATTTGGTGCATGGACAACAATATTTTACTTTTATCATAATTGTAAAGAAAACTGTTCTTATAAACTCTTGAATTATTCTCTTGCACTGCACCGTCATGTTTCGTGGCACCAACACTATCACAGTTGTTCTCACTGCACCATTCATTATTTAAATGTTTTCGATCACGATAAGACGCAATCGCCAAATGGCATATATTATCTTGAGGACATTTTTCTAACCTGTGTTGCATCTGTGCTCCAGTGAAAGCCATGATTGTGATTCCAGCAACAGCAAACGGTCTCCACTGTGTTTAATCACATCAACTATAAACAAAATCAATTGCACCACCATGCTCTAATTTTAAATAGCTCCTTGACACCAGTCGAAGTCTCGGCGGCTCGTCTACATCACCTGCATAACACAAGAGGGTCTGGAAGGAGTCACCTCTAAAGCAAAGCCAGGTTGTGTCATTGCCATCCAGAAACAGGATCAATACATTCCTCTCAAGTTCATTCCAATAAGGCAGCTGGCTCTCGTGGTGTCAGCTTTTTACAGCTTTATGACGCTTATGCGTACGTAGCAAGCCTGCTGTGTTCAGACCCTGCAGGTAAAACAGCTAGCGCAGAGAGAAGCGGGTAACTTTACACGGTTGCTTTGAGCGTCTGCTGGACAAACAGATTGATTAAAACAAAATATACAACTTTTTTATCTAAGAGAATAATATATTTAGAGGTTTTAATATCAAAGAACACCGTGCAGCATGTTTTTGACACAGATTAATTGATAAGCAACAGCTAGCTTGTGTTTAAAACTGGCCTGCAAAGAAAACGCACTGAGGAATAAGCATCTATATGTGTAGGCACATTGATCTGTTTAATAACAGTTGTGACAAACTTGTGCATCAGTAAGTCTTCCCAAAAATGTCTGAGAGAAGGAAAAAATGTTATGTTCATTGAATTCGTGTCACGGAGCTGCCGGTTGGGCTCATACTGACTTCAACGTCTCAGAACACCCACAGGGCACTCGTAACTCTTCAATTACCAGCCTCACTCTGAGGAACGCTTAACTTGAGTACAAAACTTTCTATTTCAAATGACTTATAGTGTGTTTGATAAGGAAATTATCCTCTTTGCTTGTCCCAATCCCACGATAAAAGAGGCTGTTTCTGTATAAATTACCTCCATGGACGAGAGGATCGTCAAAATACTTAGATGATGAGTGTTTCACAGGATACACCACTGACTCTTTAGCTGCTGAGGAATCATCAAATTATTTCTGTGCATAATTTAAATAGCTACTGACCACACACACACACACACACACACACACACACACACACACACACACTTGAAAGAATAAAGCGTAGTCTTATATGAAAAGCGAGGGAGGAAAAAAAAAACATCCAGTGGATTTTAAACTGCAGGAGTTGCAGCCTGTTTACACACTGCTGATGAATATAATACTAAAAACAAACATTTATGTAAAGCAGCGCCCGTTGGCAGTAAATCTCATTTTGAAGAGAGGCTTGGTATTCCAGACTTGGCTCCCCTAAGATCCAGGGATGACTTTCATTTAGTCTCACCTCTCCATCCAACTGGGGTCACCCCTGTTGGTATAGCAAGCACAGCAGTCACATTGCTCCACCATGCGCGCAGATTGCTTACTAGAACCGCCTGGAACCTTTCATATTTCCCAGTCAGCATTTTTACAGGATAATTTTGGCAGCCTTTAAGGATATCGCTGCCTTAATAGAGGATAAAAATAAACGGGTGGTGGAAGGGCTATATCAGGCTGGTATAATCTTGTATTCTATACTGTGGAGCTAAACGTCTGGCTTTGGCTCCATTCAATGAGATTAAACTTCTCCCCAGTTGATTCCAAAAGACCATTTGTCCTATTTTTAAAACTAGAAAGAGCGTTTTGAGCCAAGTATATCTAAAAAGGCCAGTTAAATTGATTAAAATACTATGGTGTAAATGGCATTATAGAGCAACATCTAAGAATGTCTTTGGTCTATATCCCACTGAGCGATTCTGGTCAGCAGATTTCTATAGATAGTTTGTCAGATTCATTTTGTATTTGTACACGTGTGCACGCCTTGATGTGTACTGTATGTGTGCCTCTCGGCGTGTGCATACATATACATGCATTTATGTGTGCGAGTGCTGTATGAGCATATTGGTATGGGTCTATGTAGTTATAGCAGTGACTGACTTCTGTATAAGAAAGCTTGTAAAAATGTCTCAAAGAAGGAAACAGCTTAATTCAATCAGCGCGACCGCTTTCAAGACCACAAGGGAGCCGGCTAATGGTGTTAGAAACTTGAAAAGTTCGAAAAATAAGCTTGAGGAAGTTCTCACTACCTGGGAAAGAAGTCTGTTCCTTGAGGCTTTCCTATACTGTATGATAGTAAAAGCTCCACTCTTCGGGGCCTTGTTGCTTCTCTGTGAGCTCAAATGCTGGATTTTAGTTTGTGCTCCTCCCATGAGGGGCAAAGCTTTGCAGAAGTTAGAGGAGGGTTATATGAAGTTCAGTGGAAATGCTTTTTTTTTTTTTTTCCCCCGAGTACTCAGCCAACTTTTTAATAAAAGACAAGAATATGGATCGAGATGTTCTGCAGAAGCATGTTTGGAAGTGAGTGGATGGGGAGTTGGAGAATATACAGGTTTAGTTAAATGTGAAGAAAGAAACCCCTCTTCTAAATAGGCATCCTGTGGGCATTCCCCTTTCAGAAATTATGAGAAGGAGACAAATGTTATGCCAGAATCTCGAGAAAACATGACAGTCTGTGTCTACGACTGTGCGGTGCAGTGAAAAACTGTGGGTCTACTGTATAAGGCATGCACCTCGTTTGTTTTATGCGCCCTTCCCCCTTCTCCGACATTCACCCCCATTAATTCCATGATTGTGTCTTCCTCTCATTTTCTCCCTCGTTATGCATTTAATGTTTCCAATTTGCAGTCATCACAGAAAAACGCCACAAGAAGCTATAAATTCTTTTCTAATTCCAAATAATTAGGATTACACGGACCAGTGGTTTTCAATCAGCGAGATCATCTCAGTGATAGATGGTAGGATAACTGGTCATTGCCGAGACATAAATATTGTGTCGTTCAATTAATCTGGTCTAATGAGGTGTCAAAGCTGCCACTCATCCATCAAATACAATTAGGAATAAACACATATGCATGGAGATGGGTAATTAATAATTAGCAAAGCAAAGAAAACAGTATTGGTTTCAGCAGCCACATTCACAGAGCAATTTACCACAGCTCTTTCTCCATTCAATTTTTCAAGTGAGTGAGACAATGCCACATCAAAGGAATTTCAATCAATTTTTACCCGTTTTCATGTCTGATGTTTTCTACACTCGCTGATTCTGCCAAGACGTGTGTCACTTTAGAAAACTGTTATGAACCTTAAAGAGGCAGCTCTGAATCACCTTAAATGACAGTTTAACCTTAAAAAACCTTAATCTAGGTGCCTTTCATGCAAATGAACTAAAACTAGACCTGGAAACAAGAGCCCACTTTTAGTAAGAGTGCTCCTAAAACTTGATGAATAGAGTTCTTTTCTGGACCAAAAAAAGAGGAAAACATTTATTCTAGATCTTGGGAATTGGGGACTGTCATCAACAGTTTGTCTTCATCTCTCTCTAAAGCCCACAAGGCTCGTTGTCCTAAAAAAGACATTTCAGTTCATTGTCTTCCATTTTCAGAGGGCAGTCAAGCATCCTGACAGAATTAAAGTGCAGTGCTGGGATGAGACCTCCAGTATGAAAATAATAATTTATTCTGCCGAGTACAAAACATAATGTTCCAGCTGTCATAGGCTTTCATCGGAATCAGTCACACAAAAGGTAGAAATATTTGTGACCCACTCGTGTCATCTCTCAGACAAAGGTCCTGCTTATTAAACCCCTCTGTGGCACCAAAGTCGACACCTGTCAAACAGGAGCAGCAGGGCAGTTTGCCTTTGATGCGGCACAATTACAAGGCTTCCCCTGCACACTTTGGTCATGTTTGCTGAAACCTGTGAGGAACACAACACTTATGGTAATTCAAACAACCATGTCTCCTAGAAATTACATAGAAATACAACTAATATAAGCAAATACATTTAGCAGGAAACGTAATGCTGACCGGATTATTACTTTTAATTAATTAGGATTGTTTTTTTATTGATATATTTGACAGGACAACAGAACAGATGTTATAAAACCTCATAACATTCAAAAGACATGTTCACTGTCCCCTCTTTTTTTTAAACTGAAAACACAGACAACATCCTATCAGACAAAACAAAGGGGAGTATAACAGACCTGAGTCCACAAGCACAGAAAATTCTCCCCCTAAATTAACCCAGGCTGCACGCAGCCATTCAATGCAGCTTCAACATGAGACACAACTGTGGACAACACAAAACAAACACTCCAATAAAGAGAAAAAAAAATTAAGTACTTTTAAGATTTTAAATGCAGGACTTTTACTTGTAATGGAGTGTTATTACAGTGTGATAGTCGTACTTTTATTTATGTAAACTAAATAATGTTGACCCTGGGATGAGATTATTTTGCCACGTTAGTCAGTTTAGCTCAGCCCATTTGTATCACTTGGTATAGCAAATGCAAATAAGAAGACAGAGCATGAAGACACTTCCACATGGACAAGGAGTAGAGGATCGAAATGTCCAGATTGTTGTCCAATTTGGCCAAAGTGGTGTCTGATTTTCTCTCTGGGTGTTTGGCCTTGCAGGCACCAGAAGGCCAAATTAACGTCCAGCAGAATTATGGACTGAACAATATTTATGTGTGAATGTGTCTTTTTAATCTCTCACCTACTGATGCATTCACATATTAACAATTTATACAAAGCTTGAGGATTTATTAATGTACAGTACGGCCCTGCGGTGTCCCAGCTGATGATGGTGGAGACACGTGATGCAACAGAAGTCAGTGGTGTCGTCTTCCTGATGTAAGTCTACAAAACAGGCCAGAGACACCGAGACACCACGACGGTTCAGTTCAGCAGTAGCAGCAGCAGCAGCAAAGAGGCAATTACCCAGAGGCATCAGGGCGAAAGACAGGAGGAAAATCAATACATAATTTCAGCATTTCAGAGGGTGCTTCCTTCAACTGAGTAAATGTCTCTATTCAACAGTGTGAGTTAGTTGTTTTCTGAGTTAATCTTCTTTTGTATTTCATATTGTACAATGAAAATGTTAATAAATAATGATTTACCTATAATTCCTTTACCTGTTGTGGGTTATATAAGACAGTTTCAAGCGGATGAATGCAAATGCAGTGGGAATTTGAATCTACTGAATGTGAGGTCTAGCATTAATAAGAATTGACAGCACACTGCCATGAATTATGAGTCTGAAAAAGCTGATTCTAAATTCACAAAAAAAAAAAAAAAGGTTATACAGACACCTCTGTGCATCCCTGTGAGTGGCATATTTGTGAGATATTCACTTCACCTGACCCGGGGTTACATGTCTGAGAAGAATTTCATCTAGTCCTAACGGCAGAGGAGCGTGGTGTAAGTTCACACAAAGTTTACAGCTACCACACAATACCATTTTGTACCCTGTCACACTCTGTTATGCAGGCGGGCAGATGGGCAACCCCTGCCACCAAGATGCCATGGTTAAGTGACAGCAGCCAGACACAGAAATGAAACAAATCAATAGTGGCGTCTCTTATGGAGAAGACCAAACCACAGCACAACATGATAATGACCACAAATCCACTCAAGCGTTGAGGCTACCCCCAGAGAGGCGCTTCTTTAAATGAATGTAGGTTAGTGTGATTGACTAATCGCCTACTAAATTAGAAAAGACAATATCATACGGCTTTGTGCTGCTTCTAAGAGCTCTGTCTGCTCTGACTCATAGGAGCACCTATGGCCCATGATGATTGTTAAACATAATGGTACACCTTCTTCCATAACCTGGCAATTATACCGCCTGCAAAAACTTCAGGCATTATCTCCTTACAAAATAGTAAAAGACCCATTTTTAGGATTAGATATGGCTAACTTTCATGTTGTGGATTTGAATATGAAAAGGAGACTGGTGGGGAGTGCAGGGAGCCCAAGGGACCCAAACACAGACTTCCTCTAAAATGTTAATCGTTTGGCTAATTGAAGGTATGTTCTTTGTCGGCTCTGCGTTTTGGAGAGTCCCTTCTATGGACCGAGCGAGCACAAGGTAGCAGGGCTTTCAGATGTTATTGTATTTGACTGCTGCTGCACTGGGGTGCCAGTGGATTTAGGTGCTTTTAAGATAAGTTACGGGGACACGCACGCACACCCACAGACGTGCATGGGGACACACGCAAACCTGCATGTATACCCACCCACCCACACAGCCACACACACACACACACACACACACACACACACACACACACACACACTCTAACACATGTACATGCCATCCATTTGCATTTCAAAAGAGCATAATTGCCCGGGGCGGTGGCAGGGGGAGTGTGGCCTCAGGATTCCCCGAGAGCGCCTGTGAAGTTAACGAATCATGAGTCTAGACTCAGCCAAAGCTCCTCTTTCATAAAAGCATATTCACGCCAACATCCTCCTGAGTAATAGGCAGGTAGAGTAGTCATACACCGTTACAAAGACAACTCATTTACTGCCCCTGAAATGAACGTTTTTGTAAAAAGACTTTCCCTTTCCCCTCGTTCAAGGATAATTTTTGATTGTTTAAAAAATGTTGAGCTCAGTCATTTTATGTATATTTTACATTCAAGCTGACCAGCGCTATGCACAAAAAAATGTTTGGGATGAATCAGGTTGAGGTGTTTACATGCACTGCAATAACCTGGTTACTGTTAAGCCCACATTTACATGCAGTTGGTCAGTGATCAGATATCAGATTTCTCCTCACAATATCTCTAAAAACAAAGCCAATATTTTAAGGATGGCTTTGGCTTATTAGATAACAATGACAAGTTTGTATAACTTCTGAATTTTATAAATAGTGTAACATTCAGGCATAGAAACAGGCTTATTTTGACATATTTATTTCGGTTGCAGTTTTATTGTAATTATGCTGGATACAGCTATGAGTAATGGTCTTTCCTTTCATCCCTCCGCACTGCCGTCACAGCGATACTTTCCCTGTGCTGTGTCTTTGTCAAGGACATTGTAAAAACCCTTTTGGAAACCTCAGTGTACGGCCAAGAAATCAGTTTATTCCATCAAAACTCAATCTGTGTTAACCAGGTTTCTCTTAATCCTCTTGTACAATGTTGCTACTGTTACCAATGGGAAGATAACATTGGGCACCAAAACACCCCAATGTGGTTTACAGAATACTCCTTATATGCAGGACTTTACAACTGCAACAATAATTATTTCATCTGTTGACACTTGTGAGGGAAAAAACAGGATTAGCACAATGCTTCATGGTTATGCTACTGTACAACGTAATCTAACTAGAATGTGCACTTAAGTATTAAAGCTACTATTGGCTTATATCAGTATGTCGGCTGTGATAACAAGAAATTGTATAGAAATGCAAAAGATATGTTTTAGGTCAATTAAAAACAGTGTCACCATAGCATAGTTTGTCCACCAGAGAGGAACTGACAAGTTTAGTTATCAACTGTAACATGTCCCACTTAGTACATATCTTGGTCACAATTGGTTAATAATCAGTTATGATGGATGTTTGTTTATGTTATGCATTTATATAAAAACATAATTGGGCAATTTATCATTATCATATTTTTAAACTCTAGTATCAGTATCCAGACTTATGGCAGTCCAGTGCGGACAGTCAGGGAGCAATAGAGGAAGCCGAGGTGATGCTGAGTCTGGTACTACATGGACTACGGTCAACTGAAAGGTAAGCTGCCTCGTTGCTGGGAAGACCGATGGCCTGGCAGAAGTGTTATTTGTCTTGTATTACTGGGTGAGCCCTCACGTCCACTCAGGAAGAGATGAAAGAGGGACGGACGGTCTGTCTGGGAGAAGTGCTAGCAATGTGGTGGAGGACAATCTGTCACCAGCAGTCATCACTTAACTGAGCCCAGAGCTGCACCACTCACTCAATGAGAACCTCACCAGACTTAAATGGGAGCGCTGGGCAGAGCCAGAGAGAGACATGATTAAAAATATGCATGAAATGAAATGAAATGCAAATCCTTCACTCTTTTACTTTAGTATTGAGCTCAAAAATCTGAATGTAGGACAACAGACACAATTTGACAAAAAATGAATCACTAGTGCACAAAATTAGAACAACAAGGAATATTCAAGTGTTTCACCCCATGTTAACACCTGTGTGTCTCACAAAATAACACACAAACACACTTTAGTATCTAATAGGAACTGGCATTGCACGTGGAGGTGAAGGACGTGCAGAGAGGCCGCCCTGTCTCATGACACAATAAATGACTGTGATCCAGGTTCCAGCAAAAACAAGGACTGCTTTTCAATTCCACCTCTTTTACCCGGATGAATGATGAACCCTAGGTAAGAGGTGCAGTGTTGTGGTATTAATATACATCAGGGGCCAGAGCGCCACACTAAATCAGGAGCTCCAGTGCATTTGTTATTCTAATGACAAGCAATAACCATGTTCGGGGCTGTGTGGAGTCGGGAGATCCTAAACTGTGAGAGGAGTAAACTAAAACAGACTAAAAGTAAAAGCAAGGAAAGGTCTCAAGGAGGAATGACTTGGAGACTGAGACTTAGCCATTTTAGTCATTACCGTATAGTGTTTAATGTGTTTAAGAGGAGGCTTTTTACTTTAAGTAGTAATCAACTAAAAATGGAAAGCATAACAGATACTGTAAGGGCCCGTATAGCTGCAGTACAATGTTACACTAATCTACACGAATAATACACAAAAGCAATCTTTTTGAGTGCTAAAATTAAAAATATATCCCAGGTAAAGCCACATTTCAATCAAGGCAAGCCACCTTTTAAAATCACATTAAAGGCTCTGCTTCAAATCACTTTTATTCATCTCCGAGGTGTTTTAACCAACAGCTGCTCGTCTGACCTGATAGATCATAAATCAGCTTTCAGAAGAAGATCGAGTGAAAAGGAGAAGAGAAGACGGACGATTCTGGTGAACTCTCTGGATTGAATAATCAATACTGACAAAAATAAATGGCTTGACTATTTATCAAAGTCTGTGGTCAGCGCTAGAGCAGAATTCCAGTAATGTATATTTCATACACTTTTATACTCATTGATTACCTGCCCTGTAGTTTGTAAATTACGTGTCTATTGATCTGCTCATCATACAGCTGTGGCTTTTACTGTCGGCCATTTGTGCCACTGATAAAGAGATCAGGACTGAACTCTAATATAAATCTTGAGTAATTTTCTGCCCACATCACAAGGTCTTATCAGGTAAAATAGATATTTATACACTATTTATGAAGTAACATTTTCATGTCTTGTGCAGATTATTATCAACGGCACCTTATTATTAATTTACTTAAGAAAGAAAAATCAGATTTTTCTTGTGAGAAGCATTTAAAGAGGCTGACAGATTGCAAAAGAATTGTTCATTACTCATAAGAAAAACCGACTGAAAGTCAAGATTGTTGCACATGTAAATGAAAGTTTAGGCTTTATCGTACCAGTATTGGAGTAGTGTTTTTTACTGACTTAAAATCACACTCTGAGAGACAAAAAAGGAGCACTTTCTGCAGCATCACAAAGTGATTCCTGCTCCTAAAGTCAAAGATATTGATTAAAGGTGATAAATCAAACATGAAGAAATACCAGTGGGAGTCAGAACTGCCATTTATTCTCATTATCTGATCATATGTGTATATTCCATCGGGAGATTGAAGTCAAAAGACGAACAGGAGTGTCCCCGTGAATCCGAACAGATTACACTCCTACAGCCTGAGAGGGAGAGGGAGAGAGTTAGGGTGGGAGGGAAAGGGGCAAGGTTTGGATCGATGGCGCCAGATCAATGATCAATAGGCCGCTCTCACCAATACACTTCCTGCTGACGCTCAGAGCTCTGGTTACACAGATGAAAATGGGTGGGCAGGGCCAGAGTGTGATGATGATTTATGCGGGGCAGATGTTTCATTTTGGAGAGAGACTGTCTGATTGAGATGCCTGAATGTCACCGACTGGACAGTGAGTGAGTATTTTAACATTCATACCAACGGACTGACGCTGGTCTGCAGGTGATAATAAAACCTGCTGGTACAAATCATGACTTCCAGAAAGTGGAACAAACTCACAAGGAAATGAAGGAGTAGTTTTAGCAGCTTTTGAGTGATGTTTTCTTTTTAAAGTAGTCAACAGTTAAGAACAAGGGGGGGAAAACCTTTATAGACTTCAGTGTGACTGTATAAATAGAAGTACTAAATATTAAACTGGATGCTCAAATAAAATAAAGGAAATTTGTCATCCAAAATCCATCCCTTTAGTGTAGAATTGGGCACCAGAGAGGTTGAATATCTGACAAAGATGATGATGAAGAAGAAGTACTTAAAGGCTTAATTTGGTCTATCTCACAAGTAATGGCAAGTCATTTTTAATATTTAAGCCAAAGTGTGCTGTTGCAGGCCAAAATCTCTTCTCTGCAGACACTACACTCAGTGAAGAGGATGCAGTAACTGAAGGGGGAAGATAGCAAAAAAGATCTAAATCAATACCAAACAGGCCGGGCAACCAAGAGCAAGGCAATAGATCATTTCCCTGCAGTAACATGGATGATATTTTATCGTTATAGATTGCAAATATACTGTAGTATCTTCATCACTGTTTATGTTTTAGAATTTCTCCACTGTAGAGGATTTTTTTCTTGCAAGAAGTGAAAATGTGGATGTACTGTACAAGATTTAAGATGAAATACTTTGCAAAAACACACCAATCTGAAATTGACCTAAAACCAGACATTTCTCTTATGGAGTCATTTTTATCATCTTTCAACCACAAACAGAAGGCACATTTTTAACTTTACTAACAGGAACTCATCTCAATTTGAGTCTGAACTTTTACAGAACTGTATTAAAACTCACTGAGTGCCCATATCAACATTATCTTTCAGTATAGCAAAATAAGTTGCCTTTTAATTTGATCCATTTTGGTTGTCATGAGCTTTAAGCGATCACATTTCACAGAATCAGTGGTTACAAGTGAACACCATGTACTCCAAAACCAAATGGTCATTTCACTTTATTTTATCTCATTTTATGACTATATATAATCACTTTATGGGTAAAGCCAGAAAAGCTGCTAAGTGACTTTTCTGCTCTGCAATAAAACTCAAAAATCAAAAGTCACCTGTGTTTTGCAGCAGTGATTTTATTTGTATAAAAAAATATGTATCACTGCATGTGTGGATTGGTGTCATTCACTTGCTGTAAAGTGTAGCTTATTTCCCCTAAAGTGTCTTAGAACAAAACACTTTGGGTCCTGGTTTTCACAGTTACACTAACAGCAACAATGACAAAAAAATCACAATAACTCATACTCAAACCCATACTTTTCTCACATCAGTGCAACCAACTCACACCCCCGTGCACATACACAGAGGTGAACACGAATCACATGCGCACACACCCAGACACACAAATGAGGGCATCGGTTCGACCTGTCAGTCACCCATGCCTCTCACAGCCAAGGTCTAGTGACAGCTGTTAAATCAGAGCACGCCTTCATCCCCGCCATGGCTAATGCTGTTAGCTGTAGAGCAGCATCTCGGCTAACACATCCTGGGTAACTCTAATTACCCCCGAAAGAGTCCCGCTCCTCCTTCTGCCCACATGGTGCCCAACTCCACATTCGTGGTGGGGAGAGTAGACAAGGCGAGAGCGTAAAGGACCACACACCATCACTGAACAGTTTCTATTTCTTGTGAATTTCATAGTACAGCGCTAAACTCTCCTCCTGAGCTCTAGTCCCTGTCTCTAACCTCTGTAATGGGGGTGGAGCTCAATAAAGATGTGACACCCCCCCCCCCCCTCCAGATCCCACCTTAAGTTACCCCTTGCAACTGTGTCCACCCGGCTCTTAGCCGTGGTAAATTGGGTTAACGCTCACTAAGTGTCCCATCGTTAGCGTTGTTAATTGACTACTGCGTGTGATAATTAACAGGGAGCGAACTGCCTACCTCGCTAATCTTATTTAGGTCATTTGCATTTAAAATGGTTTTGGTCTCTCTGGCAAGTTAAAAAAAAAAAAACACGCTCTTGGAAATCACGCTTGATGGGTGAGTCGGACTGAACAGCCACTTAACATAAAAGCCTGCGAAATTGGGGTTGATGCGTTCTGTGTGAAATGTCGTAGTCCAAAACTGTACTTTTTGAACTACTTTCTACACAGAAAAGACATTTGTGGTTTTAATATAAAAGAGAATAAATAAGCAAGAACTGTCAGCTCATTACAGCATCAGAATAAAACACAGACTTGCTGATATGAAGTTCTGTAAACTGCACCTGCGTTTACCAAAGGCACGTTGTCCCTTAAGTTCATCACATCCCATTTCTCTTACTAACTAGTGTTGCGAACTCTTAATGTATGAAGGTTGATTTTGTTGTCGTGCTGTGATACCTCCAGATGAATGTTTCCTTTGTTGAAGCACCTTCTGTCCTATTTTGGCAATGACATGAGCGCTCGGTAGCTACAGGGGAGACACACGACTGAGCACTCCTCCTGATTCACACAAGCATTAACACAGCACATTAGCTCGGCGGAGTAGTGGGAATGAAAGATGGGCTAACACCGCTGCCCCAGGCAAAGTGAAGACGTACACTAAAGCCAGCTGCCATCTATTATGGATAGCCAGTGCCGACCCCCACTGTTGGTGTTACGGGGGTGACAGTGCTGTCCTTGCCGAGGCGTTGACCTTCCTTGGTGGGGAGAGGGCGCTGGGCAGATTAAAAGTGGACTGGCTCACCGTGCAGTCCAGGCGTGCCCCTGATGTTCTGCCCAGATGGTAACCACACACACTCTTGAACACACACAAGTAAATACATACACACACACACACATCCTGCTGCATCCTGGGATGGCAGATGTGGGGTACGAACACAGCCGCTCCTCAGGGCGCTCAGCCTTCAGAGTCTATACTCTCTACCTCTACAATTTTTTCCCCTACACACATACACACTCACAGAGCAACACGTGCACACACACGCGCGCACACACACACACACACACCACATGCAGTCCTCAGAGGTCTAACCAACCCTCACCTCCTCCACTCTCCTTCTGAGTGTTTCTCCATCACTTAATTCTGGCTGTATGTATGTGAATCATCCATCACTCACTCAATCAGTCCATTGAATTTCATTTAGTGCGGTGTTACACAGGGCATGTGATTGATTCACTGGTACCTTTTCACTGAAGCTTGAATGACACACAATACTGGTTTGTAGACGCTTGCACACATGCACACACACACATGCACACATGCACACACACACACACACACACACACACGTATTGCTTGCTTATACCCTGCTGCACTGGGTCTCCATTGCCAGGGGGGAGAGTTGGGTGCCCATGCTGCCAAAGAAGACCCCTTTGAGATTTACTCAAGGTCGCCATGTCCAGCTGGCTGTGCCAACATCTGTTCAGAATGGCCTCAAGACTGGCATGAGAGAGGCCCGTCTACGCTGCTTGACCTTGGATCAACGGCCACATTTGGAAAAATAACTGTTACCACAGTTACTGCTAGCTGACGTTGTATAAAGTCCATACATGGCAAACATTTTTTTTTTAAATTATTGACTGTAACTGAAGCCTAAGTTTGGTGATTTGGTATGACAGAGTTGGGAAAATGAATAACTTTATTTAGAGCTAGACCGATGAATCGGCCAGACTGATATATCGGCTGATAGTAGCTGATTGCAGATATATTGGTATAGGTATACGTTGGCTGATAAGAAATAGCAGTACAGAAATGTGTTTGACAGTTTGTACATCAGAGAGCAAGTTGATTTTTACACTGTAAAATGTCCCACTGTATGTATCTTGATTACAATTCTCTCTAAAAATAAATTGTATCAACTGATATATCATTACTGGATTTTTTTCGAATATCAGTATTGGCCTCAAAAATCCAGTATCGGTCAGGCTGTAATTCATAGGGCATATTTCTAAAACACGTTGAAGAAAATGCAGGGTAGATTAAACTGTACAAGACAAAATAAGAGAGTTGTGCAACTGATGGCTGAGAGAGAGTTTAAATAAGAAAAGATTACGACATGGATATAATTTCCCACATCTAGTAGACAACAAACATAACTTTTGATGTAGGCCTATTTCTGACTCAACTATTGCGCACCAAAGCCCAACTCCAAATCAAATATGATTTCAAGATTAGAAGTGAGAGGAGAGGAGTCGGTTAGAAAGAAGAGAAAATGTAAACATCTGTAACATCCAGTATTCACGTCAGAGAGTACAGGTGAGTGTCATCTGCATAACAAGAGAGAAATATTATTGTAACTGTATGCTGTAGGAATATCACATTTTAAATTACATACTATAGCGTACAACACGAGTCAGACTTGTTCCTCTGATTTCAGCACAGCTTACAAGGTTTGATAACGATAATTAATAACTTTGAATAGAAGATAGGAGGTTTTATTATAAAGCCACTATGAAAATATAGATGTGTCAAATTAATGGCTCAACATTTAAAAAAAATGACAACAGTCTACAACCAAAATGTTTGTATTCTGCTGCCAAAGGTCTTTTTAAAAATTTTTTTTATAAAAATGTTTAATACTAGTGATTTTGCAGTGAATCTCTAGAATGAACCAAATTGAAATTTCCTGCATCATCAACTCTACGTTTGAGTTTCATCTTTCGTCCCGCTTCACGATGACAGCAAGTTTCTGAAAGGCAAACGACATTTATTCATCTCCGCATCAGTGTAGTGTTAGTGGACAGAAAAATGATTGACCGCTACCAACACTTTCCTTGTTTTAATTCTTCATGGAGGTTGTTCTCTGCCAGCAAGGCTATCGATTTTTCTATCAAATACGAAAACAGGCATTGTGGAAAGGCCGCAGAGGTCAGTGTGAATTAGAGGTGTGTGTGTGTGTGTGTGTGTGTGTGTGTATGAGGGCGTCCCCTCCTCCTCCCCTACATCCTCATCGTCACTCCCCAAAGGTCTCTCTGTTAAATTGGCTGACAGATAATAAGATCATACAGGAGAGTACAGACACAGAGACCTTTGTCCCACAATCCAACAGTCTTACTTCTGCTGAAGCTCCTGGTCGGCATCACAAACACCGCACAGCGAGTACAGCACGGACACATCTATCTGACAGGAAAACGGATTCAGCTGAACTTTGATAGATTTTTGTTTTGGTGAATTTAACATCTCTTGGTTTATTTTGAATGAAACTGCTGAGATTAAGCCTTTTTTCTTTTTAACTGGCAAAAGAACTCTGGTAAAACGTATTTTGTCAAAACCTGACAAATATTTGATAGTAATATTAATTATGAAGCCATGTTTCATGTCCTGTAGCTGCCTTCACTTCATTTTTCATGTCCTTTTTTACAGCAAACACCATTTGACCTTGTGCATATTCATGAGATCATAACTTTGATTTTATAAATCATTCTAAAAGCCATTGATTGATGTGAATATATGGCTAACACACACAGTACAGTATACAATATTAGTACAGGGCAACTTGATTTTCAGTGACCAATAAAGCTTTGTCATGGGACGTTTTGGCATTTCTAATATGCTGAAAACCGCTCACCACATGGTGAATATGACAAATACTAAAAATTCACTGTCTATTCATCTCTACTCATTTACAGATAATGGTGCTAGTAGTGTGGTTTGCAAACCACCATTGAAATTAAAAGGATGATGAAGGAGATATTTACCTTCTTTTTTTTAACTTACCATCTTTTGTTTTTGGCAGTGTTTTCAGTTGTCTACATCAGTCAAACTCTAATAGTAGCTCATCTGTTTGTGGCCCCAGTATTTATACTAGCTGCTCACGCTTCTTCTCATTATCTCTAAATCTCTTTGCTAAAATCCCAAATGGGCCAATTCTATTCAACCTCATGTCTGCTTTACATTTATCTATAGTATTCATATTGAGATATGCCGCTCTCCTTTCCCCCACAACACCCCTCAATACATCCCCATAGCATGTCCTCGGGCCTTCTGCCCCAAGGGCTCATGGGATACGAATACTCCCTGGGGCTGCTGTTTTCACAGCCTGTGAGAGAAGCACTCGAGAGAGAAGGAGAGAGAACAGGAGAGAGGCGGCAGCAGCATTTCTCTGTTTGCTTGATGTCACTATAATGGAAATATGCATAAGTGAGAAAAGGCATAGTGGGCCTTTGGGGCCCAAGAAGTACAAATATTTTAATAACAAACACTTTCAGTGTTTGCCTCCTGTAAAGGCACCTGGGTATTATTTCACATTGAATGCAGTCAGTCAGTGCTGAATTCTGTATGCATAAAGATATAGATGTTTTCTTCTTTTACTGGAAGTGATTTTCATGCTGTGGAAAGTTTTCCTGGTGATATGTCCTTTGGAGAACTGTCATTAATCAAAAGTCAAAGTCACCTCAGATCTCACATTAGAATAGACCAGTTTAGCTACGGCTGAAATTGCAGCTGACCCCTCTTGCCCTGAGCACTTATTCAAAATCAGCAACACGGCCATAGGGGGCTAAAACAACTAAATTGAGTGAGGTTGCAAGAAGCTAGTAAGAGTACTGAGGGAAAATACCCAATAAAGCAATGCCAACTGGCAATCTCAAGGGTTTCCTTGAGCTTTTTAATGTCCTGATGGGTGACTTATAGCTTTGTGTACGCTATAAATGTAAATGACAGAGGAGTTATACTGTAGAGAATAAACAAAAATGGACAAAAAAGGTGGTGTCGTGCCAAAATAGTAACCTATGTCCAGTGCGAAGGTGGCTGTGGTCAAAAATATAACTGATGGCAGGTGGCAACCTCCAGCTTCACAAGGAAAAGTTGCTCCTGGCATTGAATCAACAAACCCAAAACAAACTACAACTATTACAGATGAAATTACAAAACTGTGCCACGTACAATAATTGTTTTCAGAATGCCTCAATGTACAGTACAAATTAAAAAAATATGACTGTTTGAGAACAACTTTAGCCAAAAGTTCTTTTCAACAGCCACAGTGTGTCCGTGATATATGGAACAAATGTGCTGTTGGTTTTTAAACAGCAGATAATACAGAAAACCAGACACATATACAGAACATACTGTAAATGGGGAAAACAGCTTCAACGGACACACTGCTTCTAGTAACAGTGAGTCTGAGTTTTTGCAGCCTGTTTAAATGGATTTGCATTTCAGTTTTTGTTATTGTCTTGAATCTTCTTGAATTTTTGTTATTCTTGCATCAGAATTTCTCTCAACAGCTGAAAAGAACTCAGTCGCAGACAATTAAAGGCCTCGATATTTGGGTCTGTATTCAGTGTGTTTGAGATGGTAAAAAGAAAAGAAAATACAGAAAACGGTTCGGCTGAACAAGTTAGACTACCTTCTCGGATTTTCATAATGAGCTGTCAGTCATTTCTCAGTGCCCAACAACTTTCATCTGCCCTGATTCCTCCCAACCTCCCCCATTTATCACTCCTTTCTCTCTTCCGCGACACACTCCTCCGACGCCCCGTGTCGTTTATCACGTCCGGTGGAATAGAGTTTCTCCAGCTGTCAATTTAGGAAATGGAGTGACGAGCGAGACCCCTGGGACCCCGCACTAATCTCAGACTGCAATGTTACGGAAAATGATGTACATCTCCAGTAGCCAGTTACACTCGCATCCGCGGGAGCACATGTGCACATCAATTACCTGTCCTCACCCAAAATTCATCCCGTCAGTAAACAAACAACTAATCAAACGCTGCAGCAGGGCAAAAGGCAACTCAACTTATTTATCTCTTGTACTGTTGTGGCAGATAGTTGCACATTTACCTCCTGCATAGCAAAATTATACCCAAAGGCTAGAAAAATCTACTCAACTCTGCTTTACACAGCTGCCCTTTCACCTCAGTGGCGTTCGATAAACTACTACCTGCCCCAGGGTTTTAACGGTCAGTGCTGCTGTTGCTGTCAGAGCCTGCGGTGAAAAATACCAGTGTCGCACAGTTATGCGTCCCATGGGGAACAGATATCATAGTCTGTTACATGACAGGTGTTGCGGATGGGCAGTGAGTGAGACCTGTGCTCATCACTCTGCTGACCGGTTAAGGCGGCAGCAGACAGTACGCGATGCATGCTACTCTGCCACTGAAGGCATAAACACCTCAGGTCGACTGATAACAGAATTCTAGTCTTGTTATGTTGGAAAATTTGAGGCGGAGGTCTGCAGATAATGACCAAGTTTGTCTTTTCACCGTCTGCAAAACTGTTAATGTACATCATGGATTTATTTGATGCATTTCAATATGATGCACGAGTTTGTCTTCTGCTTTCCGGTCAATGTACCTACGACACAAATACTGTAATTCTGCATGAAGAGGTTACTGGCTCCACCACAGCGAGAGGTTGTGTGAAACAATATTCTACTGGCCATAGTACAGCAGTTATTCTGTTGGCCGGCCACTTGTAATCACCCTTATGGTTTAAAAGGTCGAGGGGTCAGGGGTTATGGGAGATAAGGACCCTAGGGACCATCATAAAACACTTGCGACACTTCAGCCCTCGTTTGTCATGCCAGAGCTCGATATCACTCATTCATCTTGGTTAGGAAAGTCTTCTCCTTTAATAGACATCTTACGTCATAATCCTGCATTGTGGCCAGAGTCTGCACTCTCTAAGACCAGTTTTCAGATTTTATTTCTACAGTTATGTTTAGTGCATGATGGTGTATTTTTGAACGCCATGAAAAAGAAAGATTCCCTGACTTGCCACAGTTTCAGACGAATGTGTGTGTTTATGTCAGTGTGTCAAAAAAGATCCTATATAAATCTACAGAAGCTTTATTTAAAATAATTTTTCCTGCCCCGTGTCTTACAGTAAGATAAGTTTGAGGTTTTCAAAGTCAAAACACACTTCCTCAGATTGGGTGGTAACAGTGACTGCTCGCCCTCATCCACATCTGCATTGTATTTTCCTGAATTTGCCAGCGCAGAAAGGAACAATCAAACGGCCGACAAAACAAATGAGATTCCCTTACATTAGGCAACCGTGTAATCACATTTCCCATGTTGTCTCTTTCCCTATATGCTACGTCCTGTCCAAACTGGAGCCAGAATGTAGGCGCTGCATCAGGAGGGTCACAGTGCAGCCTGGTGCAGGCCTCCCTCTGTTAGCTCTGCATACAGAGACGTTCGCTCCCGCTGAGACATCTCATTTAGTGCATCTGCAAACAACATTACAGGTGGAAACGCTTTAGGAGATGTCTTGCAAGCATTAATCCCATTTGTGTCCTAACCCATTTCAAATGTGCATGCCGCTGCACTCATGAAATGAGAGAGAGACGAGTCAGCGATCAAATGGATGCAACACAAACATTTCCAAGGACTTCAGTGGACACACAAAGGAAATGTCATCACTAAGAGGATCTGCATTCAACGAAAAGAAAAGAAACTGGTGCTTTTAAAATGTTGAGCAATGAGAGGTTGATTTAATAAAGCATATATGTGGGAATCAGATGTTGAATAAAATTCAAAAGGCTCTTGTGTAATTTAGGTTATAAGAAGAAAGAAATAATGTCTAATAAATCATAAAGTATGTAGTATTTTGTACAAAATACTAATACAGAAAGAAACACGGAGCCTATAAGCAATGGCATCTTTCTGAATATGTATGT
Source organism: Macquaria ambigua (assembly GCA_008360985.2). Lineage (NCBI taxonomy): Eukaryota > Metazoa > Chordata > Actinopteri > Centrarchiformes > Percichthyidae > Macquaria > Macquaria ambigua. Next base: position 305,936 of record VMKM01000521.1, read on the forward strand.
GCTAAAATAAAAAATTAAAACAGTAAAAATTAAACAGTAACAGCAGCGAGAGGTGACCTGGCTGACATAGTTGTATCCTCCTTCTTAAAATACTTAAAATAAATTGCTATTCCTAATTAAATAAATCTTTCCAAATCCATGCAATTAATTTGAAATGGCAGTAATCTAATAAAATTCAGTACCACAACATTTTCAATTTGGCAGGTTTGTGTAGGAGAGTTAAACAATCATCACAATCAAGAGAAGAAAATATGCACATCCCTCGGCAGGTGGTGGTTTGAGGAATACGATAAAAAAACAACAAAGAGCCCCACACACTTTCTGCTCCAGCCTTGTCTACTTGACATCATTTTGAGCTTAGAGATGCTAAAACTATGACTGGATTAGGAGCCACTATGCTCAAAACATAAACAAGTTGAGGTTCTTCTGTTTATCAAATCATTTAGACTCATGAAACCATGACCACAACTCTAAGAGCTTTAAATCCAGGTGTGAATGGTTTAAGTGACTTGTGGAGACAAAAATTAAAACTGTAAAGAAAGACATGCCAGCAATGGACACAGCATGCATAGCAGAAAGCATGAATAAGTGTTAAATGCTGCCTGTAGTTAAATACTACCCTCTAGTGGGCGTTACATCGTTGCTGGATGTCTAGTCATGACCCAACAAGAGAAAGCAGAGGCTGCATTTTATTACCTAAAAAGGGAGGACGGCTCTTTAAAAGATTTTCTTGACTTCCTTCTTATCTTACCCTCAAATACAATTCAGAACAAACACAAAAATCAGAAATATGATAATTGCTAAGGTTTATGAGTTTGTCTCTAATCTGATTATCTGAATGCACACAAGCAAATGACGCTGATCTGCACAGAATTTCAAAATGACTACATGAACAGGTGAAGTGAATTAGGTGAGATAAAACCAAAAACCCACTGATGGAAGAACAGTCACGTAATAAATATGTGCTGCGCTGGAAATGATAATCAACTTTTTTTTTAAGCTCCTGTGATTCTGATTTTACAGTTTTATTCGGAAAGGCACAAACTAAAAATTCAGCTGTTCAGCTATTCAAAAGGTCATACGATATACCGTACAAAGCACACTGTGCAGAAGGAGGGCAAAACATGGCGCCAAGTCTGACCTGCTCCAATGAGGGTTGTCTGGAAATTGTGGCAACACACCTGTAGGGCTGCAACGATTAGTCGATCAACAGAAAATTAATCGTCATCTATTTTGATAATCGAATAATCGTTTCAGTCGTTTTTAAAGCAAAAACACCAAACATCCTCAGGTTCCAGCTTCTTAGATGTGATGACTATCTTATATATGACAGTAAATTGAACATCTTTAAGTTTTATACTGTTAGTCAGTCAAAACAAGCAATTTGAAGACATCACCATGGCCTCTGAGAAACTGAATGTCATTTTCTAACGATTTTTTAACATTTCTCAGACTAAACGATTAATCGAGAAAATAATCCACAGATTCTTCTCTTCTCTCCCACTGCTCACTTCACTATTTTACCTCCGAGTTAAACTACTGTCAGCTGAATGACATACGCCACCCAGTCCTCATCTCTGCCTGCTCTTAGCATTCTCCTCCTTGGTCACGTCCAATTAGCTATCCCCTAAACACTCTCTCTCATTTGGCTAGCCATAATCCACTCATCGTGCCTTGATTTGGCAAATAAATCACACTCTGAGTTTTTTCAGACTCTTTTCCCTCCCTTCCTCCGCCACTGTCTTTTTAAGCTCCGTCTCTCCCTCAGCCTCGTTAACCCTGTCCAGAGTTTCTACGGTGACAGTCTCCGCCAGGCCTCCTCATTGGACATGGCAGCCGGCAATTTGCATGCCAGACTATTTCTCTTCATCATTGGGCCTCTTTCTCGCTCTCTCTCATTCTCCCTCTCTCTCTCTTTCTCTATGCTAGAAGAATAGAGAATAACTCAGCAACTGACGGCAGACGGCATGCACGTCCTTGTCCTACAAGGTTACGAATCCATTTCATCTGTGCAAGAGGGGAGTGAATTAAAATAAATGATGGCCGGACATTTATTGCATTCTGGGGGTGAAGGAGGGATTGGGGAGGAGAGGCACAAGTTGCGGAGTGAGACTTGTGTCTCATACTGAACCAGACTGGCAGACAGTTTGATATCGACTGGCATACAACGTTGGCACAATACGAAGACAATAGAGTTATCCGCCACAGAGCTGAGTTCGAATCTGCTCGTCTCTGAGCCGACTGTGCTTAAGTCTGTAGCTGCTGCTCTGGGATCATACAACTCGCCACATGTCAATGTATCCAGCGTTGCACATCATATGTTACTAGTCAGTGCCAAGTTGAAGCTTACCTGACCATCAAATCTGTAGTAGCCAAATTCATATTTTACGGCTGAATATTATTCAGATATTTTCATCATATTTGTTTCTATTCTTCCCATATTACATTTAAAACAGGTTTATTCTCAGAAAGTACAATTATATTTTACTTGTGTGGGTTACTGATAATGCACTTAGAAATATGTGCCTTTTATTTAACATTTAACAAGCACTTTTAGTTGTCCACAGGTATAGAGTGGGCCGCATAGTTTTCTGACCGTGTTGTAGACTTATGGGATATATAGAAAAAAAAAGCTGCATTTTCTATTGAAATATTTTTTGTTTTTATTGAGGTTATTTTTGGAACGAGGGACAGTGAATTAATAAAGCCTTTTTTGCTTTCATCTACAAGAGGAGTCGATGTGAGCGGTGTGCTTAGGATAAGAAACCAACGTCAACTTAAGGTTTACACTCACTACCGAGTCTCAGATCTTACAAAATCTGATAATGTTACGATTCTGAAGTAGGATCAATCACTGATTACACCTCCTCTACTGTTTTATTTCAATCTGAAAGGCAGAAACGGATCATGGATCAGAGTTTCTTCACTGTTAGTATTTATCCAGTATAATAATGCTGGTGCAGAAAAGGACTGTACAAGCAGTCAAACATTATATGTTCTCTCTGTTATCAATTCTCCACATGTCCATCAGCTTTTAATTCAGCTTTAATTGATGTCTGCATCCAAATGTTTTCTAGCTGTATCTCAACCTTCACATGATGACTACTGAAAATAAATCTATAGATGGGTTGTTCTTCTATTAGGCCACTGTTGTTGAACTGCCAGTACTATCAATATAGGGATGTCTTGAGTCTAATTTGTTCACATTTGGACTCTGGCACGTTTTATAATATTTCTATCCTTGGAATCACTGCTTTCATTTAAAATTCAGCACTTTGATGTTGTAAAAAGGATGGGGATAGTGTTTATGGATGTCACTGGAGAACCACTGTGCATCACTCCAAACTGCTCCTTGTTTCCGTCTGCGTGTTCCAGAAATACATCCTTGGACCCAAAGGATCCCCGGCTAAGTGACTTTTTTCCTGTTGACCACAAAGCTATCAATATGTCTGCCTCTTGACACTGCCCTATCTCTCTCTGGACACGGAGGCCGGACTCTGAATGCTGACTACTGCTTGCTGCACAACTCTCCTGGACCTCTTCCAGGACACTCTATTGTAATACAGTTATTTTTAGACAAGCCGACGCAAATAAATATTTATAGTTGTTTGCAGGTCAGGGGTCTCAATGAACCGCAGGGTGGATGGCAGTGAATAAACTACAGTATGTAACGACGTAAGCACGAATGAGGGTTCAATAAAGCGGGGCAGGAATAAACTGATGGGTTTTGAACTGAGATATTTAAAGCTTGGCACTTGCTCATACTTTAAAACAGAAAAAAAAAAAACATGAGAATTATAATCTATGGAGCAAATTAAGGTTGAGATCATATCTATCAATACTAATACTGGTTAGGCTTCAAAATAACTTAAGTGGAGAGCTTCCTGGTGCCTTATGGGGTTATTCATTGCAATGTGGTGTTACATTTTTACTCACACTTTCCCTGAATGCAGCTTTCTCATTTTCCCTGACATCTGGATGCCTCTGATAATAGCCCTGCCGCTGATCACTTTTACATTAAACGTCGGTCTGAATGGAGATGTGTGTCACTGGAAATTATTACACTTGTCACTTCACTCCACTTCCTATCAAATTTATACTTTAGAGAGGATATTTCTATGCAAAGAGACTGGAATGACCTAGACAAAGCCTTGGCTCGGGTGATGAAGGAGTAGCACAAGAAGGGAAAATTTAAGGTTCACGGAAATGAAGAAATGCTGAAGAAGCCAAAATGGTGATTGAATGGTAACATTTTCCTGTGGTCTCCCCCCTGACCAGAATTTGGACAGAATATGGGGGAATATTGTGTATCTGTCATTGTTCGTCTAGCATAACGTTGAGTCTAAATATAGGTTATGCAAGAAGGGCTCGGGCCACACATGCAAGCGTACGTGCACAGAAACACACACACACACACACACACACACACACAAAACACAGTAAGTGAGTCACTGTGTGCTTTTACTTTGTAACGATGATGTTTCTATTTTAATCCCTCTACCTTTACACAGGAGACCTTACACAGGTCTCTCTTAAAAAAAGAGATCCCGATCTCAAGGAGACTACCTGTTTCAATAAAGGATTAAATAAAATCCTTTCACAATAACTCAGATATTTCAGATAAATTGACTGACAAAGAAATACGTCACTATATGAAAGAAAATTACGAGAAATACCAGCTTAGAAGTAGTAAAACTACTGCATTACTTCTGTATTTGAGTGTCTGTATAAAAACTATAAGGTATATAAAGTATAGATGACTCAGATTTCTACACATTTAAATTGCATTTGAATCATCTTTCAAAGCCTAATATGAGCAGGTATAGAATCTATTGATACAAAAGTTGAGTCTGTTCTGTTTCTTTCTCAGTTATTCATCGCACAAGAGATTGTCATCAGAGTGTGCAAGCTGGTCAGACAATACACAGAATACAAAGAAGTCGATTTTAATTTCTGAAAGTGATGGTGTACACCTCCGTCTCTGGGACCACGTGTACCCATAATGGATCAGATTCCGCCAGAACATTTTGTCCTGTGCCTTTCTCAATTTTCTGACCGTCTCAATAAAAGAAAAATAATAATAATACAGTGGACTGCCCAATCTGCTTTTCAAAACCACATCAATATATGCCATTGCAACGTCTCACGACAATTAGCAATCTCTAGTTTCAACATCCCGACAGCCCAAACAGAGGCACATAGTGACCTTCCCACTGACCACCCGACCAGGCGTCTGTCAGTCAAGGCCGCACAAATAACCGAGCTACTCAAACACTTGTCATCATCCCTCATCAGCATCTGGATTGTTGAGGAGGACCGATCACAGGGAATGTCCACATACATCCATCGGCCTCTGATGTGACAGCGAGGGTTTATGGGATAGCAACGCGAGAGCCCCGCCTGCTTCACCTTGACCCCGCCGCCCTGCTTCCACCGCCACCACTCCTCTCGTCTCAGGCTCTCCGGTCTGACCTCGTCATCCCGGGGCCTCTGGCCTCGCCTCTGACGGCTGAGTTATTACCATAATTACCCAGGAGGCATTGCAGGGAGCGGACACATGGCAGAGGCCGCCCATGTTTAACAGAATATTTGGGTGTTTTATCGACTTTAACTCAGCCCCTGGGGCAGGCGAGAGGGGGCCTGGATGATAAGAAAACCACTCATGTGGGAAATGAAGAGGACCATTTCACAGACTGAACCAAGAAGGGGATGAAATATACTGTTAATGCAGCAGTGGCCAGTGCACATACGTCATATATTCTCTAAGACAAGGTGTAAATATGCTCATATATTCAGGCGGTGTCGAACAGAAGGACTTGGGTGGAGATGACTTCCATCTAGCACTTTAAACCTGATATATAATGTAAAAAGTCTTTGGATTGCTTTGTGTCAACGTCAGTATTTCATGTTGCGAGGTGGAATTACAGGTGGATTAAGAAAAAAAAAAAAATTGTTTTTTTTCTTCCGACTTGAGTCTGAAGGGGTTCAGTTTTGGGGAAAATGTGCTGTTTATTTCACTGTTCTGTTTCTTACTTATTAAGCGTCAGACCAACGTATAGAGACCTTTTGCATGTCTATGTAAATTTACTCATTTGAATTCATAGAAGTCTATGGGATCAAACAGCAGCTCCTCTTAAAAACAGTAGTTCAATATACATTCAAACTGAGCACAGGGTCATAAAAAGGTATCCAGGAAAAACAGTGAAATTCACCCCAAACTGAACTATTTCTTAGAGAAAAATGATGCCTTTGACAATGGCAAATTTAAATACATTTTGAGGCCAGGTGGATTTTCTTTAAAGATTAACAGTTTCAGCTATATGAATATTTTTAATATAATCCATGTCTATACATACTGTCATGTCTAACAAGCCAGGAGGCCATGCATATTCATACAGTTAGAGTGAAAAGTACAGCAGCCTGCCATACACAGGGCACGAGGGCCATTGGCCTCAGGCCAACAACGCACAGAGAGACAGAGATTGTGTACTGTAGGCACACACTTCTATTAGTATCTGTATTTACAGTTAAAAGCTCAGTCAAACCCACACAGAGAAATATAGAAACACACATTTCACACACGCCCTCACCTGCTCAGAAAGGTCAACACATTAGCATTCCAATACATACAGTATTCAGACTTTCCTAGTCCTATATAGCCTCCCATCAAACATGTCCAAGATGGCACTTAGCCGTGTGTGCCCGTGTCTTATTATGCAGACCCATCTGTGTGGGTTCAAAGGTCGTGGCCGGGCCTGGCAGGGGCTACAGGTGAGCAGATGAGAACAGTAGGGGCTCGGTTTAATTTAGCTAAGCACTACAGGATGCAGTGCGCCCCTGTACCTGGGAAGGACAAGTTGAACTTTTCATACTGTGCCTCAGACTCATCATTTCAATGGGTGGAAAGTCGAGGAAAAATGAGTAATAGAGTTTAAAAAAAGCTTTTGACACGGAATCTGTTTCTTTGTGGCCGAGTTGTTTTTTATTTTGTGTGAGACTTGTTCAAACAAAGACAGTCAAGCACATAAACACACAGATACGTACACACAGGGCTCTGTCTCCAAGTCTGTTTTTACCTCCCTTTCTTTCTCTTTTTCCCTCTGTCTGACACACATCCAAGCACACAATACACACAGACATATTGAAAGAAGATGACTGTCAGCAGTGTAACCGTGTGTGTGTGTGTGTGTGTGTGTGTGTGTGTGTGTGTGTGTGTGTAATGGTGTGAGGGTGTGAGGGAGAAAATCCCTAATCTGGCATGGACCAGCTTCCTGTCTAGACTCTGCATGAGGAGGCCAGCACTAACCTGGCCAGTGCTGTGAGTGTGAGTGTGAGTGTGTGT